>JBBPBO010000004.1:57081562-57116648 GCA_037974295.1 Cicer cuneatum | reverse complement strand
TCAAACTTCAAATTATTTTTCTTTTTTATTCTATTTAAATAAATTATTTTTACGTATATTTAGTTTTTCTTATGTTTTTTTTTTTATTTCGTCGTCTCAATATAATATTTTTATCTGTCGTTTCGGTACAATTTTGTTTTGAGTTTCCGTCTTTGTGCAGTATTTGTTTGGTTCAGATTAATAAACTAACTTCGATTAATTTGGTGCAAATTCAATCAATGATTTTGATGTTTTCAATGTTATAAATATGAATATATGAGTATTTCAAACAGTTCACTTTTGTCGTATTTATAGACTTTGTTACAACCGTAGATATTGTGTTGTTTTATACTATTAACTTGAATGTTATGAGTTCATTTACAGATTTATTCTTTTCATTTTCAGTGATTTTAAATTATGTTGTTTTCGATAAATCATTTCTATTCATTTAAATTAATAAATACTTTTTAGTAAAAGAAAAAAAAATAGGAAGGTCATATAAGAAGATAGATAACGACAGAGGCCTAAATTAGTGGAATTAAAGTTACATGCATGGTGTTGGAAGAGCTATCAAACTTTAAGCTCAAATTTCATACTAATTATGATACCATCTAATCTCTAAATCTTATCTAAAACCCTTTGCTTGTGAAATTGAAAAAGGTAATATCTTTCTTGATTGGTTTCTTCAAATAGATATTGTCTAGCTGTCGTGAAAGGTGAAATATGAGAAATCAAGTAGCTGTAAAATGCAAAATCTAAATTTTTATTTAGTATGTTATGGTCCACAAACTTTGCATTCATGCCAATCACTACGCACCCACGAACTAAATTAGGCACATTATATATATATATTAACAAATACTCAAAAACACTTATAAAGAAATTAATTATAAAAATTTTAATTTGAAAATTTACTGAAATTTATATTTTTAATTTTTTAAAAGTTTAAAATTTGTTTTTTCATTCTACAACATTTAATTTCAGATTTTTTAACGAGTGCTCTAAATAATTTTTGTTAGCAAGAACGATCCACATATATAACTCAAATTGGTTGTTGCCTAATTTGATGTGTCTTCTTTGTGTGTTATGCAAGATGACAAACATAATGAACAAATAACTGTTTCAAATTTCGCCAATTAGTGATTGCCTTCTCCTTTTGGACCATTTTTTTTATGGATCTAGTGATTGTTTGCATATTGGAGAATATAAACACAATATTTCAGATGCAAAATTGCAATTTGTATAAAGAAAAGTTTAGGTAAAGGGAAAGTGACCACTTCCTTTTTCTTTTCTTTCTAATCTCTCGTATAATTTGAGTTTTTATGATGAAATATAAATAAAATTTGTAATTGAAAAATTGATGTATCTAATTTTATTTTTTAGTTAAATATATTAACTTTTTAACTATCAGTAAGAGTGAGAATATGTCAGGTTAGACTTTAAAAGGTTTGAGCTTAGTCTAAGCTTAATTTTTTAAGCTTGAACTTGGCCTACGACCTATCATAGACTTTTTTTTCAGGTTGACCTGACATTTTTTTAAAGTCTGACATGACTTGAAAATCTATTTCACATAAAATAATTTAATTTTTAAATAGGCTATAAACTAGACATTTATATATAAGAAAAACTAATAAAATTGTAACTAAATCTAATAAAATTATAACCAGGAAGTCTGCAACAACCATCCATAAAAATAAAGAAACAAAATGAACCCATAATTAACAAATCGTAAAAAGTCCTTCAAAAAATTATAAATAAAACAAAATGAATGACAAGTCGGCAATGCAATTGATATTGATAGGCTTTAAAAAACAAATACTAATATTAATAAAAAATAATAAAAAATAAATTTTTTAATAAATAATATATATATATATATATATATATATATATATATATATATGTTGACCTATCATGTCTAATAAGTTTTTTTATAAGCTTAAACCTAATCTATTTAAATTAATAAGCTTTAAAAAAAACTTGAGTTTAACATTTTTATTAAACAGGCAAGACCAGATCAATCATAGACCCCGACCTAACATATTTCCACCACCAACTACCCAATTTTGTTTATATCTCATTTTAGAGAAAATGTAATTTAGTAACCAAATTATAAAATTAAAGTTACGAGTTCTTTTGTTTTTTGTTTTAAAACCTAAATATATTAATAATAATTATTGCGACCACAAATGTGTCTCAAATAAGAAAACAAGATATAAAAATTAAATACCAAAAGAATTAAAGATCTCAAACAAAACCTCACCGCTCAAAAGTGGGTTGAGGTCAACACCCCCTACAATTTCAATCAAATACAATGGTTTTTGATGCGTCAAATACCTCAAATACTAGCTAACCACACCATAATCAAACTGTGTCTAAGTCTTTTACCTCTATGGAGTAATCTCGAGAAAAATGAGCATGAAAGCTAATCTAATTAACGGGTGCGGCATAAACCTCAAACCAAATCAAAATTATTTCCCACACTCTCCCAAATAAGGGACAATTTACAAATAAATGTTGTGTTGATTCCATAGCACCACACCCACCAATGCACGTTTAAGTCTATGTACACAATACACCGCGTCAAATTATATTGAAATTTGTGAACAAACTACCAAGAGAAGAAGGATACATTAAGTGGTTCAACCTTAAACACTTATAATATATTTTCACTGTATAAGTATTGAATTCTAAGAATCTTCCTATCACGTACTCTCGATTATACTCTCAATTGATTAAGCCAAAAGACGATGGCCTTTTAAGGGAATTGAGTGACAATATAACACAATGATGCAAGACCTAATACTACTCTTAATACTTCTCTTGCATCATTAATGTATTATTAAATTTTTATTAAGCTCTACAAAGATGCATCTTTCACATTTCATTGTGTGATAACACAACTCTTTCACATTTCACAACACAAATACCAAGTTTGATAACTAAAATTGCTATTAAGCTCTACAAAGATGCATATTTCACATTTCATTTTTTATTTGTATTGTATATAGTCTATTTAATATAGTAAACTTAATAGCAATTTTAGTCGTTCCTCTATATATATATATTTATAATTTTATAGTTCCTTGAAAATGCCATATAGGATGCAAAAATTAATAGTTCGACGACATAGTGGACTTGATTGTAACAACATAGTCACATAGATATTTGAGGATTCAATTCGCGTAATTAAAACTTAGACGAATAAAAATGTACAATTGTAATATATCGTATATGTTAAATTAAAACTATTTTTTAGCAAAAAAGTAAAATCAAAATCATTTGTTTGGCATAACATACGCATATTACTTTAATTTACAATATAATTATATAACTATTAACTGCCCCATGCCATAAGTAATTAAAGATATCTCATTAGTTAATAATAATTAATCAAAAAAAAAAATTCATAAAATATATATACCACCTATTAGCTAATAGCTACTACTCTGAACGAAACGGGCCAAACAGAAAATGGGCCCAAGTTGTGACGGGCCTACCATATCGTCCTTGTTTTCGTGGCTAAAGCTATTGAAAAGTAAAATGGCTACAACGTGGGTAAAAAGCTTAGACAGCAACCTCATCCACATGCGAGGCTATGGAAGCTTAGAAAGCACCCTTTTTCTCAAGATATGTCTAATCTAACAAAAGATAAAGTGTCACGAGTATCTATGTATATATATATATTATACATTAATCTCCCAAGCAGATATCG
This sequence comes from Cicer cuneatum, assembly GCA_037974295.1. Lineage (NCBI taxonomy): Eukaryota > Viridiplantae > Streptophyta > Magnoliopsida > Fabales > Fabaceae > Cicer > Cicer cuneatum. Next base: position 57,112,954 of record JBBPBO010000004.1, on the reverse strand, counting down.
ATGGATCCAGAAAGGGAAGTGCAAGATCCAATGTATGTACTATTATTTTATTTAATTGTTCTTAAACTTTAGACTTCTGAATACCAAACTTAATTTTTATGCCAAGGATTGTCAAGTGGTTTTCATATAATGTTTTAATTACTATTTGTAGTAATCTTTTGAAAAAATAATGTGTCTTAAATATAAATATTATTTTAAGTAATTAGGTGTATTTATTTATTTATTTTAAACATGCATTTTATTTATACTATTAATTTATTTTGAAAAACAAAAATTCAAGTTAAGGACATCCATATTAATATTTTAGTAAAAATCTAACACATTAAATTTATTATCTACTTTTCTTAATATATGTTACATAAATATAAAATACTCTTGAGAAAAACTGTTTCAAAATAAATTTTCAGCTACCGAAAATATTATTAGATTAAGTCGCAGACTAGATCGCTCTTTTTAAAATGTTTTGCTCGTTAATATGACTATAATGACTTCTCTTAAAATATGATATTTAAGATCACTCATAAATCGAAAGGACTACGACACAAAATCATTCACCTTTAATTTCCTCAACTTGATTCTTGTATTGAATTTCTTTTGTACCAAAACCACACTAGCAATTGTGGAGTAAAGGGAGATTTCAAACAATCTGGAGTATTTGTCCTTCACTGGGATATTGGTGATCCATTTATCTAACCAAATTTTTTTAACCTTCTCACCTTACTCTTGTTAACCATCCTTTATTTATAATTAATCAGATTTTCCAATGTGCCATTCGTTCACACTATTCTCCAAGTTATGTATGGCAGATACAACTTGCTTCCATAAAACATTTCCTTCATGTGAAAATCTCTACTACCATTTAACCAAGAAGGCTGCATTTTTTATTATAAGGTCATCAACACCTAACTCACCCATAGGTAATCAACGAACACCCCACACGCGCTGCATACTTCCAATCCAACGTATATTTTGTTTGTCGATCGATGACAATTAGGAAAGGCTTGACAAACTTAATTTTAAACCTAAATAAGACTAATTGAAGTGAGATTGAGTTTATTTATTTCAATTCAAATTGAATTCGAATACAAAAAAAAAAAATTAATTTAATTGATTTTAATTATTTTTTATTGAGTTTATTATATCATTGATTTGATTTTTATATTTTTAGACAACATTCAAAACACTTACCATTGAAATTTAAGTTAAAAGATGTAGTGTATTATTTTAATTAATATTTTTTGTAATTATTTTATAGATTATTTTTATTAAAAAAAAATTATTGAGGACATTGGGGTGGCTGTGGCCACCTTATGTCCCCACAAAGTTACACTAGTGTATCTATTACTATATGATCTATTAAAATTGACTAAATTAAAATTTTTAGTATATAAATGACATATTATTTAATAATTAGTAATTTAATTTTGATAGTAGCTAAACTCTAGAGTACTTTCAATATAAGAATGAAGGCTACCCAAATTGTGTTTCAGGATTTAGCCTTATCAAATTTAAAGATCAATAGGTAAAGATAAAATGTAAATGCATATTGTATCAACAGAGAAAACTTATTTTATGAGAGTAAAAGAGTAATTGGACAATAAAACTTACATTAATTCAAAGACATTTTAGGATAGACATCTTAAATACAGCGTAAGTATTTTATATTTGCTTATATTTGAAATTACGAATAGTATTTTGTTTATATTTGAAATCGGAGGGAATATAAAATATAACTTTTTATAATGGTAAATAATTGTTAATAGTTTAAAACTAGTGTACTAAAAGTACAAAATTATTTTACACCGCCGTTTAATCATAACTATTTAATTTGTCATATCATATTAAACGATTTTTAAATCAAAGATAGTTATTGAATAATATTTTGTTTATATCCGAATCCAAAGGAAATATAACTTTTTATGTTGGTAAATAATTACTAAGAGTTTAAAGATAGTGCAGTGACAATGTAAAATTATTTTACACTGTTGTTCGATCATTATTTAATTTGTCACATCATATTAAATGATAAATCAAATATAATTATTGAATATTTTGTTGACGTGATAAATCATTATTGGTTGTCACTTTGTTAGTGTAAAATAAATTTACATGATGATGTATCTCCTTCAAATTCAATTATTAATCTCTTGTTCAAAAAATACAAAATATTTCATCCATTTTAAAACAAGTGTATTTTTAGCATATAAAAGTTGTTCTAAAATAAATGTTGTTTACTTTTTCAAGATGACATTAATTATTTGTATTTCTAATTCCACTTCTAAATTAATATTATCTGCACAATTTTTAAATTATTATATTTCAATACACATTAATAACAATAGTTTATAACTAATAGTTACATATAGTTACTCTCTTAGTTTCTTTTTAAGTTTCACTTTTTTAGAATCTTTTTTGATCATTTTTATTTTTTAAAATTTAAAGTAATATTAATTATTAGTTTGATAAAATTATCTCTAATTATTTATGGTAGAGAGAAAAAAAAAGTGAAATAAGATAATACTATAAATGGTTAAGGACATTATAGATAAAAGACATATATCTTTATAAAAAATAATAAAATTTATTAATTTTATTGATAAATATAAATACTAAATAATTTTAAAATGACAATTAAAAATAAAAGGAGTAGTAATTTTATAAAATTGCAACATTTTTATTCATTTATAGTTTTCATTTTAATTTGAGTGAAACAACATACGACAACAAATTCTTAAAATCTCCCTCTCCCAAGGCACAAGTGCTCACATTTACCAGCATGCTACCCCTTTGTGTTCAGCCCAAGAATGGACAGGTTGATTTATGTATAATCATCCAATGCATGTTGGAGTTGGAGTGAGCTTATAATTATATGCATTTGCTAGCTGCTAGAATCAATAATGGTTTTGTGATAGGACTATGTCGGGGTCATACTTCGAATTGACCATATAATTCCGGCAAGACGAATTCGATGGGACTTGAATTGGATTGTACTAATAATAATAAGTTTTCAATGTTCATCGTTGTATCATAATGATTTGACACGTGCGAACAATCCATAATGTGGACACAAGCAAGAAGTTGTAATGGATTGGCCCACAATCAATCAATGAATTTAGAAGGGAAGACAAAGGGATAGTTGAAACATTTGTTGATGTTTTGTGAGTCAAAATTGTCATTCATGTGGTGTCCATGGAAATTTTATCTACATGACTACAACGTGTGTAAGAAATATTAATTGTTCCAAGTTGATCGATATTGGTTCAATAGGATTTGTCTCCATCAATGAAACCCCATGCACACTCCAAATTCCATGCTTTCATCCTTGCCGAGTTATGATTCTCTCTATTTTTCCTCTCTAGTTTTTGAATTTGTATATAAAATATTTGGATCTACTAACAAATTCAGTTGGTTAAAATTGTCGTCACCAAAGTAGTATGTTAGGAACTTCTCAACGCAAATGAAAAACTTTGTAAAGATCGTAACAAAGTAATGCTATAAGCGTTCACACAATCATCACAAATCTAATATATATGAAAAAATGATGGCAAATCTAAATATTTATTTGGCAGAATAAACAGAAGTTGGATAAATGATAGTGCAATTAAAATTTGCTACATGGTTAAATTCGTGCACAATTCGTTCAATAATCATTCACATTTTCATAATAATAAATGTTATTATTTTAACCCGAACTCAAAGATCTAATGTTACGGTGATTTGATGAACGATGTTTAGGGCATGCTGCCAGTTGATCATAATCCATGACGAAAATGAAGTCTATTGGTGGGGTATAGTGCAAGCAGTCTAACTATATGATTGAGATGGTGAGATACATAGAATTAGACGTACATTAATAAGCATGAGGCGTGACTTATATAGCATTAAAATGGGTGGTAATTGATTTTTTGTCAGCCCAAAAATTCAATCCAGAACAAATGTCACCAAGTCGATTGCTTATATTTGTATGGAGAATCAACTTATAAGCATAATCGTTTTTAGTATATTATCATACAATGTTAGTTGGAATATGCAATTTTGCTCTATATATGAAGAATAATTATTGTTGTATTGTATGTTAAACATGTGTCATTATTTAATTGGATATTTTAAAATTTATTGTATAGTAAAAGGGTGAGCACAAACTTGACCCGACCATCGTGGTTGAAGTTCTTAATTTGTGAAGCATCAAGGTCCATTTCATTACGTAACTAAATCAACTACAATAGAAGAATCAATACAAAGAAGACAATCTTCAATCCAAATAGTGTCAACCAAGGATAGAACAAATTAAATGAAAAGATGAGTAGAAAGATTGGCAATTCATTTGATATGAACAACTAAACAATTAAAAAAAATGAGTGTCGATATCATGACAATCAACATAAGAATAGTCAAAAAAATAGTTATTCATTGTTCGAACCGTATTAAAGAAATCTCTTTCAAGTGTAAACTGAAGCAATAGGCATAATCCGCCTCAATCTATGATGTATAGGTGTCGCGGCCTAAATTTCGAGTGTTTCTCGAATTTAATGGAGTCACCACCAAAGTTTATTTAAAAAAAGGGAAAACATTGGAAAACCCTTAAAAAGGAAACAAATGGGCTTTGAAATCAAACTTTGAGTTCGAGAGTCGATTATGCGTATGAAAGGTATTAGCACCCTACGACATCCGTTAAAATACGGTTACCTATAATTAATTGTGCAAAACTAATATTAACTTAAATATATTTATTTCTCCTTACCATTAAATATGAATATCGATTACTTATTTTTAATGTGATTTTGAAACAAATATGTGCATTAAAAAAAAAGGAAAAAAAGATTTTTTTTATTAATGTGCTTGAATAGAGTATGATCTTGCTCCTATGTATCTCGCGGTGCGATGAAGAAATCAAAACTACGTAGTTCTTGGATAGAAAATGTGGATGTATTGATTGTTTTTAAATAAATCGTGTTTAGTTATTAAAAAGGTTAATTTTGACGAAAATAAAAAGGAGTTTTGTTTGATTTGAATAATTATTTTAAAATGTAAATTTTAAGACGATCAAATTGTACAACTCGTGTCTCAAAACTCAAGGAGTAAAAAAAAAGATGTCGCATCTAATTTAATTCTCTTAAGAATATTTTATATTATTTTCGATTTTAAAATAGAGTTTCAAAACCACCAAGTAGTACGACTCGTGTCTTGACAACTCAAAGATTACAAAAATGTCACATCTAATTAATCAAATTTAAAAAAAAATGATATTAAATTAATTTATTTATAAAAATGAGTTTTAGAACTATCAAATTGTACAACTTGCGTCCTGACAACTCATAGATTAAAAAGATGTCACATCTAATTAATCGGATTTGAAAAATTGATTTTTAATTAATTTATTTATAAAAATGAGTTCTAGAACTATCAAATTGCACAATTTGTGTCCTGACAACTCATAGATTAAAAAGATGTCACATCTAATTAATCGGATTTGAAAAATTGTTTTTTAATTAATTTATTTATAAAAATTAGTTCTAGAACTATCAAATTGCACAATTTGTGTCCTGACAACTCATAGATTAAAAAGATGTCACATCTAATTAATCGGATTTGGAAAATTGATTTTTAATTAATTTATTTATAAAAATGAGTTCTAGAACTATCAAATTGCACAATTTTTGTGTCCTTACAACTCATAGATTAAAAGATGATACATCTAATTAGCCTTTAATAATTTTTTTTTGTGTTTTTAGAAGATTTAATATTTATTATAAAATTAATTAAATTTAATATATAAAAAATGAGACTTATTTAAAAAATTAAAAAAAAATGGATGCTAAAGATATAAAGCTATAAAGAACAAATAATCGTAAAATCCAAAAATAATTTTTAAATATAATGATAAAAAAAAAATCAACACAACAGAAACAAAAAGAATACTATATATATATATATATATCTAACTGACTTAATTTTCAAAAGGGGAAGACAAACAAAAGGACCGCTAGAGATTCAGCGAAGAACAAAGGGGAAAAAAACACGGCGCTTAAAGAAGAAAGGGAAACATAAGAAGAAGAAAAAAAAAAAAGAAAAGAAATCGAGAGGGAGAGGGAGAAGGAGACCGGAAGGAGACTGAGAGGGTGAAAAAGACCGAGAAGGAGGGGAGAGTACAACATGTCGAGGACGGAGGGATCAAAAAGTATGGTCGACGTTCCGGCGACGACGTCAGAGGTTTGAGTTCTCATTCTTATCTTTTCTATACTTCTCTTCATAACTTATCTTTGTTTATACTCTCGGAGATCATAACATAGTTTTTTGTATAACAACAAAAAGTTTCATTTTTCATTCATAACTCATTTTATATATTACATTTGAATAACAAAATATAGTGTTAATAGGGTAAAAATGAAAGAAATATCTTAATCTTTCTTCTGTTTGCTTTTCCTTCCTAATACTCTGCTTGTTTTCTTCTTCTTATTTCTAAGTATTTTGTTGGTATTAGATTTTTCTTTCTTTTCTGTTAATGGATTTTTTCCCTCAATTTATAGAGTAAAGTGACGAATCTTTGTGTCCATGAGATAATAATCAATCCCAGTTTTTATATTGTTTTGCAACAAAATCTAGCAACCTTTGCTAAATATAGAAACATGTAACTCATCTTTGTGATTGAGTATAAAAGTAGTGAGGATAATAAATTTTTAAGACAAAAGAAAAAGAAGAAGTAAGCTGAAAAAACAGGAGGTGCAATAGAGTTCAATTTTTGTTTTCTATTTTAGGGAACATGTAACTCATCTTTTTGTTTGAGTGTAAAATTAGTGAAAATAATAACCTTTTTAAGACAAAGGAAAAAAGTGAGCAATATTAACTTATTAATAAATTGGATAGTGTTGAATGGAAAACAAGAAAAAGTGAGCAAAATAGGGTTCAAAGAGGTTCTTTCAAACATTCTATTGGTCATGGCAACAGATTCAGGTTTGTGTCTTCAAAATATTTAAAATTTGACGTGTTCCGTTTGTTAAGACAAACTCTCATTTTTAAAGTTTTGATGAAAATAAACAAAGGTTAATTAAAGATTGCTAATTATGATTCTAAATGTATTGTTAATTTAACCTGTGGTTTTTAGTGTGTTAATTCAAAGATAGGTTTCAAAAGAATCAAAGAAAACAGCATAAACAAAGGCAGAGAACATTCTTCACATATTCTGGAAAACGGAGAATGTTCGCCAGGTTGTGACAGCATAAAGACCAAACTTTTTCCATCACTTAATTGAAGTTATTGTCTCTGGTATTTACATCAATATTAAGAGTACATGACAAGGAATAGATGTGATCAATTACAATCAAAAGAAACCATTCGAATCACAAAGAAAAAAGCCATGAATCAAGCTGCCCAAGCAGAAACTGAAACTCTCCAGTTCTGCTGTCAAGACTGATAAAAAATCTTGACAATGTACAATGCATCAAGACAGCTTCCAGTATGTTCAGAAATCAGTCCAGATTAATTATCAATCTTCAGGAAATCCAAAAGCTAAAGCTCCAGATTGATAATCAATCTCTAGCAACTACACTACAGTTTTCTGCAACAACATTCTGTGATCATTTTCAATCTGTTTTAAATTATCCAAAGCTTCAGTTCAAGCCAGCAATATTATCACTTATCAGAAGCATTAAAGGATAATTAATTACTCAAGAAAATTTGATTCAAAACGCAACACACAACTCAGTCTGAATAGAAAATAAAAATAGTCAAAAGTTGGATTATTTTTATTCAGAAATAATGCCTCTGGTCAAGCATGACAAGGGCACTACCAACAGCTCTATTGACCTCCATTTAATGCTCTCAAGCCTATAAAAGGAAGGCCACAGCTCAAGGAAAACGCAGAAGTTCAAGTGCTAACAAGCCTCTCAAAATCATTCACATTTACATACTTGAAATTCTCCAAATCACTTACAAGAATCAGTTTGGTTAAATTCGTTTTACTATGATACATTTACACTGAGTTCTTTGTAAAGAATCGAATCTAAAACAAGAGTTGAGACATATCAGATTCTAACAAAACAATCTCTTCATTATTGTAAAACTCAAACTATAAGAGTTAAGTATAGTTTGGGGTAGATTGTAAGAAATCCTATCAAGGTTGATAGGTGATTTGATTAATCTTTTTCTGGGTGGAATTAGATTAAGTTCTGTAAACAAAGATCAAGGTTGATCTAGGCTAGGTGCTGTAAAACCAAGAAGGTTCTTGTTTTAAACACTTAGTGGAAAATCTCACAATTGTGAGGACTAGACGTAGCCCAAGTTGGGTGAACCAGGATACATCTGTGTGTGGTATTTCTTATCCTTAATCTCTCTATTAAGTTTGATTGTTTTTCAAGATTAAAATACAAAACTGTTTTTCTGTTTTACACACTAATCTGAACGTTTTCCGTTTTCTGATAAAACCAAGAACGTTCTTCGTTTTTCTGCTTCCTTAACCAAGAACTTTCTTGAGTTTAAAACTGAAGTTTTTCAGGAAATTTTAAAAAGGGAGATTTACAATTCAAACCCCCTTCCTTGTAAATCAATTTTGCTACTTCACCGTTTACATTTGGAGTACTTAATTTATAATTGATTTCCTTGACTCTTGATAATATATAGGCTGTGATTGATGCTAATATATTTGGTCCTAGGATTGTGACAGTTTGTCTTGAAGGGCTTGAAAACATTTTGAAGGTAGATGAAGTTGATAAAATGTTAGCAACATTGATGGTGCAAACTTGTATGCCCAAATGATTGACGATGCTGAGGGGTTGATGAAAATTGAGAACCTCCAGAGTCATGACAATACTGAGATTTATGAAAAGACTGTTAATTTATCCTTTATACTTTTTTCTATGTTAATTCGAATTGATTGAAGTTGAATTATGTATTTTGATTATGGTATTTGCTTGTAATTACTTGCTCAAAAAAATGTTACTTTATTATGTATTTTTGGATTATTCTTAACTGGACAAAATTGAGGTACTACAATAGGTATGAGTATGGTACAAGTACAAATTATACAATATTTAAAAAAAAGTATGAGTATGGCAATAAAAAACATCAACTTGTTTATATAATTTAATTTAGAGTTAAATTGTTCAATTCACAAATACAAAATTACTATAAAAAATTAAAAAAAGTCACAAATAATGTTAGATTACAACAAAAAAATAAATCAAAATACAAAAATAATATTATATTAATATATAAAAAGATGATCTATTTTACTTACAATAAAATAATGAAAAAAATAAAAGTAACCACCAACACAATACGAGTACCAATATCGAATAAGTACCCAATAAATATACTTAACCACATCTGAGTTAACTGAGTTAAGTAGAGTTTATATATTCCATCCAGCGGTAGTTAAGACAGACTAAAGAGATATAATTTTATTTTAACATTGAATGTCAGTACAACTCAAGCTTTTCTTTTTTTAGTCAATTCAACTCAAATTGTATTCTCCCATTCAACCAAATTAATAATTTATGAACTTTAAAATTTAAATTTTTTTAACTAAATATATCTCTTTTTATTAAGATTACATATTTAAATATAATTTATTAATAATTTTAAACTAGATAATAATTATTAAAACTTTTACTAATATAATTATTTTTTGGTCAAAACTAATACTATTTTCTAAAAAGTTACATTGAGATATTGTTGTGGGTTGGTCAGCTCTAATCTAAATTTTAATTTGGGGCTAATTGAGTTTGAGAAAACAGATTCGATTATTTTTTTAGCTTGTTAATCTTTTGGTCTGTTTTTTTTTTTAATATACGTCTCACACGTCCCATATTAAAATACGAGTTAATGAGAACTTCCATTAGATTTTATTCAATTTTGACAACTCTAAATATAACTTAATAGTTTAGGTAGGTATTCGTTGACTATAAAATTACTTTTTTTTTTTATAAATATTAAAGCTTTATCAATTCAACTATTTAATATTTATATATTACTTTGACGGTTATGTATAATTAGTTATATATAGCCATAAGATCTTATAGTATAACGGTTTCTTTATGGGATCCATATTATATTTGCTCAAAGACCCAATTATATCATAGGCCGAAAAACACAGGACTCTAGTTCCTTGAATTAGAAGAGGCCCTCTAAGACCCAATTAATGCTTTATTGGCAATCGAAGACCCAAAATAAAAAGGTCAGTAACCATCATCAGACAACCCCTCCACAGAAAAATGCCACTACAACAAAAACATAAGTGTCAGTGCGACTTGGTATTAGGGGTGTATAAGTTCCGCGAATCCGTGTTAATTCATAAGTAATAATAGATTGCATCTCATTTGTTCCCAAAAAAAGTAGGGACACAAAAATAAGACAGGATATTGACAAAGTAAAAAAAGATTCGGTTTGGATTACTCTTAAGTTATCTGTTCTGTCACAAATTATTTTGAGAACAAATGGTTTTTTTTTAATTATTTTATATTATTATTAATTTAGTTTCTCTAAACAAAATTATCAATCATATCACTAATTTAGTAACTTGGAGTTTGTAAAACAATGTTATGAGTTACTACTCTTAAATGAATTAGCAAGTGGTAACCATAAGTGATTTGCTATGAGTTATTTTATGTTTAATTTTTTTTTCTTTCTAAAAAATGTTTAAAAATTACTATTTGAGGTCTTGTCTTTGGACTAATCTGGTCTTGTCTTTACTTCTTCTCGTTCAGGTTTGGTCGGGTTAAAGAACGAGTTAAGGTCTAAAAATTGGCCCGATAAAATGTTGGGACTAGATAAGGGACATGTCAAACCCAACCTAACTCGTCTTTTGTACACCCTAATTTTGAAGGACACTCATGTTATTAATATCCTCACCAATTATCAGAATAAATCATAAATTTCTCTATGTAAATATTCTTTTTTATGGATATCACATAAGGTTGCATGCTATAATTAGGTGCTGCAACTATCACATCGATCCATAACCGTTATATAATTCTCACTCTTGTCAAGAGAAACAATGACATTAGCGATATCCACCTATTTGCGATCTTTATAACGAAAGTTATGCATAAAATAGAATAGGTACTTGGATCGATTTAACCATTGGAATAGATAGAAGCAAAGAGTATTTGGAATATTATCCTAAATGTTATGTATTCCTTCACAATATATATATATATATATATATATATACACACATATTCATATAGTATTTAGATGACGTGACATTCAACTTTAAAGTTATACACTAATATACACGTGTTTATATTTATTAAAGAAATCATGTTGGATCCTTTGTTGGGGGTATGCTGCAAATCTTAAACAAGAAGAAGATGAAACTAATGATGATGAAGGTTGCACAATAATTTCCAAAGTGTGTGTATCACACTAAGCTTTAGGTTCGATTCGCCTCACCAATCTATATATATTGGATGCAAACGGGTTAACTGACGAATCCCCTTCAGGATACTTTGGAATCCTTGAGGTGAATTGTACATTTACATCAAGTCTATCGATCAATGATATTTTATAAAATAAAGTTCTTTCATTTATTCTCGTGCACTAGAGAAAAGAGAAATGACTCATAGATATTTTTGACTGAAGTTTAACTCATGTAACATGAATTTTGTCTTGTCCTTTGTGCATCTAAAGTATCTCTATTTATAGAGAAACTCATACCAATTGGTGAAAGACAACAACTCTTGAAAAATATTGTAAATTTTGGTAACTTAATAAATACATTGGTTCGATGGCTAACATATGCATTAAACTCAAACATTGCAACCCACTTGACCAAGTGATACATTAAGTTATTTAATTTTACTACATTAATATAGCTATTAAAGAACTCAAAATATATTTTGGAAATTCCCCTCACAATCCCCCACCATTTTCAAAATATATCTAAATTCATTATTCTAGAAATCTCATGGTTTCAGATAAAGGTATCTTACGATTTGAACCATTATTTAGTAAATTAAATTTTCACTCATCCCTGAATAGACTGGTAGACAAGCTTTGAACCAACCATTCACTAGAACAAGTGTGCATAACTCACACATGAAATCTCGGTATCATTGATCGAATTATAAATGTGACACATTTGATAAGGCCATGTGTCTCGTATCCTTTTCATGAGAATTTAAGAGTCAGGCCATTGAACTCTGTGAAGCGGCCCACTTCATGTGGACGCCTCCATGTGGACGCCTGGGTGATTCGTCTCTCCTGCCTCTGTCCCTCATATCATTGATGGCATTCACTCGATCCGTCAAAGTCGCCATCTGCGTAGTCAAAGCAGTAAGAGCCGCGGTAAAAGCCACAGTGATACCTTCGATGTCTGCTCTTGTGACTGGTTGATCTCTCATGGCTGTTCAAAATACGAAAAAAAACAGGAGAAAGCCTGCTCTGATGCCACCTGGAGCAGTCAAAATCACAAAAGATTAGCAAACGCTAATTCTAAAAAAAGAACAAGTTCTGGAATCCACCAGAGAAGAGAAAACTCTCAAAATTAATTATTTTATTAAAAGATGCCTTTTGTTACAACATAGAAAATCTTTAAAAAGATAATAGAAACCTTAGTGCGAAAATTAGGTAAAACAGAAAAAACCCGAAATTACAGGAAAAACTAAAACGGCTGTTTTGAGGCCCAAGACGAGCCCAAAACGGTTCTAGAGCCCATACGTCATGGCGAAGCGATGTGTTGTGTTTGTGGCACGATTCACTTTCTGGAAAGGTATAATAATAGGCAATCTAACACCGGACGATCGTTTTCCACATTTTTCTGCTGCATTTGCCTGCAAAGCCGTTTCTTCCTCGATTCTTGCCGCGAACCTTCCTACATCATTAAGGGACAACTTAGGGTCTAAAAATTGACCCGGAAAAATGTTGGGATTTGTTAAGAGACACGTCAAACCTGATCCAATCCTTTGTACATCCCTAATTTCGATAGACACTCGCATTATTAGAGATAATAGTGACATTTATATATGTACCAGTCATCGTGAGATTCCACTTTTAAGCATAAATCATAAATTTCTCTAAGTAAGTTTCCATTTTTACGGACATCACATATTATTGCATGCTCAAATTAGGAGCTGTAACTATCGCATTCATAACTGTTGTATAATTCCCACTCTTGTCAAGAGAAACGATGACATTAGCGATAGCCACCCCATTTGCGATCTCTATAATGAAAGAGATGTATAAAACTAAGAAGAAGAAGATAAAATTGTAGAAAGAAAATAAAATAGGTAATTGGGTCGTGTTAACCATTGGAATAGGAAGAAATAAAGAGTATTTGGAATATGAAACTAAATATTATGTATTCATTCATAATTGTTATTGGTTCGATTGATTAGAAACGAGAGTCTCACGTATATAAGGCAGGTCTTAAGCATGGTCTTGAGGGGAATCACCGAATACTCCAAACATAAAGTGGCACCAACATTTTTGTTAATAATAGGCACATATAGATATCATGAGCAATGTCAATTTTTTACAATAGTACTAATTTTTAACGGAGGAATAATTTTTGTTTTATAATAGAAATGTAAACATGTGTGCATGCATAATTGCACATTCACGTTTGCATTCACACGATGTATTTTTATTTTTTATGTATGTATGCAAAATGAAGAGAGAATAGAAAAGAAAAAAATAATAAAATAATAAATGTATGTATGTATGCAGACCCACTGCTTGGTCATTTTGTAGTCCAACAGTGTTCCTAAAAGAAATGTATCGTGCTATAAACCATGAATTCCTAACATCTTTCTATAAAAAAGTAAAAATGTGGAAAATTTGGAAGAGATTTTCATTATTAATTTAATAGTACAAGATATTAAATTTTAAGAATTAGTTTACTTATTCATTTGTGTTGCCCTTATCATTAATAAGGATAGTTATAACATGGATTTTAAGACCTAGTTACAAAATTATAATTAAAATATATTCAGTAAAGTTCTTTAAAGTGAAAATAAAATATGAAAGTGATTTTATGAGTAGTATCCTTAACAAAAGTAGTCGTGTAGAATGACTTCAAATTATTCCAACTAGGAGTGTACAACTTCTGATTCTTCCCGTGAACCCGTCTTGGCCTGTAAGCAATAGGTTGGGTCTCACCGGGTCCTAATACGATAGGGACACAAAAATAAGGATAAGGTAGATAAAGAATTGGATTTAGGTTACCCTTTGGTTACCTGTCTCATCCCAAATTACTTTAAGAACAAATGATTTCTAAAAAAATTATTTTATGTTATTAATTTACTTTATCTAAAAAAATTGTCGATCATATCACTAACGTAATAACTTAGTGTTTGTAAAACAATGTTATAAGTTACTCTTCTTGAATGAATTAGTAGTGGTAACCATATGCAACTTGCTATGAATTACTTTATGTTTAGTTTTTTTTTTCTAATTTTTTTTTAAAGATTACTATTTGAATTCTCGTCTTGGTACTAACCCAATCTCATATGTCCTTATTAAACCCAAAGTCATCAGAGTTGGTCGGTCTACGGAATGAGTTAGGATCTAAAAATTGATCGCGTAAAATGTTGAGACCGAGTAAGGGACACGTCAAACCCGTCCTTTGTAGACCCTGCTTGGTAGAAGCTGGACTTAACTTTCACTGAAATCATAATTTAAGATCCAAAAGGATGTTCCAACACAACTGAAAATGAATTTATCAAATGGAGTATGTTTATGATCATCTCAAACATTTTAGAAGTCTTGTTTTAATTTTAAAAAATGAACTCATAATAAAAAAACATTAAAAACTAAAAAAGAATTATTCTTTATTTAAATTGTAAATAACATCAATATCATTAAAAATGTTATTCTATTTTTTTCATTCCTTTTTTTTTCTTCAAATAATTGGGACATTTGTTTTGTTTTTGAATTTAAGACCTTTTTGTTTTTGGATCCTATAGTGCACAATGAACTTTTATCTCCTAGTAGTATTTTTTGAGACCATATAATACTTTCAAACAAATAAATAAATTTGAACTTATGCAGTTGATCTATGTGCACATGCTCATGGCCGACCCTAAGTATGTCATATATAATGAACAAAAATTAGTTTTGCAGTCACAACAATTAATTTTGAATAAATTAATGTTGTAGAATTGATTTTAGTTAAAATTAATGTGGATAAAGTCAAGTGATTTAAGTTAACTAGTTAATAAAATTTAGTTAAAAACTCGTGTTCAAATCTTAACTACAACAATTTTTTTTTGTTAGACTTTATTTCTCTCTCAAATGAATAAGAGCCCATTTCTCTTGAGAATGATGTGGCTCAATTAATTCATCTTCATGATCATCAAACTAATGGAAAAAACTATACTGAAATATTTATTTATGGATCTATCAATATAAGTGTTGCTATTAAATATTTATTTTATCTTCAAGTTCCAAAAGTTTCTCATCTTATGCAAAGTGTCAAATGGGATAACCACACAAATTATTTGTATAAAAAATAATTATATAAAGGGAAACACATTTTTAGGCAAAGTTACAGAGAATAACATATTTCATTAAGACTTTAAAATAATGGACCGTTTGTTACTTGTTTAAAAATGATTTTTAAAATATTTTGTTATTACAACTCTTAAAAAAAAGTTTTTATTAAAAAAAGTTAAATGTCAAATTGTACTTTCTCATAAAATATTATTTTAAATATTTTATTTTTAACCACTTTTTTGGAGGATAAATTTGAAAAAAAAATCTTAAAATTTGAAGCTATTTCAAGTAGTTTTCTTAAATATTATTTTTATAAATATCTTTTTATAAAATATTATTATTTTTATTATTATATTAAAATATCTAACTATGAATATTTAAATTATTAAATATTTTTTTTTAAATTAGTAACAAGTTTGAAATAATTTATATTATTATTAAATAAATTATCATTAAAATTATTTTTATAAATAAAATAACATTTTTTAATCTATAATCGAATCCAAAATTTACATATCAAAGTAAATAATAGTGATTTTTGTAGTAAAATAAACACTATTAAAACAATAAATACTTTCAGAAACTTAATCAAAATAACACTAATGTTGAGAAAAAATCTCTTTTAATGATAACAAAATTATCTTAAGATTATGATTACACTAATGCGTGCATTTAAGTTTTGTACTAAGAAAGGAACAGGATCCAAAGATCGCAACCTCCTGTCCAGAAGAATGAATGCATGCAGGAAACAAAGCCTTTAAATCCATAAAGAAAATCTGAAGTTAAAACACCAGAAGTAGAACATCTAAAAAACACCAGAAGCAGAACATCTGGAACAGAAAACCAGAAGCTGAAGCAGAAAACCTGAGAGTTGAAAACACCAGATAATGCATCCAGAAGATACCAGAGGATGCATCCTGAAATCACCAGAGGATATCTTTGCTGGCCCATATCAGAAGGAAACAAAGTCAGAAGGAGACATGGACCAGACCAGAAGGAAGCCTGCCAGAGGAAGATTGGATCCAAACCAGAAGAAATCATAAGTCAGACTTATTCAAGAAGTTCTTCTGACCAGAAGATGGCCCGACAGTGAAGTGAAAAACAGCCCTGAATTAATCAGAAGATAAGCTAAAAGGTCCAGACTGAAATATCCTTTGTCCAGAACTAATCCAGACCCAGTACAGTATTGGCCAAGATCAGAAGATCAGACCATGGCCCAGTGTTGGTCGAAATCAGAAGGTCAGAATAAATGGCCCAGTGTTGGTCGAAACCAGAAGGTCAGAATAAATGGTCCAGTGTTGGCCGAGATCAGAGGATCTCAGCAGACCAGTTTGCTAGTCCAGATTGGCGATATCAGAAGATGAAAATCATAAATGAATATCAGAAGATATACATCTAAAGATGAATTTTAGAAGAAATAAATCAGAGGATAAAAAGATGAACATTAGAGGATAAAAATTATAAGATGAACTTCACATGATAAACATCAGAAGATGAATACCAGAAGTTAAAAACCTGAAGATAAACATCAAAAGATGAATACCAGAAAATGCACACCAGAAGATAAATATCAGAAGATGAACTCTAGAAGGTAAACATAAGGAGATGAAACACCAGAAGGTAAACATCAGAAGACGAATACCATAAGGTGAACTTCAGACACCAAAAGGAAATTACCAGAGGATAAACTCTAGCTGCTTCTTCATCCTCTTACATTAAGAACAACTAACAGTTCCAAAGTATCAAAAGCTGCATCATTCACGACCAGAGAAGGGTCATGTCTTGGAACCAGAAAAGAGCACTGACCAGTTGTTAAAAACATATGGAATGATCTATCCTCCTAGAAAGCCAAGTAAAGAAGTAACCTCCTATGTGCCAGGCTGTAAAAGGACAGAATGGCAAGACTGTAAATTCAAAACAACAGTGAGGTTCATTGCATCTTGAAATAACGGTCAGAAAGGAAAATTTTCTTGAAGAGAAAGTTTCCTTCTCTCTATAAAAGGAAGGCTGCTCTTCTTCAGCAATACACACAACTACACGAGCAAAAAACAGAAAAATATCAAGAGGCTATCAAGAGCATTTTCAATCTCCTTTCAAGCTTTCTATAATCTTTCACTAGATCTTTGTTTCATCTTTATAGAAAGTAAATCTTATCAAACTACTTCATATCATTTTTAGACCTTCAAGTGAGTAACACTTGAAGAGAAATCAGAAGGAAAGAATTGTAAGCTTGGTGAAGCTAAAGAATACACAGTTTGTAATCAACCTCAGTGAGAGGCTGATAGCTTTTGATACTTAGTAAAAAACTCACTAGAGTGTGAGGACTGGACGTAGCCTTCATTGGGTGAACCAGTATAAAATTCGTGTGTCATTATTCTCTCTCTCAACTCTACTACATCTGATAAATCATCCTCTGAAAGAGGACAGCTGTTTAAAACAGTAACAGAATTTTAAAACCTTGAATATCTCTATTCAACCCCCCTTCTAGTGATATTCTAGTTACTTCAATTGGTATCAGAGCAATGTTCTCTAAAAACTACACCTAACAGTGTAAGAGAAAATATCCAAAAAGAAAAAATGTCAAAAGCTAAGTATATCCCAGAAGAAGGATCATCCAGCAGACCTCCCTACTTTGATGGAACTGACTACTACCATTGGAAAGGCAAGATGAGATTGTTTCTCATATCTCAAGATAACAACATGTGGCCAGTGGTAGAAAAAGGAAATCATGTCATCAGAATCAACAGTGCAAATCCAACCTCTGACGAAAAACCTCAAACACAATGGACAACTGAAGAAAATGCCAAGGTACTTCTAAACTCCAAAGCTCATTTATTTCTAACGTGTGCTTTGAGCAGGGAAGAGTATGATAGAGTTGAAGAATGCCAAAGTGCTAAAGAACTATAGGACACCTTGAAGATCCATCATAAAGGTTCAAGTCATGTTAAAGAAGCCAGAATAGATATGGGAGTAAGAGAGTTCGAGTTGTTTGAAATGAAGGAGGAAGAGATAATTGATGAAATGTTCTCAAGACTGACTATCATCCTCAACAACTTAAGGTCTTTGGGAAAAAAATACTCTGTCCAAGAGAGAATAAGAAAGATATTAAGAAATTTACCAAAGGAATGGAGACCCATGGTGACTGCCATCACAGAAGCAAGAAATTTAGCCACCATGAGATTAGAAGATCTGGTTGGAACTCTTAGAGCTCATGAAACTCTATTGCTTGCTGATAAACCAAGCAAAAAGGGAAAAATGATTGCATTGAAATCTAGTCTAACTGAAAGTCCATCCTCCAAAAACTCTGAAATTATCTCAAAAAGGGATAACTCATAATATCCTCTCTCAAAAGAGGAGGATGAACTGGCTCTAATCTCTAGAAGAATCCAAAGAATAATCAACAGAAGAGGACAAGACAAAAGATCCTCTTAGAAAGAAAAGATTGACAAAAGCCAGATAACTTGTTATGGATGCAATAAAATGGGACACTACAAAACTGAGTGTCCTCTAAACAAAAGGAACATAAAAATATTTCACAACAAGAATAAATCTATTATGGCAACTTGGGATGACAGTGATGAATCATCCTCCGAGCAAGAGAAGGAAGAAGAAGCCAACATTTGTCTCATGGCTAACTCAGAAACAGATGAGGTAAGCATCACTGATTTATGTCCTTCTTGTGAAAAGTTAGAAATAGAATTTGACAATCTCTTGAATGACTCAAACACTTTATCTCAAAAATGTGGTTTTCTTAAAAACCAAAATTATGAAATAAAAAAACTGAATAAGGAACTTCAAGCTAAAAATGAAGAATTTCAAAAAATCATTTTTGACTTGCAGCAATCAAATAAAAAACTGTTTGAGCAACAAAACACTTTAAACAAAGAGGATGTCAAAATCCATCCTCCTGAAGAGGACATAAAAAAGAAGGACTTGAAAATCAAAGTTGAAGAACTAAAAAATGACATTACCAACTTTGTAAAATCCACAGAAACATTTAAAAAAATTATTGGATCTCAATCTGGTATATTTGACAAAGCTGGAATTGGTTTTAAAAGTTCTCAGAAACAAAAACTATATGAAAACTTCTTTCTACCTAAGAACCTAGAGGATAGACCTAAGTGCACTTTTTGCAAAAAGCATGGACATACTATCGAAGTATGTCTTGCTAAGAAAAAAGCTGAAAGTAACAAAAGGAAATATTCATTTTGTAATAAGCATGGACATCATGATTCCATTTGCTATCACAAAAAGAAAATCCTTACAAAAGGAAGGACTAACCACCAAGGACCCAATTCTATATGGGTACCTAAATCTCTTCTAAACTCTAACACAGGTACATCCTCTGATCAACAAAAGAAAGCCCTGGTTCTTGAACAGTGGTTGCTCAAGACATATGACAGGAGATAAGCATTGCTTTATCTCTTTGGAATCAAAAGATGGAAGATCAGTTACATTTGGCAACAATGATAAAGCTCAAATCAAAGGAACATGTATTATTGGTAAAAAAAATTCTGTCAAAATCGAAAATGTTCAGTATGTTGATGGTTTAAAACATAACTTGCTAAGCATTAGCCAACTTTGTGATAGTGGATTTGAAGTAATTTTTAAACCCACTCTATGCGAGGTCAAACATTCATCCTCGGGTAGAGTTTTATTTTCAGGCATAAGGAAAAAGAACTTATATGTCTTATATTTAGATGATTTACCTTCTGAATCTTGTTTTATGGCTATTGAAAAGGATAAATGGATTTGGCACAAACGAGCTGGTCATACCAGCTTGAATACTATGTCGAAATTATCAAAATTAGAATTAGTTAAAGGTCTTCCAAAAATAAATTTTGATAAAGACAAAGTATGTGAGGCTTGTGCCAAAGGAAAACAAGTTAATAGTAGCTTTCACTCCAAAAATATTGTTTCTACAAATCAACCTCTTGAACTCCTTCATATTGACCTATTTGGTCCTATCAAAACTCCAGGTCTTAGTGGAAAAAGATAGGGATTTGTTATTGTTGATGACTTTTCACGATTTACTTGGGTCTTGTTTTTAAAACACAAAAATGAAGCCTCTGAGGCTTTTCAATATTTTTGTAAGAAGATACAAAATGAAAAGGGATCAAAGATTGTCTCATTTAGAAGTGATCATGGGGGAGAATTTGAAAATGAGTCTTTTGAAACTTTTTTTTGATGAAAATGGTATTTCTCATAATTTTTCTTGTCCAAGAACTCCTCAACAAAATGGAGTTGTTGAAAGGAAAAATAGAACTTTACAAGAAATGGCTAGAACTATTCTAAATGAAGCCAACATTGAAAAATTGTTTTTGGGCTGAAGCTATCAACACAGCTTGCTATGTTTCAAACCGAGTTTCAATTAGAAAATTCTTAAACAAAACTCCATACGAACTTTGGAAAGGTAGAAAACCAAATATTTCTTATTTTCATATATTTGGATGTTAATGCTACATCCTAAATAATAAAGAAAATTTGGGAAAGTTTGATCCAAAATCTGATAAAGGTATATTTTTGGGATACTCCACATCTTCAAAAGGTTATAGAATCTATACTCTTAGAACTCAATCTGTGGAGGAATCCATGCATGTTATTTTTGATGAATTTGATGACTTGTGTTTAGAAAACATGGATAAAAATGAAGAAGATGAAAATACATCCTCTAAAGTTCACAACCCAAATGAGGACATTTCTGATCCAACCTCTCAGCAGCCTCCAAGAGGATGGAAGACTATAACATATCATCCTCCAGATCTGATCATAGGTGATACTGCTGATGGAGTTAGAATAAGGCAATCATTGAGAGAAGATTCAATCAACATGGCCATGATATCTCAAGTTAAACCAAAGAGCATTGATCAAGCCATAAGTGATCAATCATGGATGAATGCCATGATGGAGGAACTGTCTCAGTTTGAAAGAAACAAAGTGTGGAATCTTGTGCCTCATTCTCTAGAAAAATCCATCATTGGAACCAAATGGATCTTCAGAAACAAACTGAATGAGGATGGAGAGGTCATACGAAATAAAGTAAGATTAGTGGCACAAGGTTATAACCAACAAGAAGGAATTTATCATGATGAAACATTTGCACCAGTTGCAAGACTCGAAGCACTCAGAATCCTCTTAGCTTATGCCACACATAAAGGAATAAAACTATATCAAATGGATGTCAAAAGTGCCTTCTTGAATGGATTCTTAAATGAAAAAGTGTATGTTCACCAACCTCCTGGATTCAAGGATAAACGGAAACCAGATCATGTGTACAAGCTCTAAAAACTATTTATGGATTAAAGCAAGCTCCTAGAGCTTGGTATGAAAGGTTGAGTCGCTTTCTAAAAGAGAATGGCTTTTCAAGAGGTCAGATTGATACAACTTTGTTTAAAAAGATTCATAATGAGGATATGTTAATTGTTCAAATTTATGTGGATGACATAATATTTGGATCCACAAATAAGAAAATGTGCAAAGAATTCTCCAACCTCATGCAAAGCGAGTTTGAAATGAGCATGATGGGAGAATTAAAATTCTTCCTTGGATTACAAATAAAACAATTAGAATCAGGAATCTTCATTTCTCAAGAAAAATATACCAAGGATCTCTTGAAAAAATATAACATGAATCTTTCAAAATCAATGAGCACTTCTATTCATCCATCCTCCTCACTACATCAAGATGATGAAGGAACCTCCATTTCTGAAAAAAGAGTACAGAGGAATGATAAGATCCTTGCTGTACTTAACAGCCAACAGACCTGACATTGTATTTTCAGTAGGTATGTGTGCAAGGTTTCAATCATCCCCTAAAGAATCACATCTTACTGCAGTAAAAAGGATATTCAGGTATCTAGTTGGTACCACAAACCTGGGAATTTGGTACAAAAAGGACTCAAATCTTGATCTTCTGGCATATTGTGATGCTGATTATGTTGGTGACAAAATTGAGAGGAAAAGCACAAGTGGAGCATGTCAATTTCTGGGTTCATCCCTCATTAGTTGGTCATGTAAAAAACAAAATACCATAGCTCTCTCCACTACAGAAGCTGAATACGTTTCTGCTGCTCAATGTTGCTCTCAAATTCTCTGGGTAAAAAATCAAATGGAAGACTACTCTTTAAGGTACACAAAAATTCCTATCCTTTGTGACAACACTAGTGCTATTAATCTTTCCAAAAACCCTATTCAACACTCTAGATCTAAACATATTGAAATTAAACATCATTTCTTAAGAGATCATGTTCAAAAAGGAGATGTTGAATTAATTTTCATTGAAACTGAAAATCAGCTTGCTGACATTTTCACCAAACCTCTCCAGGAGGATTGTTTCAAACAAATTCATAAAAACTTTCCATCTTAAATCTTTCAAAAATTGTCTAAAAATTAAGTTTTGCAAAACTTTAGATCATAATGTTATTTTGTTTTTAAGAAAAAATAAAAATCTGAGGATGGACAACTTAGATAAATCTCTATCCTCCTCCAAGATTTGAAATTTGCAAAAGTCAGAGGGAGGCAAGTCAAATCACTGCTGATTACACTCCTCTCTGCAAAAAGGTGCCTCGATTTCAGTTTCTTACTCACTGCCCAATGGATAAGTCACCCATGCTTCTCCCTAGATTGTCATGATTAAACCTATGCTTCCTTACTTCTTCCCTCCAAACGGTTCAAATATTTTCTCTATAAATTAACTCATTTACCCTTTGTAAATATTCAAAACCTCCAGTATTCAAAAATGGCTCGCACCAAATCTACTGGAAAAAGAAAAATTTCCTCAAACTCTTCTGAAAATCAAACTAAAAACTACTCAAGTGACTCTGAGGCAACTCACTCTGATTCTTCAAAAACTCCTTCGTCCAAACCTACCAAAATAGCTACCTCGAAAAGGAAAGTTATTCAAAACAACCAGCTTCAAAATCACCCAAAATCCCTCTCTTCGAAAACACCCTCCTAGAAGCAAATTTTTTAGAAAAATGGCAGGACAAAACTGTTATAAATGGAAAAATTATTGACCTAAAAGGTCTAACTCTAGGAGGAGTTTATGCAGAAGAAATCTTTGATCAACTTGGTTGGTCTCCCTTCCTCCTTATCAATGAACCTCAATATCCAAAACTTGTCAGAGCATTCTACGCGGCTGCAAATGTGTCCAAAGGGGACAATTGCATCAGTGTTATTCTGAAGGGGGCACATATTGAGCTCACCCCAACTTTGCTATGTCAAATCTTTGACATACGTGATGAAGGCCCCTATCTTTTTTCTGAAGCGTGGTATTCCAGCTACATGATTACTCGCTCACCTGTCCTTGCCAACATTTTTATCAATCCTCCAAAGCCCAAGGTTGCATCCAACCTACTTCCAATCTGTAGAGTGTTGCACAATATTTGTGTACACTCTGTTGTCCCCAGGGCTGGCAGTTATGAGAAAGTAACTAAGCTGGACATTCTGATTATTTATCACCTCATTTTTGGAACCCCTCTTCATCTAGGAAACATTATCTTTAGGTTTATGGTCAATGCTGCATATCTTGGGAGATCAGCTCCGTATGGAATGATTCTCACCAAAATCTTCAAATTTTTTAAAGTACCATTAGAGGATGAACACTCTATCACCTTCTACAACACATTCTCTGCAAGAAATGTTAACCAAATGCGCCTTGATCCCATTGAAAAGCCTTCTTACAAACAGCCATCTAAGAAAAAATCAAAACGGAACTCCACTTCCAATCCACCATCTCAACCTCCAGTCGCGTCAAATTCTTCTTCTGACAAAGAACCAAATATCCCGTCCTCACCACCCTTCAAAAATGTCCACCCTCTTGAACAACTTCAAATTGTCCCTTTTGAAAATCAAAACCATTGTTTGGCATAAGGTGAAGACCTCAGTTCACCCTCTCAACTTGTGAAAAACTGTGCCAAACACCTTTTTGATCTCAAAGGCTCACCTCCAGAAATTACGTTTCCATCTGACCCATTGGACACATCTCAAAATTTACAAGAACCATTTTTCTTTCCTTAACCTCCTACTAGTCCTTCACAACCAGCTCAACTCTCGTGCACCATGGCTCAAATCTTCTCTTCTCCTTCAAAAATGTACCCTACAAATTTTGTCACTACTCCCTCTGATCAAATCATCAATGAATCGACTCCTGCACCACTTCCTGAAGTTACAGGACGATTCAGCTCACTTGAATCCTTCCTGGCTAAATCTGGAGAAAACTCTTCACAAAATAAAGGAACCTGCTCTCAAATGAAAAGCACCAGCATCAATGCTGATCCTATTCCAGATGACTTCACTCCTCTCACCACTGATACCAAGCCTGAACAACGTTGCTCCCACAAAGAACTTCGAGCTCTGAAAATGATCCGCAAGGATCAGAAAATTTTTTTTTCAACAATGGCCACTTTTCATCAAACTCTGGCGCAGTTTAGCACTCTGCTAGAATGGGTCACAGCGCACCTGGTCAAGCCTATTGCTCCAGAAGCACGGCCTCCAGTACCCTCTGTTCATCCTCCTTCACCACTGCCTCGTCCCTCAACCTCCTCCTCGTCTGATGATTCCACTCCTTCAAAGTAGTTCACCATCCTCTGGGCTCCCACTGACTTTTTGCTGTTGACAAATTTGGGGGAGAAAGATTAAAATTAAAATTGTCAAGGATTAGGAACTTAGATAAGAAGTGTTTTTTGAAATTATCGTAATTCAATCCTCTATGTTTTTTTCTTTTGAACCATTTTTTTTGTATGATCTTATTATAATCAATATAAAGTATTCGGATTGGTTCAAAAATCTTTAAATTCTTTTATGCACTTTCTGAGGGGGAACCCCTATTCCTTTCAGCTCATACTGAGGGGGAGCTTCATACTCAAAAACAGCACCTTTACAATTTTATTTTAAATAATCTAAAGAAATTTTGTCATCATCAAAAAGGGGGAGATTGTTGAGAAAAAATCTCTTTTAATGATAACCAAATTATCTTAAGATTATGATTACACTAATGCGTACATTTAAGTTTTGTACTAAGAAAGGAACAGGATCCAAAGATCGCAACCTCCTGTCCAGAAGAATGAATGCATGCAGGAAACAAAGCCGTTAAATCCATAAAGAAAATATGAAGTTAAAACACCAGAAGCAGAACATCTGGAAAACACCAGAAGCAGAACATCTGGAACAGAAAACCAGAAGCTGAAGCAGAAAACCTGAGAGTTGAAAACACCAGATAATGCATCCAGAAGATACCAGAGGATGCATCCTGAAATCACCAGAGGATATCTTTGCTGGCCCATATCAGAAGGAAACAAAGTCAGAAGTGAAGGTGCAAACACGAGAAGGGGGGTTGAATTGTGTTTGTCAAACTTAATTTCTTTTGCTGTTTTATTAAATATTGATTTGAATTATTCGATAAATAATTAATCAGATTCAGCAGCGGATAATAATAACATAATAACACAGCAATTTATACTGGTTCACCGTTAACTAGGCTACGTCCAGTCCCTTCCTCCAGAAGGCCTTTTACTAATTCAAACTCCTTTGAATTACAATACCACTGACCCTTCAAGTCAGTCTTCCCAAACAGCCTAACAACCCCAGAATTTTGAGGAACAACAACACCTTGACTATACCTGCCAAGTCTTCTCAAACAGCCTGACAACCCCAGACTTTTGAGGAATAACAACACCTTAACTAAACCAGCTAAGTCTTCTCCTACCAATCTGACAACCCCAGATTGAAGAAGGAATCTACACCACTATAATAAAGGTTTAGAACTTTGCAACGTTGCTTCTGGAAAGCTGTTTGTTGCACTGTATTTCTCTCTCGAAAACACTTAGAAAATATTGCTCTTGTTCATTTGTGTTTCTCTCTTTTGAACTCTCAGATATCTTTGAATTGAAGCATGAGTTCTTGTGTTTTTCAATTCTTCAGCATCAAGTCTCTATTTATAGTTGAACTTTAGAACTTCACTGATGCTTTACTTCTGCAGTATATTTAGATTAATCTGTTTTGAGAATATTCTGGAGTAATTCGCTCAGATTCTGTTTTGAGCCTTTTGCTCAGATTCTATTTTGAGCCTTTTTCTCCAATTCTGTTTTGAACGTTTTTCTCAGATTCTTTAATCCTCATGATCAAATCTGCACCCTTGGATCTTCATGTGATATTCCACAACTGGACCAGCCAAATTGATATGCTGTAATCCTCTGATTTCGGCCTTTGCTGGACTGCACAGTCTGTCCCTCTGATTTCGGCCACCACTGGGCCATGATCTGATTTTCTGATTTGGACCATCATTGGACCAAATAATTATTTCTGAACCATTGATCTGGAAGTTTTTACTCTGATCTGGACAGATTCTGGACTTTGGTCTGGAACAAACTGAAATTAACTTGAACAAAAAATATTTCAGTATGGACATTTTACCTTTAATTTTGGACCAGGTCTGGATTGATTCTGGAACTCATTTCTTTTGGTCTGGACTTAGTTCCATGTCCTGAATCATGCTATCTTATGGTCTTGGCCAAATCTGGATTGATCCTCTTGTTCTGGACTCATAAACATACCTTCTGGTCAAGTCTGGAACAAGTCTGGACTGTGTAATTTTACACTGCCAGGCCATCTTCTGGTCAGAATAACTTCTGGAATAAAATTGATATTCGACTCCTGTTTGTCTGGAACAACTCTCCTTCTGGCAGGCTTTCCAATGGTATGATCCATGTTTCATTATGATTTTTATTCCTTCTGTTATGGGCCACCAAACATATCCTCTGGTGATGTTTTGACATCCTGGAACATCTTTTGGAAATTCCAGAATTCATTTTCCTTTGATCTCTGCTTCTGTTTCCTTCAGTTTCTGGGGCATTTAACTTAACAATTCAAAGTACAAAATAAGTTTACATTGAGTACATTAGTAAGCATCAAAATCCTAAGTACTTAGAACCAACTTGGTTCCAACAAGAAGGAGACATGGACCAGACCAGAAGGAAGCTTGCCAGAGGAAGACTGGATCCAAACCAGAAGAAATCATAAGTCAGACTTATTCAAGAAGTTCTTCTGACCAGAAGATGGCCTGACAGTGAAGTGAAAAACAGCCCTGAATTAATCAGAAGATAAGCTAAAAGGTCCAGACTGAAATATCCTTTGTCCAGAACTAATCCAGACCCAGTACAGTATTGGCCAAGATCAGAAGATCAGACCATGGCCCAGTGTTGGTCGAAATCAGAAGGTCAGAATAAATGGTCCAGTGTTGGTCGAAACCAGAAGGTCAGAATAAATGGTCCAGTGTTGGCCGAGATCCAGACCAGTTTGCTAGTCCAGATTGACGATATCAGAAGATGAAAATCATAAATGAATATCAGAAGATATACATCTAAAGATGAATTTCAGAAGAAATAAATCAGAGGATAAAAATATGAACATCAGAGGATAAAAATCATAAGATGAACTTCACATGATAAACATCAGAAGATGAATACCAGAAGTTAAAAACCTGAAGATAAACACCAGAAGATAAATATCAGAAGATGAACTCTAGAAGGTAAACATCAGGAGATGAAACACCAGAAGGTAAACATCAGAAGACGAATACCATAAGGTGAACTTCAGACACCAAAAGGAAATTACCAGAGGATAAACTCTAGCTGCTTCTTCATCCTCTTACATTAAGAACAACTAACAGTTCCAAAGTATCAAAAGCTGCATCATTCACGACCAGAGAAGGGTCATGTCTTGGAACCAGAAAAGAGCACTGACCAGTTGTTAAAAACATATGGAATGATCTATCCTCCTGGAAAGCCAAGTAAAGAAGTAACCTCCCATGTGCCAGGCTGTAAAAGGACAGAATGGCAAGACTGTAAATTCAAAACAACAGTGAGGTTCATTACATCTTGAAAGTTTCCTTCTCTCTATAAAAGGAAGGCTGCTCTTCTTCAGCAATACACACAACTACACGAGCAAAAAACAGAAAAATATCAAGAGGCTATCAAGAGCATTTTCAATCTCCTTTCAAGCTTTCTATAATCTTTCACTAGATCTTTGTTTCATCTTTATAGAAAGTAAATCTTATCAAACTACTTCATATCATTTTTAGACCTTCAAGTGAGTAACACTTGAAGAGAAATCAGAAGGAAAGAATTGTAAGCTTGGTGAAGCTAAAGAATACACAGTTTGTAATCAACCTCAGTGAGAGGCTGATAGCTTTTGATACTTAGTAAAAAACTCACTAGAGTGTGAGGACTGGACGTAGCCTTCATTGGGTGAACCAGTATAAAATTTGTGTGTCATTATTCTCTCTCTCAACTCTACTACATCTGATAAATCATCCTCTGAAAGAGGACAACTGTTTAAAACAGTAACAGAATTTTAAAACCTTGAATATCTCTATTCAACCCCCCTTCTAGTGATATTCTAGTTATTTCAACTAATTCTATTAACATCCTTATTGTGAGGATGACAATAATTTTAACTTTTATAAAAATAAGAAGAACCACGGGTAGCTAGGTGAGATATACAGTGAGTCACTATAACCAACTTTTACCAATCATTAAATTAAAATTTAAATGGATCTACAATTAAGAGTTCCGAAGATAAAACTATCCAAAAATTATTGGATAAATAGCACTCGTAATCTCTTAACTTAATTTGTTTTAGTCTTTTATCTTCTTTTTTTTTCTCGATTTGATGATTTATTTTAATTTTAAGTGACAATTTGATCTTTTATGTTTTAAAATGTCAATAATATTATCCTTTTTTTTTTTCAAAAATTCATCAAAATTTTCAACCAAAACTCATAAAATTAATTATATTCTTTAATATAATATAAATTTCATCAAATTTGTAACTCAAATATTCAAATAAACTAATATTTTCATTCTTTATTTGATGTTGTTAGAGATGAAAATATGAGTTTATTTGAATATTTGAGTTTCGAATTTGATGAAATTTATATTATATTAAATAATATAATTAATTTTATGGGTTTTGGTTGAAAACTTTGATGAATTTTTTGAATTTTTGTAAAAAAAAAAAAGATAACATTGTTGACATTTTAAAACATAAAATATCAAATTGTCACTTAAAATTAAAATAAATGACCAAATCAGAAAAAAAGAAGATAAAAGACTAAAACGTTAACTGGATTTAAGTTAAGAGACCACGAGTGCTATTTAGCCAAAATTATTTTAAAAACTTAAATGGATTTAAAAATTATTTTTAATCATCTAATAAAAAAAATTAGTAAAATAAATTTTAGTTGATATACACATACTAATTTACATGATTCAATGAGAATTTACACATATCAATTTATAGAATACAATTTACATGATGCATGTCATTTGATTAGGTTAATTTATATTACAAGAAAAGATGCACATATAGCATGTCATCTTCAAATATTAGATTCAAACATATATTTCGACAATGATAATCCAACAACCACATTTCAATTCATAAAAACAATTTTACTCATCAAGTACACCAATTATAGATCCCAAAATTACAACAACATACACCATAATATATATATTAATTAGCATATGTCTAGTCGAAATTCATCATCGATTAGCATATATTAAACTAGAATTATATTATAGACGTATATAATTTGTTCACAACTTTGTCACAATTAATAATTATTTATTTTTCAATTTTTTTAATATAAATATTTTTTTTTACAAAATTTAAATATTTCCATATAATTGATCAAATTCATACCCCACACAATATAAAGACTAACACTAATTTCTGATAGAATCAGAAGAGTAATTTTAAATTTTTTTATTGTTTTACCCATAAATAAAATAAAAAATAAAATAGTAATATTTTTAAAAAAAGTTATTCAAAAAGTTGGGATGAACATGTTAACTTTATGTACTCCGATGCCACTGTTTTAAATAACCTAAAAAGAATATATAAAATTAGTATGTGAAATCAAATACACAAACTATATTGAATCTTTATCCATCTTTTTCAAAACTTTGTTTTCTTTTATGTAAAACTATTTGGGTTGAAAAAAAAAAAAGAAATAGAAGAAATTTTATCTATTAGATAAAAAATGCAGTGAGTTTGTTTTGTACAAGTGAAGTGAAAAGAGAAAACGAAACTTTAAAATGTCTAACAATACCTTCTTCATCTATCATGTTTGAATAACTTATTTAACTCTATTAGAGAAGCAGTGTTGGCGCACAAAGGAAGACGTATTATGGTGGTAATGGGAGAATAGCTTGGTAAGGAAGCAGGAATAGGAGCTCACAATATATTGCAATATTAGGGTTTGGACAATGTAATATAGTATTTGTTATATTACCACAATTTAAAAAAATACTGATATATGTGATATTTGTGTTGTGTTCACTTTAATGAGTATTGATATATGTGATATTTGTGTTGTGTTCACTTTAATGAGTATTAATTTTAATATGCTTACTCTTTTGTTGTTTGCTATTTAATTGTTCCTATTCATATTATTTTAATAAAAATATATCGATATTGTGATTAAATTTAAAAAAAAAATCAAATGGCGGTTTGATTTTATATTGTCATCATTGTCTAACACTAAGTAACATAAACAAAAAAAATGAATTACATAATTTCTAAATTGTATTTTGTATTATTTGTTATTTCAGAGTATACTCTATTATTTACTGTCAAAAATTTAAAAGTGAATTTGTATGTTGAATTTATGTAAATGAAGAATACTATAAACTGTTATTTTTTATAATCATAGTTAGAGTTTTGAATAATTTTAAGTATTAGTTTATGATATATTTATTAAAGTGGCTTAATTGATTGCATATATTTATTTTATTAATCGGAATAAATAATTATGTTTCATTTCATATGAGTCAAAATTAATAAATTTATCATCTATTATTTCATGAATTTGAGTAGAAAAATGTTTGAACAGGAATATATCTTTGTGAAAATATAAAAAATTATAAAATTTATTTTGAAAAACTATAAATTGGTATTCTAA
>JBBPBO010000004.1:57019802-57081172 GCA_037974295.1 Cicer cuneatum | reverse complement strand
ATTATATATATATATATATATATATATATATATTAAAGTTTTGATATTCTCAATCAATAATAAATTAACAATAGTCAAACTATTATGAATATTTAATTTTTATTATAATTATTTTTAAAATTACGTATATTAATAGTTGTTAATGTGTTCATACCGTAAAATTATTTATACTAATAAAACATAAAAATCAGACATTTGCATAAAATATCATTAATTTTGTTATCTTGTTATTATCATAGAGGCGAGCGACAAGAGTTTATGGCTTAATTTAATATTATTTTTAAATTTCTTTTAACTAAAAAAGGTAAGATATAAAGATATAAAACTACTGAAAAATATTTTAGGCTCAAAGAACATCCCAATAGGAATATAAAATTATAAAATATAATAAATAATATTATGAAATTAAAAAAACTTATTTATAATTAAAAATAGGTTAAATAACATCTGTGGTCCCTTAACTTAATTCCAGTTAACGTTTTAGTTTTTTATTTTTTTTTCTTTTTTTGATTTGGTCTTTTATTTTAATTTTAAGTGACAATTTGATCTTTTATATTTTAAAATGTCAACAATATTATCCTTTTTTTTTTACAATAAATTAAAAAATTCATCAAAATTTTCAAACAAAACCCATAAAATTAATTATATTCTTTAATATAATACAAATATTATCAAATTCGTAACTCAAAATCTTCAAATAAACTCATATTTTCATTTTTTATTTGATGTTGTTAGAGATGGAATATTAAAATTCAAATAAAGAATAAAATTATGAGTTTATTTGAATATTTGAGTTACGAAATTGATGAAATTTGTATTATATTAAATAATATAATTAATTTTATGGGTTTTGGTTGAAAATTTTGATGAATTTTTTAATTTATTGTAAAAAAAAAGAATAATATTGTTGACATTTTAAAACATAAAAGATCAAATTGTCACTTAAAATTAAAATAAATGACCAAATCGGGAGAAAAAAAATAAATGACTAAAACGTTAACTGAAATTAAGTTAAGGGACCACGAGTGCTATTTAGCCTTAAAAATAATGAAAAAACTGTTGTGACGTCTATTTATAAGTTTCCGTTAGAGATGACAATTAGATCTAGAATAAGTGGATTACCCGCAAAATTGAACGGGTATGGGTGCAGGTACGTGTACTATAGTATCCCGTCCCGCATCGACACTTATATATTATTATTATTATTGGGTTATTTTGTTTTGAGCTTAAATAAAAATGATTTTTGTTTTAAATAACTTAGAGATTTTTTAAAAAATAATTTTTTAACAGCCATTTGTTTATTATTATAAAAATGATTTTTTTTGTAAAATAATTTCTAACCTGTATGTATACAATTTTATAAAAATGATTTTTTTAAACTACAAAATTACCATGAAGGACATAAAAATGATTTTCAAGAAAACATGTTTGTTTGAAAAAATATTTTTTAAATACATGATTTTTCTAAATACACATATGTATCTCTACTCTCTTATGCATATAGGGGTATTCATGGTGCAAAAACTGCACTGCATTGGACCACATTAATGATTTGATTCAGTTCTTGAAAACCACTTTCAAATCAAGTTCAATGCAATTCTAAATCGGTTTGAAACTAGTTTATAAATATAAATCAGTTTAATAGTTTGAACAAATTTTTAGTTAAAATCAGTTTAAAACTAGTTATTCGGGAAAAAAAATTTTGAAATTCTTTTGATAAAAAAATCGATTTCTTCGAGAAAAATAGATGAAAAAAATGTTTGCGATAAAAAAATATTTTCGAAATTCTTTTGGCAAAAATATTTTGAGAAATGTTTTTCGATATTTTTCAAGAAAAGTTTTTTCGAAAAAAATAGATATAGAAAATTTCTTGATAAAATAAATTTTAAAAAAAAATTAAAGAAAAAAATATTTTCGATTTTTTCAAGAAAAAAATTATTTAACTTTTTTTAAAAATTTTTTTTAAGAAATTTTTTTTTAAAAAAATTTTGTAAGAAAAAAATTTAATTGAAGTTAAAAATATTTTAAAACTGTTAAAGTAGTTTTTTAATTAACTTTTGTTAACTAAATCCACTAGATTCTCTTTTTACGAAATTTGAACTATCCATTGCAAAAAATTCAGTTCTTGTTTTAAAGTAAATGCTTTTCACTAAAATATGTTTTCAAAATGAAAAGTGCTTGCTGAGTGATCTCAAACCTTTCGACCGTTAAACATCCCAAAATTCATTTTGGGAGGTTTTAGATAGAAATGATTTACTTGTTACTAATATAATACAACTCCAATTTTTCTTTATATCTACCTTTTTCACTCCAATAGTATAATAAATTGAGTCAATGCATTTCCATACTATTACGTGGTTCAATTCATAAACCATTTAAATAGTTTGGTTAGTTTGGTTTTTTGTGGTGCAATGCAATGCAATTTATGAATATGGTCCAATTAACCATTTATTTTGTACACCTCTAGAAAATAAACATAGAAATAAAGAATGAAAATATGAGTTTATTTGAAGATTTGAATTTCGAATTTGATGAAATTTGTATTATATTGAAGAATATAATTAATTTAATGGGTTTTTGTTGAAAATTTTGATGAATTTTTGTAAAAAAAGGATAATATTGTTGACATTTTAAAACATAAAAAATCAAATTGTCACTTAAAATTAAAATAAATGACCAAATTGGGGGAAAAAAATAAAAGACTAAAAAATGTTAAGTAAAATTAAGTTAAGGGACCACGTGTGCTATTTAGCCTCTATTTTACAATGTTTCTTAAACACACACTATTTATATTCTTTTATTCATATTCCTATTTCTATTTCTTTTAATTTATTTATTAGAAAATTGATAGGCACACCCCTCTTAAGTGGATTGCACCTCTATTAAACCATCAACATTCAACAATATTTTAATTGTTATTACTCACTCAAATTTCTACTCATACAAATGAATTATATCTTATAAAAAATCATACATAGCATGACAACTAATTATTCTTATTATTATAATTATTCTACTAGCTATAAAAATAATCTTAAATAACATAAAAATACCAAAGTTTATTAAACATTTATCATTCAAATTTTCAATAGATTATGTTATCACTAAATTATCGTTGCATGCGATTTTATAAGGAATTAGTGTATTTATTGAATTCTAATTAGACAAAATACATTACTAATTATTTATCATAACTATTTTATAAGTGTTATAACTATTTTATAAGTGTTAATTTTTTTTAACTATTTGAATAGTTATGATAAAAGTTAAACATTACTAATTATCTAATTATTATAATTAATTGATAATATATTTTTTTATATATAAATTAAATTCTAAATTTATAATCGAATACTAGTATACAAACGGGCATTTTTCCACGATATAAATTTTTCTGTTATATTTACATTGAAACTCATATATGAAAATGTTTTTTTTTTACTTTAAGAGATTGCAAGATGAGGATGCGATCAGGCTTAATTTATTTTATTTTTTTAATAAATAAAAAAATATTAAGTTAATAAATTAAAAATAATAAAATTAAAAAAAATTAAATTATATTAATAAAATTAAAAAAAAAAAATCAAATTTAATGCAGTTGAATAAATATGTCAAATAAAAAAAATGTGATATAATTAACAACTATCTCCTATTTTGTTAACAACCCATCTTATTTTCCCTCGTATTTTGCAGTCTAATAAATAAAAAATAAATTATATTAATAAAATCACTAAATGTTCTCAGTTCCACTGTTTTTATTTAATATATTTTTTATTTTATTTTATTAAAATAATTTAATTTTTTATTTATTAATTTAATATTTTTTAATTTGTTAAAAAAAAATATAGTGAAAAAATAACCTATATTAAATAGTCACTAAATATAAATATGAAAATTACCATCCACAAAGTCAGGTCTTACATCAAAGAATTGACGGCAATGCAATGCCGTGCCGTGGAAGACAAAAAGTACAGGTTCAACTAGGTTTAGGATTGGGAATCCGAAACGGTCCACGTTGCATAAGAATCTTCAATCCCATTAATTCCCAGGTACTATACTAGTAATTAATAACTAGTTATGGTATTTTTCATTCGAGGGAAGGAAATGGTAACCAGATTCACCCATCTATTATTCATACCCATGGAATTGGACGGTTCTCCTTGCTTGCATGTGATGCTGCCGAATCCGATGTGGCTTCGGGCCCTCAGCATCCAGGTCCAACCATTTTTCAATATTATTAGAGAAAAATAATCAAATCTATTAATTTTAAGCAACAAGTTACATCACATCTACAAGTTCACATTTCTTTTTTCATGTGAATGAAAACGCCATGTTGCGTTTCAGTTTCCTTTGTTTGGCACATCAAGTTAACGTCGTTTTTTTCACTTTTTTAATAGTTTTCTTATACTTTTTTATATTATAATAGTATCTTTTAAATTTTTATTAGTATATATATGAATAGTACTTGTTAACAACACACTCCCATGTAAATTTTTAAATATATTTCTTTTATTTTTAAATGTATTTTAACCGATTAAAATGATTGTATATTAAACAATACTTTGTTATTGTTATTTTATTTTATATTAATTGAACTCTTTTTTTTTTAATCATATTACTTAGTTATAATATCTCTCGAAACACTTGTTAATAATTCAATGGCTAAGTGAATTTCCAGCAACTTTATCCTTAGAGACTGATGATAGAAAATCCAAATAAGAAAACAAAAAAACTCACGACTTAAGTCATTGCTTGCGTAAGTATTTTTAAATTTATTATAATTATAATGTGTTTGTTTTCCATGATGCCAGTAAACTGAGTAAGTAGTAAATTATAACTTGTCCTATTCTGGTGGCGGTTGCAGGAGTCAAAGTTGTATACAGTTCGTTTTTCAACGCAGTTTTAAAGGGTAGAATGGTAGTTAAGCCTAAACAAGAGCGTTGACATGGAGGGTATGAACAGTGGTGGTTCTTGTTCAATTAGAAGACGTTCATTGAGCTTATCAAGTCATAGAAGCCATCACACAGATAATGATAATGATAATGGTAATGATTGTGAGAGTGTTTCTGAAGCTGGTGACATTGGAGATCGAGCTCTTCCAAGCAGAAGATTCAGTGAGAGCAATAGTTTCCGCTCAGAAAATGGATCATTTCATCATCATGTTGGAAACTCCATTCCACAGGAGCACAAATTATTGCATCCAAACTCATCTGTTATACCTTTGCCACAATCACTCTCATCCTCCTCCCTACCTCTTTCTACCGATGCAATAGTGAGTTCTCAAGACTCAAAGTTTGTGAATGTGAGCTCTCTTTTTAACACTAATTACCATATATATCTGAATCTCATCTTTTTGGTTTCTGTGAGAAAAAATACTGCGTATTGTCTATGTAAACCGATTTTACAGTTGATTTTGTCACCTGTCAATGCAAAACTGTTTACATCGACAATGCATAACTATTAAATTCTAAACTTAATGCTTGTCTATTTATCATGATCTGTGGCTAGTTTCATTTTCCAAATTTTGTCATATATATCATTCTAGTGGTTTACACATTTTTACCTATTTACAGGAACCTTCTAAAGGTTTGCCAGAGTTATTGGATTATATTTCATGTTTGGCTCACTTAGCTGTTTTTGGAATTCTTGGGGTAATATGATAACCTTCTCACTTACCTTTAATTGTTGGATATATTGATACTGATGATGGTAACTTATAGGCTAATACATAAAGTGTCATAATAATATATATGCAGGTCCTCACAAGATATTTACTGCAAAAGTTATTTGGCCCTGGGGTTGCTGGTGTAACAAACAACCAAACTATTCTTTACCTTGATCTTCCTTCTAATATGGTATGTCCCCTTTTTCATCTTTATTATTTTTCTGGATATTTTATATGTATTGTGGTGTGTTTCACAAAGATGAATACTCAGAAAAATTGTTCGGCCAGAAGTATAGCTATTAGACAATATGGTAATCATAACATTCTTAAAAGCAGAACACAATATATATTAAATTCACCATATCTATTGCTTTTTCTAACAACACAGAAAAAGAGAGATTAACCACCTCTTGGAGGTGGGTCCAAATAGAAATTTTATATTCATTCTCTCATAGACCATGACAGAAGATTAGAACCTTTTGTATTTTGAACTTCTTAAATCCTTAATCAACAGGATATACAATAAAAAAATGTTTTGATTCTTGCTAAATTACAGTTTCAATTAGTGTCAATCTGATCAACTCTTTAAAGTTATTGTAAAATGACACTTATCCTTTATTTATAGAAACAGTAGCAAATTAGTTCCAAATCTTGCTTTAATACAGTCAATTTAGAAGTTTTGAATGCTTTTAGGTGAAAGTGAAAAGATAACATGATGCTAATGCAATTTTTAATTTTTTTTATATTTCATTCCAGATTGGTTCATTTCTTATGGGATGGTTTGGTGTTGTATTCAAAAAAGACATATCTCAAGTGTCAGAGCATCTAGCCATAGCAATAACAACTGGTTACTTGGGGAGCCTTACAACCTTCAGTGGCTGGAATCAAAAAATGCTTGAACTCGCTGTTACCGGTCACTGGCTCTTCTCTGCACTTGGGTTTCTAATAGGTAATTAAGTTCATTTCATGAGTGTGTAAATTATAATATAATTCTAAGGTTGAACTTTTTCCAGCTTGTAGATAAATTGATTTTTTTTCCATCAGCATGGCTTAATTGATAAGATGATGTTGCTTTACTATTGGAAATTTACAGGTTTATTTCTTGTTGCATTTTCTATCATATTTGGGATTGAAACTGCAAAGGGTTTTAGGTGGCTTCTCAACAGGCTGAATATTACAAGTTCAGAAAATGGTATCTCTAAGATCAATTGCCAAGTCATCAGCTACCGGCGCCAAATGACAGCTATGGTGATGTTCTTGGTGATATTGGGTGTATTATGGGGTGTTAGTGGTGCATTAGTACAGGCTAAATTCAAGAATGGTGGCAGTGCTGCTCAGTTGTGGTTTGCTTGCATGGTTGGACCTGTAGGTGTGTGGATTAGATGGTTCTTAGCGAGGCTTAATGGACGTGGATTAGGAAAGGAAGGTTTATTTAAATGGATGCCATTTGGGACTCTAATTGCCAATGTATCAGCTGCTTCTGTTATGGCTGCACTTTCTACTATAAAGAATGCGGTAAGTTTCTTTGTCATCATTCATGTTCTAGTTCCCATGTCTGACTTGCATCACCTAATCTCTAAATTGGTAGTCTATGAAGCACTCACACATACATTGGATTGACACCGGCACGTAGACACCATTAGATAAGTTGTTATTTGATAACCATTTTCCTTATCTTTCATTAATTAGTCATAAGTTGGTCTTTGTTTCTGTTATAGTTTGTTAAGGGATATTGGAAGTTTTCATCCTATATATAATATAATCTCTCATTTGTAATCTTTTGTTTGATC
Organism: Cicer cuneatum; assembly: GCA_037974295.1. Classification (NCBI taxonomy): domain Eukaryota; kingdom Viridiplantae; phylum Streptophyta; class Magnoliopsida; order Fabales; family Fabaceae; genus Cicer; species Cicer cuneatum. Next base: position 57,073,717 of record JBBPBO010000004.1, on the reverse strand, counting down.
AATGAACGAGGTTATTCAAAAAAATTACTTTTTACTTGTTCACTGATATGGTATCGGAAGAGCCTCATAACTGCTGATAATAATGTGAAAAACATAGAAGTGATTAAATGTAACCACCCGTGTCAGACACCAGATACACATTTATCTGAAGTGTCGGTGCTACACAGTAGGTAGTAGTCTCTTACGTAATAGGTTCTAAATGCCAATGTATGATATGTATCAGTTTATTTGTCATCATTTATGGCTTCATATAGAATTGGTGAACCTTATCTCCCAATACAAAAATAAAGAAAATCTTCAACACAATTTTGGGCTTATCTCCCAATACAAAAATAAAGAAAATCTTCAACACAATTTTGGAGGTTACATCACAACCAGTATTTATTTATTTTATATGTTTCATGCAGGTGAACACAAGGGATTGTGATACTGTTGTAGCAGGAATACAGTTTGGTTTGATGGGGTGTTTGAGTACTGTCTCTACTTTTTCTGCTGAGTTTAATGCAATGAGAGAAAGCAGTGATCCTTGGAGAGCATATGTCTATGCTATTACTACAATATGTGTCTCGTTCTCTTTAGGAATCTTAATATATTGCATCCCTTATTGGACAAAAGGATTTGACATTGACATGTAGCAGTTGGCAATGCAATCTTGTTTTGGCACTCTTGATGTGGTGTGGTCGAACAAACCGTCAAAGTTTCGCGGCAATCCTTCTCAATTCCAAAGATGACAATCTCTTTACATTGGGACTCAGCAATTGGGAGAAACAGAGTAATGTATTTACTGCTCTTATAAGAAGGTGGTGGTTTTAGTTATGTGTTGTTTGTTGTTGTGTTGTGCCTTATGATTGCATGGTTACAGTTTCCGCAAACGCTCACCTAAGCTAAGCCTTCATCACATCACATATAAGGTTAGAAACTTATATTGGAAAAAACTAAGTCCCATATAGAATAAGATAAGGGCTAACAGAAGTTTATATAGAGAAACTTTTCACCTTAAAAATTTGTTTTGTAAGAATGAATTGGACCAAATATAAAACCTAATAACTTTATTACGGTGAGGACTCTTTTGCTTTAGGCATCTTTCTTTCTATTAAAAAAAATTATAATTCTTATACTGCATTTCATACAAAATAAATCACTGTAAAAAAAATTGGATATTACAATTTTGGTGGATTATAATCTTGATATTACATCCCGGATCTATCATCTCTATTTACTTTGAAATTATTTACATGTATATATATATATAGAATCTAATATTAGCTGTAAATATTGTTTCCCCTATCATATGACAACCTTTATTTGTTTGGAAAATCAACATCCACTAAACAGTGTGACCTGCAATATGCCTGAAGTGCAAACAGGTTCACAGCCTTCACTTACTGAGGGATCTTATTGAGCTTACAATAAGCATAATCTTTGTATTTCTTGGTCTTGTATTTTGGTGGGTTGTCTTGGTTAACCAGCTTTGGGTGAGGGCCAACTTCTTGATCTGGTTGAGGCTCTATGAACACAGGCCACGAGATTCTTGTTAAATCTTTGCTCACTGTTGTCCTGTGTAATACAGCCTTGTATTTTCCATTGCTCATTTTCTGTAACCATATATAATAAAACTGTTACACTATTTGTTCCTTCAAATTCTTATCTCGTTATTCCAGTTCTTTTATATTGAATTTTTTACTCTTTGCCTTAGCTCTGAACAGAGCCAGAAATAGTAATCTATATATGGTCTCAAAAACTACCATAAATAATTAATGAAATGCAAGACATATATATATATATATATATATATATATATATATATATATATATATATATATATATATACATGTGTGTGTGTGTACCTCCATTTGGTCGCCAATGTGAATGATCAAAGCACTAGGGATATATCTGACATCGTACCAATGTTCATCTCGAGAGGCTTGAAGACCCTGTACCTCATTGGGCACAAGAAGGGTGATAAAGCACATGTCTGTATGGGCTGGCACACCGAGGACGAGATCAGGGCAGGGGCAAGGTGGATAATAGTTGATTTTTAGGAGATGAACCATGTTATCACCACCTGCATACTCCCTTAACTCGTGACCCTCAAGCCCCAACCCTATTGACAAGCTTTTGAACAACTTGTCTACAACACCATGTAGGTACTTGCCGTATTCCTCGTTTATCTCTCTGCACCCAGCATATCAAAATTATTGGCATATCAACCATATTACTAGCGGTTGATAATCCTACCTATCTCTAAAAATAAGTCCCTTTGAAAAAACAAACTGTCTTTAAATATAAGTTATATTACAATATACATTTAATATTTTTTTGAAAGTACAATTTTTTTATTTATAAAGAAAATTTAGAGTGAGATCATAATGTCTCAGTTTGAGTAGAAAATACTTTAACAAAGAATAAATATTGATAAAATGAATTATATTTGTCTTTCTTTAATGATATAAAAAAAGTTGAACGATCGGAAAGTATAAAAGTTGTCTTTTATCACCAACAAAACCATTTAGAGTTTTAAATGTGCAACTAATTTATTTTGACATATCACTAGAGTTTTTAATGACATAAAAAAGCTCGAACGCACAAACGCACATGGCATCTAAAACCAACCTTTTATCACCAACAAAACCATTAGAGTTTTATTTTAATACCACTACTAATTTATTTTGAAATATGAAAAATTAAAATCACACATATCTTTACACAAAATTGAACATATTAAATATATATAATGTGACAAAATCTTATAATAAAATTTGAATTGCAAATAGATTTGACACAATGTAGTCATGCATTGAGAGGTTTTTAGTCATTCGATGGTTCAAAATTAAAATAAATTTATTTATTTTAAAATCAAAATCCCTTATAATAAGAGATAAGGATCATAATAAGTAACCTGTAAGAAGGAGGATTATTAGGCCAAAAGCGGTAGTTAATATCAGAAGGTGGCCAAATCTTATGAAACAAATGATCCACCCAACCTCTCTTGTTATCAACCTCTTTACTAAGCTTAGACCCATACCCTTCAATTGATTGAGAATCAGGAGGTTTAGCATATTTCTCCGTTTCTTCAATTGGTAACTCAAAAAACGTTTTTCCAACAACTTGAAGTTTGGTTATAAGTTCGGTAGGTATATCATGATTCACAATTTGGAACATACCCCATTCACTACTCGCATCAATAATCTCACGCACCACTTTTTCCTCATCAGGGTTACTAAAGTCAATTATAGGAACCTCTAATTGGGTCCCACGAACCGTTGTGATTCCTGGTTGTTCTGTTATGGACCTAACGAACTCTTCAGGAACGGTTTCTTTGGATAAGGAAGATACGTTTTGCACCGTTAGAGTCTCTTCCATTAATTGTTATTCTTTTTGTAACTATCAAATAAAATCAAATGGAAATTTTTCTAGACTATACCGATAATTAATTAACTAATTTAAAAAGAAGTTGCTTATATAAATTTTCAAATTAAATGTAGACAGTGATCCCGAAACTCTCGATTTCTAATTAGTTAGTGGGTAATATTAATCAAGGCAAGATTATGGTGCTTACTTGCATGAAGTGGAAGGTTTTTCTCCGCTAAGAACGGGTTAATATATCCTTATTCCTTATTTAGGGAAATGATGAATCACTAGAGATTTTTATCAAGAATCATCCCCCGATTTTGATTATGTTTTCTACTAAATACTAAAATAAAATCATTTAATAGACACTCTTGTTATATATATATGTATAATATCAAATTTTGAACATATGATCATATATAGATAATTATATTTGATATAATTGTGAGGTTAATATTTAACTCTCTCGTACTCTTATCGTAAAACTCTAAGTTAGTTTATGGTTCTACTAGTTTGAACTTTTGATACGAGGTAACTTGTAAGGTAGAACTATATTAACATTTGTTTTTTTTTTATTTTATATATATATATATATATATATATAAATAAAATTATTATTAAAGAGAGTATAAAGAGTACATTAATCTATATAATAAAACACTGTCCAGACTCAATATTATTGGAGAATTTTTTCCATATCTTCTATGAAAAGTTTCAGAGCTCTCACCAAATCATATGCTTGAATATTCAATCCCATGCTAGTTTGATTAACTCACGCCCCTGTTAATAATCACACCTTCAGATTCATCACAACTTAATGCAAACCTTGAGTTCTGTAGTCCTTAATTGCATACAATTACTAAGCTCATTACAAATACTCTGACTTGTAGCACGACAATTCCTGCAAAAAAAATCTTCTTCTATGCACTTCTACATTTCTCCTCAGTCCCAAAACAATTAGCATGCTATAGCTTTAAAACACCCGATCGAATTAGAAAGTCAGTCAGAGAATTTACATGAATATGATCATGAAGAAAATTAAGGAATTGTAATGAACGGTAAGAGTTCGATGATTAATTTAACAGATTTGAATCCTATAAAGCAAGTAACGTGTAAAGTGAAAAAAATCAAGGGTTGTTATTTTAATAAATTGTGATTTGTACTATGTCCCTAAAATATTTACCTTTTATTTACCTAAAATATTTGTGGTTCACCTCTCTTTTTTTGGAAACCTAGTGGCACGGTTTATAGTTTTTCATACAGTTAAATTTTTCAAGTGTTATTAAGTTTGACATATAGAAATTTATTAAAAAAATTAATTTTGGCTTGTGGAAAATACAAGTCAAAAATGTGTTGATACAATCATGATTACACAATGTACTGAAAAGAAACATTAAGATGTGATGTCAAAAGCTCTTGTGGATCTTAGAACATTTGACTCGATGTTGCTCTCTACGCTCCTCCAGACTCCTAAACAAATGGTATCAGAGTCATGGTTCGACTTGGTGGAGGAGCAAAGTAGGAGATCCTAGTATGAATTAAGTCTAGTATTATGAGTGACTCACACATGAGGAGGGAGATTATTGAAATTTAAATATGAACCCACATTGACTAAAAATAGAAGAAATATTAAATATATGAGAATGATGACAGATATATTTAATAGTGTAAAAGTAAAAGTTTATGATTTTGCAAGAATTAAATTCAAATAAAAAAATAATTTTTTTAAAAGAATTGAAATAAAAAAACCTTTATATTTATGGGAATTAAATATAAATAAGTTTTACTATATAATAAAAAATAGAGTGCGCATCGATATTATAAAATAAGTTTTGATACGTATTCATCAACTATTGGTAATTTAATTTTGAGATTACTTTAAATTTTTTAATGTATAAAAGTTTTCATAAATATATATTTAAACCTTTGATTTTCATCGTATGTTCAAAATGTTCACATTTATGCATCATCAACACTAATTTTTCCCTACATTCATTCAACGGTTCAAGTACACATAGTAGGTACACATCAATGCAAATAAAGACAATTGGGGCTTCGATCTAACAGCTGGCAAAGTACATTAGTAACTTAAAACAAGTTTATTACGAAAAAATAGAAGAGTTTCAATTAAGCCATACTATGGCTTTATTGTGGTAAGTAACTCCAAATTAAGTTTAAGCATCGGCTTTCATTTATTATTGTGGTTATGTAATTTGGTTGTTAAAACGATAATAAAGCATGTTTAGGTGTGTTAAAGGAGTTATTTCATAATAGGTTAAATGCATAGTTTATGTGTGTTAAATGCATACATAATAGGTTAAAAGTGTGCTAATTAAAGTTGATGTATTTAGTTATAATCAACTTTGACTTACCGATAAGACTAGAGAAAGTATGTTGTTAAGTGGAGGCTTTTTAGATGAATATAATAGTTTGTCTAGTTTAATGGTTGATTGTATGCATCTATAAAAGAAGTACATTTGAATATATAAGCCCTCATAGTTTGATAATATGTGCAAATTCCATTATATCTAATTAATAGTTGAAGGCAAAACCAATATAAACCATTCACATTAAATTAATGGAAGTAAATAGAGTACAAACCTTGGCTTCTAACCAGCTGAAGGAACTTCCACCCCAATTCATTCGCCCAGCCAACGAAAGGCCAGAGAATACCAAGGCTTTGGAGGGTGTTACTGTGCCTATAATCTCATTATCTCAATCACACAATCTTTTGGTGAAGAAAATCACTGAAGCTGCATCTGAGTGGGGTTTCTTTGTCATAATTAACCATGGTATATCAAAAAAATTAATCCAACGTGTGAAAGAGGTGGGTCATGAGTTCTTTTCCCTTCCTCAAAAGGAGAAAGAGGCACATGCAAATGACCCATCTAGTGGTAAATTTGAAGGATATGGGACAAAGATGACAAGGAATTTAGAAGAAAAGGTTGAGTGGTTGGATTATTATTTTCACCTCATCAATCCTCCTTCTCGGGTGAATTATGACTTATGGCCCAAAAGCATTCCTTCATACAGGTTTGTGTTTATTTTGGACTCTGGTTGTGTACAATCGAAATTTTCTGTAATGCAGTCAGGATATCAATAGTTGTCTGGTCAAAATCGAACGCTTTAAATTTAATTTTAGTATTTTCAATTATAAAATTAAAATATGTATTTTTTTGAATCGTGTGATTTTGAACTAATAGGTTAGAAAGTCCTAAATTGGTGAATTTGAAATTATTGACTATATGAAATCCTAATTTGTTTATGTTAGACAATTATATCATCAGTTCATTCTATTAAGAAATCTCAATCATTAGATTGGTGGAGAACAACATTCTCAACCGTTAAATTAATGCAACCATTGAGATTTTGTAGAAAGAATGAAGGAGCTTAAGAAAATCAAAGTTGGTGTGGTAATTGTTCTTTTGCATTTAGGTCTTAATTTATTTTATTTTATTTTTGTAGACAAAATGATAAATACCATAAAAAGTTTATACACAACTGCAATATATTGAGTTTAAATTCAAGATATGATGACTGATTTAACAATATTGACATTTATAGTTGAATTAAGTTTCAATTTGGTAATTCTTATATAAGAGTTAGAAGTTGAAGTCTCTAAATCATGAATTAATTAACTTAGAAAATTTAGCTCTTAAATTTTTATATTTCTATTCTGAAATCTCCAAAATTTGGTCCTTGTGACTTATAAATAGTTGAGTACAAAAATGATTTATAAATGACAATTAAATTTAATTTATATGCACTGACAATTTAAAGATATTTTACACTGTAATTTAACCAATTATCAAATCAATAAAAATATTTGATTTGTACTTTGATCACATCTAAAATCCCAAACTAATTGGTTGTAATGGATTGATAGGAAAATTTTTGTAGATTTTTTAGTTTCTATATATAAAAAAAATTACGATTTTTAAGATGCATTTACGGTTTAAATTACTTTTATATCTTTAATTAAGATATTTGTTTTTTTAAATATTATTAAGTGGATATTTAATGATGTAAAAATAATACAAAAAAGTTAAAGCAATTAATGAATACTTTGATTTTGATGTTTTTTCTTTTGTTGTTGTTATTTTCTCAATAATATTGTTTTGTGTGTGACAGGGAAGTAACTCAAGAATACAATAAAGAGATTTTAAGGGTGACAGACAATATTTTGAAGCTTTTGTCTGAAGGGCTAGCATTGGAGAGCAAAGCTTTGAAGTCTCAATTGGGAGGTGAAGAAATAGAATTAGAAATGAAGATAAATATGTATCCACCATGCCCACAACCTGAATTAGCATTAGGAGTTGAGCCTCACACTGACATGTCTGCCCTTACCTTACTTGTCCCAAATGATGTTCCAGGCCTCCAAGTTTGGAAGGACAATAATTGGGTTGCAGTCAACTACTTGCAAAATGCACTCTTTGTGCACATTGGTGACCAACTTGAGGTAATGACATGTAATTTTTTTTAGTAAACTCAAAGGAAAGTCTACTAAAATCCTTCCTTATTTCAGATCTACAAATAAAAATTTATTTGACATTAGCTTTATTATAAAAACAAAAATGTCCAATATATTAAAACTTGCTTTAGACGTTATTTATTATTGAAAATTATTGGGTCAGATCTGAGTTTTAATGAATTATATCATATCATTTATACAAACTCAATTTTAAGTTTGTGTAAAGAGAATACAATTCAATGTTAAATCTAATGAATGTCCTTTTTGTACTTTTTTTTTATTCATGGTAGGTTATGAGCAATGGGAGGTACAAGAGTGTCTTGCACAGAAGCTTGGTGAACAAGGAACACAAGCGCATGTCATGGGCTGTATTTGTTGCTCCTCCACTTGAGGCAGTGATTGGGCCTCTTCCTCTACTTGTCAATGATCAAAACCCACCCAAATTTTCAACAAAAACATATGCTGAATACCGTTATCGCAAATTCAACAAGATTCCACAATAAGAATCTTAATTAGTTTATGCTTCTTTGTAACAACATTGAATTTTTAATCCGAAGATGCATTTGAAAATGTTAAATTGAGTATATGGTTTTATCTTATCATAACTAGAGAATAAATAAATAAACTTATAATTTTTTTGCCACAAAATTTAGTGACGAAATTAGAGACACATTGCATATTTTTCTTCTCCAAATCTTCATCTCTAATATATTTTTTTATAAAAATGATCATGATATGGTCACTAAATAGGTCTTAATCAACACAATGTAGTTTTATGCCTCTGATATCATTAAGTAAAACTCAACAGGATAGCAAGAACTAACAATTGAAATAAGTAGTATGTGTGTACTTGAATTGCAACTCATACATTTCATTTGAAGGTCCAACTTCAAATAACATGCAGGCACAAAACTCCTGAACATATAAACACAAAATTAACATCAGACCAAAAAAAGAAATAAAAGTACAATTAACAGAACTCACTATCTTGGCCCTGAGATATTCTGTGAAGATATATAAGAAAACCCACTAATGAAAGGTGTTGAATCACGTGGTTGTTGTTGAATCATCATCACAGAACCATTCTCATTATCTTCTTCTATAACAGAAGCCTCACTAAACCTACGACCATAGAACCTCAAGAAATTCAAAGATTCCATCCTAGGTTGTGGCAATGAAGTCCCACCTTCCAACATTCCAACAACACTAACCATGTTTGGCCTAAGTGTTGGTTCCTCATGAACACAACACAATGCAATCCTAACAAGTTTCTCCACTTCATCAAATGTAACACGTCCTTCTATCCTTGGATCAGCCAAATCCATGTAACTCCTTTTTTCATGCATCTCTAATGCATATAATGGAAAATAAACAAGTCCTGTTGTCGACGAGTTCGACGAATTTCCACTATTATTATTACTATTATTCTCATCCATATTGCTATGACGACTTCGACTTCTTGATCTAAAAGAACAGTTTTTTCTTCCACTAACCAATTCAAGAAGTACCATTCCAAAACTATATACATCAGTTTTTTCAGAAATTGCTGAATTTGTTAACCACTCTGGTGCAAGATAACCACGAGTACCTCTCATTGTTGTGAACAAACCAGATTGTTGAGGACTAAGAAGTTTCGAAAGTCCAAAATCAGATATCTTAGCTTGAAACTGATCATGCAAAAGAATATTCTCTGGTTTTATATCACAGTGAATTATCTTCTGATCACATCCACTGTGAAGATACGCAAGTCCACGCGCCGTTCCTAGTGCAACATCCAACCTCTCTTGCCATTCCAAAACCGGTCCATTACCGAAGAGGTTTCGATCGAGTGAACCACGGTTCATGTACTCGTAAACCAACATTCGGTGTCCCCTTTGAGCACAAAAGCCTTTTAGTCTAACTAAATTAACGTGGTGAATGTTACCAATGACACCAATCTCAGTAAAAAAATCTTTTTTACCTTGAACTCCAATGTTCATTATTTTTTTTACTGCTACAATATTATTATCAGGTAAAACCCCTTTGTACACTACGCCGAATGCACCAGATCCTATCAGAGTCTTGAAATTTTCAGTAGCTACCTCGAGTTCTTCGTAATCAAACCTTGTAGGTAATCCAGGAATGTAGAATGCATCATGATCTAAGTCTGAAGAATGTGAGATTGAAATTGATTTCCCTAATTTCACATCTTGATTATTTGACTTTCTGAATTTTCTCCATATCAGTAAAAAAACTGCCATTACAAGAATTATCCCAACAATTGGTAATAGCACTGCTGCTATAACAGGAAATCTCTCTTTTTGAGAAATTTCTTTATTATTAGTTAGGACATTCACTTTAATCAATCCTAACATGTCTTCTTCACCTTTATTACTAATTGATCCCAATTCATTTTCAATCATGAAACAAGACCCTGAAGAATTTCTATACAAAATTCCCAAACAAGAACAGTTACTTGAACAAAAACCTTGACAGACAGATAAATTAACTTCATACATAAATGGATCAGAATAAATATTTCCAAAGTACCCTACACCATACCCTATATTCAAAAATGAAACAACTGAATACTTTGATTCACTATGATTGTTGGTACAAGCTAATGGTAAAGAATGAGATCCATCATTTGGAACACAACCACCAACATTACCTGATGCAACATGAAAATTTGGAGGACAAGAACAAAGTGGTGAAGAAGATAAAGTGTTATCAGTACATAAACCAACTCTTCCACAAGCTAATGGAATTTGACAACCATCATCTGGACCAACAAATTCCTGCTTTAAATTTCCTCCTGAAAAGCTACTAATTGTAAACTGTCCATCGAAACCCAATTTCGCAACGTGAAAATTGGATACTGATAAACCGATCTGATAAACAAATACTTTTTCATCATGACCAAAGAGATAAAAGCCTGTTGTGTTTACTGTCATGTATTCAACAGCATCATTTGAATTCTTGTAAGCTTTTGAATCCATTGAAAGTTTCCAATATGTTTGTCCATACCATTGAAGAATTGCATCAGAAGAAGTGATTATAACCTTGTAATTTCCTGTTGAAAAATTTGAATCTGATGCAGAACTTGACAGTGATGTTCCAACTGATAAACTCTGTCCAATAACAATTGTATCAGTTGGATGATGAAAACTCTCCCAAACAGAACCATTGTTTTGATCAAGTAACACAAGGTTTCCCATATCAGTTAGTACAAGCTTGTTTACTTGTGATTCAAGTTTTGGTGTTGACCATTTGGAATTTCCATTTCTGTCAAAAATTGTTATCCCTTTGACAGTTAGACTCATTTTATCAGAATCGGTGATGGGAGCGTCGCGGTTAGCAGACCAAATGATTGTGTTCGATGCGACATGAATGACACATAGGTAGAAATTTGTTTGTTGATTGCCAGGGTTGAATATAGAAGCCTTGAATGTTTTATTTCGAGATAACAAAAAGGCGCCAGTATTACTAATGAGTTGAAGATATGAAGTGGTGAACTTCGGTGTGATATGATCTGAAAATGTGTAAGCGGAGATGGAAGTAGTAAACAAAAGGAAAATAGTAGAGAAATTTATGATGGGTTTCATGGTTTGATAATTTGTTGAAAAATAAAATTATGACAAGTAATAAGAAATGGTATTGGAATTGAGGAATAAAAGGGTTGAATTGGTCTTTTTGAATGCTCTCCATTTTCTTATCATCTAGGGTGCTACCTATATTTAAGTTGACTATTGAAATTTGAAAATCATCCATTCCTTTTTCTGTCTAACAAACGGTTTCCATATTCCAATTGATTACGAAGGTGGCCCATTTTTAATTATTTAGTGATTATACAATGTAGGCACGCAAGAATAAACTATTCTTTGTGAATTTTTTATATATGTATTTATTTGTTCTTAGTGCTTAGTTGTCAATTCTATAGCACTTATAGATCTGATTAAATGTCAGGCACCCGATATATGTAGTCATGTTTAATTAATTTAATTTTTGAAATTATTATGTGTTAGTATTGGTGTCAGTGTTTGATATGTTATTTAAGCAGAAATTATATAATTTAATAATGAGTAATAAAATAAAGCCGACTTAGTTTAAAATGTGACAATTTATTCATCTACATGACGTGAGTGTAGTTGTTATAATATAATTTATTCTGAAATAATTGCAGTTACATGCATGATGCAATATTCCATTATTTTAAAATAAAACTATTCAACAATAATTCATGGACTGTCCGGAGAAAAATAACATGTCGTATTTATTTGGTTACAAAATACTAACAATTTATTTTTGGGGTCAACAAATACTAACACTGTAGTATGGTATAATTAGATAAGCGCGGAATTAGAGGATGTGAAGAGACATGAGCATGATTACTGGCGAATTTGATCCAGCTTTGTGAAAGGTATGAGCATAGGAGTTTTTTTTGGGACAAGTTGCATTTATATACCACATCTTTTAACTTTTATTGTAGTGATAAACAAACAATAAGCTAAATACTTGGAGAACCTAGGTATTCACTCTAGAACCTAGGAATTCAAAGATTAAGTGAAGCTGAATCTTTAGTAAACGATTAAATTGCGAACTTAGTTTTACTAGTCTAAGTTGTTAATAAAATTATCAACAGTTTGAAAAAAAAAATGTATTGGATTTGCAAATGTTATTGTTAATGTTGAAATAATGAGAATTTCTCTAAACAAACACAATTAAACATTGAGGATGTTAAGAAGTCTTTTACAGTTAATTACTTTTTTAACTTTTTTTTTTATATACAGTAGAATAAATAATTGGTTCACTTAATTGAACATTTGAGCAATATAGCACATATAATGAGATTTATTTTTGTTTTGTATTAAAAGATTTAGGTCATTCTATGATGAAAAATTTAAATTTAATTGCATAAATTTTAAAACTTATTTGAAACATGATTATTCTTATGATTTTGACGGTAAAATTCTATTTGAAAGAATAAAAATCATCATAAATATTTTAACAATTAAATCAAAATCAAATTTTATAATATTGAGTTATCTTAAGACATTTTATTATTTTCTTAATGCACGCACGTATAACTTATAAAACAATATTAATTATTTTTGTTACGGCTAATAAGAATTTTTCAAAATTTAAATTGTTAAAGTTTTATTTGTAATCTTAGATGTAAATGTTGATGCTAGTATGAGATATTCCTGCTACAAGTTCATATTGATATATATATATATATATATATATATATATATATATATAATTAATTTTAGTATATTTCTATTGTAGTTTGGATTGGTTGATCTCAATTTTTCAACACTGATGTAATCTTTTAACTTTTTTCTAAATATTTTATTTAAGTTGAAATTGTACTAAAATAATTAACGACTTATTTTTTGTACATATTTTTTGTGAAAGCTAAATTATAAAAAATAGAGCATCGATGTTCATAATTTTTATAGAGCACTCAAAATCTCATAGATAGAGGATCTGCAAAAATGTTAACTCAAATTTATAATATTCACTCAATTTTTATCCAATAAAATATCTTTTTTTTTTCTTTACAAACAATAAAGGATTTCTTACTAATTTATTTACCTTACAAATATCTTGTGTTTCTTTTCAATATCTCGTATTCCCTCATTCACTTTTGCACTTCTAAGTACATAAATAATATTTTAATATTATGAAACTGATTCGTGAAATATACAACTTTAATCGAATTTATAACCTTTAACAAACTCCCACTAATCGCTTGGTTTAGGGTCAAGAGGGAAAAAGAAAACCTAGCAGCAGCCTCACAACCTCTCTTTATTTCTTTCTTCTTTTCTTGACTAAAGAGGAGATATTTAAACTCAATTTTTGGCATGTCATTATTTGTCTAAATTATTTTTTCTTCTCTTTTATCTAAATAAGTTATTTTCATATATATTTAGTTTTCTTTCGTACTTTCATCGTCTTAGTGCGGCGTTATTTTTGTTCGTCATCATGGTGTGAAGTTGTTTTAATTTTTCATTTTGTTGTGGTGTTCGTTTGATTCAGATTGACAAAAACATTCAATTCAGTGCAGTTTTATTAAATGACTTTGACGTCTTCAACGTTACAACTTGACCTAAGGTATTCTAAATACTCCAATTTTAACATGAATGTTATGAGTTTGTTGGAAATAATTTTTATCAATTGAATATTGTTTTTAGTAAAAAAAAAAACTCCCACAAGAGACTTTCTTACATCCGATTAAGCAATCACACCTTATCAAAAACATCCCTAAATATAAACATCATTTCAAATTATTAGATGTATTTATTATTTTTTTTTCTCCAAACATATTCCTTATTTATTACTAATTTATCTTGAAAAACAACAAACAAAATATAATATATAAAAGAAATTTTAAGAACGTACATACATAAAATTTTCACATTAAATTCATTACCTAATTTTCTTAATATATGTAAAAAAGACAATGAGGTCTTATAGCTAGAGAAAAAGATAATAAATATTTTTTTTTGAATTGAAAGAGGTATTCTAAGCCTGAAACAAATAAATTACATTGAAATCAATCTACTTCATCTCAAAATAATTGTTGCATTTAACCATTTCACACAAATTTAAAAACATAACAAACTTAAGAGAAAATAGTGATTTTACAAGATTATATTTATGTATTCTAATTATCATAAATATAAAAATGGAGAATAATAAATTAATAATAATATATATAATATTAGTTAAATGGTATGCTTAAAAGAAAAATAAATTAAAATTGTATAAAATAAAAAGTGATAGTTTTTTGGGTCATACAAATGTGATGGTTATTGTAGGACAAAGGAGTATTTGAAGGCACGTTCAAAAAGAGTAAACATTTGAGTTGATCCTTGAAAGTGACATGCAGTGTCACATCAATCCTTTAGAACAAATGAAATTATTTTAAAATCTCTGAATTAATATTTCGTTAGTCGTATAAATCCTTGTTGTTAACTATCTTCTTAGTTTCTATTTGTTTCGCTGAGTTGTCAATTTTTTAGGCACCACATGCTTGTGTGGCATGAGAATTGATATTTCGAACTAAAGCGTGAATCTCTTATCCTTCTTCCTCTCTTTCCCAATTCCCACCATCACAAACGTTCATCCTTATTTTTTTCATTCTTTTATATCACATAATTGGAATGATTAAAGAAGAAGATGTAGCCCCTTCACAAACAATCACTATTGTATTTTCATTGTTCTTCTTCTTACTAAACATTGAAACTGAAAATCCTAATACCACCTTCTTACCCAATTGCAGCAGTCACATAACTCCTCTCCCAAAATTAAATTAATTAAAATGTATCTTGTTATCTTTACTTTAAAAATCCCAAATTAAATCAAAATAGTATTGGTGAAGAAAATGATGGAGAGAATTAGTCTCTAGTTCTTTGTTCGACCAAAAATGTCATAAATTTATTGGTGTCTTCCACTTCTTCAATGGAATGACTCCCCCAACTTCCATTTACACATTAGAATTCTCAAATTTTCTAACAAATTCCCTTCTCATATGACTATTGCACACATCACCCTCTCCATTTTTATTTTCATCTATCT
This sequence comes from Cicer cuneatum, assembly GCA_037974295.1. NCBI lineage: Eukaryota > Viridiplantae > Streptophyta > Magnoliopsida > Fabales > Fabaceae > Cicer > Cicer cuneatum. The sequence continues at coordinate 57,058,332 of JBBPBO010000004.1, read as the reverse complement.
TCATTTATTTCCTTTGTTTTCATATTTTTCTCTTTCTTTTGTAAAATTCTCTATGGTTCAATATTTAGAATAGTGAGATGGTAGTTCATGATATTGAAAATTTTGATAAGAAATAAGAATGCTAATTGCATCCAGTCATATCTAGTATAATTTTTTTTTCAAAATCATGAAAATTGGTATGAGAATAAAGTTGTGATAGTGAAAAAGAGAGTAAGGAGGAGAGGAGATGCATATATTTTTTTGGAGGGACAAGATGCATATGTTTTTTAGTTTAACACAATAATGGAAAATAATGATTAGAGTTCTTTACATTTGAAGGATATTGAGAAGATGATTATGTTTTAATTAATTGTCACTTTAGTCCTTTCCAATGTGTATAACAAATTAGATTGAAAAAAGGCCAGATCATTTACCACATAAGTGAGTTATGTGTAAAAAAACTTTGAAAACTCAACAAATCAAACGAAATAGTTGAGGGTAAAAACTTAAATGACTAACAAAATATTAATTCAGAGACTTTAAAATATGTTCATTTCTTTTAAAGACTATTGTGATAGTGCATGTCACTTTCAAGTACCAAAATGAGTGTTTACTCGTTCAAATATGATGAAATTAGTGTTATTAAAATATGGGTTTGTGTTAACATGTGCCCTAAAAGTACATGTTAGAGATACCAAAAGTATAATCTTTTTTATTGAAAAACACAATGTTTAAATTTTTAAAGAGTTGAAAATGTTAGATAATATTGTTATTATGTGTTAGTAGTAAGGGTACTTTAGACTTTTCTTTTATCTAGTACATATACCTATTGTAACACTAGCAAACATAAGCTTTGTTCATTTGTTTATGAAACTCTAGCCAATAATTCATTTTCTTCTCCCTTTCTCTTCTTCCTCTTCTATATTTATGTTAGATTATTATTGTTAACATGGTATCAGAGCTTTGGTTGATTTTGTGATCTATTTTAAAGTTATCCACATCTTAGTGGGGTTCAGGGCTGGTACTAGTTTCCTCCCTCCATTTTAGTTTCTGACTTGATTTTGCTTCTTTGTTTCCGGCGCGATTTCATTTGGTTCCTTATTGACTCTGTTATTAGCAAGTTATCCATAATTTCTTTTGTTCTCAGTGATTGTGTTCAATGTATTTTCTGTCACTGTTTGTCATGATTGATGCTAAGGATGATTTTCTTCAAGCTGTTAGTGTCCACCTTAATGGACAAAATTACTCTTATTGGAGCTATGTGATGAAAAAAATTTTGATTGGAAAATATATGTGGGGTTATGTTGATGGAACTTTTGTTATGCCTACAGATAAAAAGGATGAAGCTAATTATGCAAAAGATTTGAAACACATGGAATATTAGTAATTCAAAAATCATTACTTGGATTAATAACTCTGTTGAGCAGTTCATAGGTGTGCGACTAGCAAAATATGATACTACTAAAAAGATTTGGGATCACTTGAATTATTTGTATGTTCAGTCTAACTTTACAAAACGATATCAGTTCAAAAATGATATTAGAGCCATTAAGGAGAACAATATGACCTTTCAAGAATTCTATTTAGAAATGGCTAATTTTTAGGATCAATTGGCTCTTATAGAATCAACTGAGTTAAAAGATGTCAAAACGTACATTGATCAGAGAGAGAAGTAGCGTCTGGTTTGGTTTTTGATGGCTCTTCGTGATGATTTTGAGGGCCTTCGTGGGGATATTTTGCATCATACTCCTTTTTCCTATTGTTGAATCAGTAGTCAGTGAATTGTTGGCAGAAGAAATCAGACTCCAAACCCATTCGACTGTGTTAGATAAGGAAAATATCTCCACTCCTCCATTTGTTTTTCTACTCCTCTTCAAAAAGGAAAACCTCAAGGGAGAGGTGGGCTTGGTAATGATGAATGTGTTTTTTTGCAAAGAAAAGGTCATTGGAAAGCACAATGGCCAAAATTGGGGATAGCACACAAGAAGAATTTTAGGGGTCAATCATCTAATGTTGTTACTTCTACTCCTCTTACCATTGGCTCTAGTTTTGGTTTTGTATATCCATCTAACACTGCTTCTCAAATATCTAATATTGCAGAATAACTTCAAAAACTTCTTGTCACTCAATCACATGCCATGTCTTCCTCCTCTACCAAAGGTATGAACTCCTCTAGTATGTCAAGTATATCTCATTCTATATGGATTCTTGATTTTGGAGCATTGCACTATATGTCATATGATGATAAATCTTTTGTGTATGTGAATATTTCCTGGTTTGTGTCGGTTATGACTACTGATGGCACTCCTAAGCCATTAGCATGCATTGGTTCTGTCTCCACATCTAACTTATATTTTTATGATGTTTATTATACTCCTAACCTCATTTTGAGTCTTGCTTTTGTTAGTCAATTGTGTGATTTCGATTATTTAGTTATATTTGAAGTAGCAAAATTGATTTACAAGGAAGGGGGGTTTGAATTGTAAATCTCCCTTTTTAAAATTTCCTGAAAAACTTCAGTTTTAAACTCAAGAAAGTTCTTGGTTAAGGAAGCAGAAAAATGGAGAACGTTCTTGGTTTTATCAGAAAACGGAGAACGTTCAGATTAGTGTGTAAAACAGAAAAATGGTTTTGTATTTTAATCTTAAAAACAATCAAACTTGATAAGGAGATTAAAGATAAGAAATACCACACACAGATGTATCCTGGTTCACCCAACTTGGGCTACGTCTAGTCCCCACAATTGTGAGATTTTCCACTAAGTGTTTAAAACAAGAACCTTCTTGGTTTTACAGCACCTAGCCTAGATCAACCTTGATCTTTGTTTACAGAACTTAATCTGATTCCTCCTGGTATCAGATTAATCAAATCACCTATCTGTCTTGATAGGATTTCTTACAATCTACCTCAAACTATATTAAACTCTTATAGTTTGAGTTTTACAATAATAATGAGATTGTTTAGAATCTGAAATGTCTCAACTCTTGTTTGAGGTTTCGATTCTTTTACAGATAAATCAGTATGAATATATCAGAGTAAGAAGGATTTAACTACAACTGATTCTGTAAATGATTTGCAGAACTTCAAGTTTGTGAATGAGAATGATTTGGAGAAACTTGTTAGCACTTGAACTTCTGAGTTTTCCTTGAGCTGTGGTCTTCCTTTTATAGGCTTGAGAGCATTTAATGAAGGCAAATATAGCCGTTGTTGATGCCTTTGTCTGACTGAACCAGAGGCAAAAAGTAATCCTACTTTTGACACTTTTTACTTTCTGTTTTAGGCTGAGCTGTATTTTGCGTTTTGAATCAATCTTTCTTGAATTTTTAATGATCCTCTAAAGCTTCTGATAAGAGATAATATTGCTAGTTTGAACTGAAGCTTTGAACCATTCAAAACAGATTGAAAACGATCATGAAAGCTTGATGTAAAGAGCTTGTACTGAAGCTTTTAAAACTGACTGGAGATTGATGATCATTCTAGACTTTTTGTACTTTAGGTATCCTTGGAGGCTGATAATCAATCTAGACATTTCTGTGGCCATATTTGAAACTGTCTTTGACTTCAAGATTGTTTTAACAATCTTGACAGTCATTCCCAGAACTGTCTGGACATGCTTGTTTGAGAGTCTTTTTCTTTTGCAATTCGAATGTCCTCTTTGAGTTGAATAGATCCTATGTGTTCTCTGCCATGTAGTGATCATATTCATGTAACTTCCAGAGCCAACAACTTTAATTAAGTGATGGAGAAAGTTGGGTCTTTATGCTGTCACAGTCTGGCGAACATTCTCCGTTTTCCAGAATGTGAAGAATGTTCTTCTGCTGCTGTTTTCTTTGATTCTTTTGAAACCTATCTTTGAATTAACACACTCAAAAGCACATGTTAAATTAACAATATACTTAGAATCATAATTAAAAATCTTTTAATTAACCTTTGTTTATTTTCATCAAAACTTTAAAATTGAGAGTTTGTCTTAACAATATTTTCTTCCACTTCTTGGTGTGTGTAGGATCCACAAACAGGGGGGGGAACTTTATGTTTTGGATGACCTGTGAGTCGCATATTTTGCAACCTCAACATCCACTACTGACTTATTATCTAGTTTTCATTTGAATTCTTCGTCTTCTAGTTTTTATTTTTGTCATTCTCGCCTTGGACATGTTTTGGCTTCTAGATTAAAATATTTGGCTTCTACTGGAGCTTTAGGAAAGTTTCAAACCAGTTATATTTCAAATTGTTGTGGTTGCAAATTGCTAAATTTCTAGCTTTACCGTTTAGTAAAAGTATTTTCGTTTCACATACACCTTTTGTCTTCTTGTTCTGCCATGTGTGTTTTTCTTGGTTATGGGGATGATCAAAATGGTTATCGTTGTTATGATCCTCATGCAAGAAAACATTATGTTTCTCGTCATGTTGTTTTTCTTGAACACATCTCATTTTACTCTCTCTCGTCTGATTCTTAGATTACTAAAAGTTTGAAACTAACCCATATTGATCTGTATAGTCCTAATGATAATTCTTCTAGTGATTGTAATTTTGAGAGTTGCAAGACATATACTATTATCCACATGATGACATTTCTCTTGTCCCTGTTGGAACCAAGTTGGTTTTCCTCTTATGATTTTGATGTTAACAAAAGTATTTTATGAGAACGATTTGTTTGGACTAATGGCTTCATTAAGTGTGTAGCAATTAGAACCAGAAAATCAGAGGAAGGTACCAGAGGAAGCGACTAAAGGAAGGTACCAGAGGATGAGATCAGAGGAACACAAAAGCATACGCATATACCTTTGAACATATGCCTTTTAAAGCAATGTGCCTCTAAAGGTTACGAAGATTTACTCTGATGTTTGCCTCTGAAGTTTAGTTCGAAAGACTGCCTCTGATAATTGAGTCTGAAGATTGGCTCTGAAACTGAGTTTGAAGACTGCCTCTAAAGATTGAATTTGAAGCATGCATCTGAAGCCATTGCGTGCCTCTGATGTGCACAAATGCAGTATGCCTTTGAAGAGTATATACCAAGTTATCATTAACTCTTAAGAGATTGTTCAAGCCATGCATTCAAAGCTCATATTCCGCTAATCAAAAGTTGCAACACACCTGAAATGATGCCTCTTATATGCAACCTCTAATGTTGCACTGATTTTGATGATTCAACAATGTGATTTACCCAAAGCCATTAATTCTAAGTCACACAATTATGCCTCTGACTTTTCTTATCCAAGAAACACATCTCACTCCAACAAGAAAGTTAATGGCTCTAATGGAAAGTCAACGACTTTGATTGAAAGAATTCATTCTAAAGAAAAGACTTAGTCGAATCAGAATTTCTAAATATTTAAGAACAATACCAAATTCATTCTAAATGAATAAGTTTTTGAACACAATCTGAAATAGATACGACTCAAAATTATAATTGAAGAAAATCTTTGACCAAGGTTCACAAGAAGATATGATCAAAATATTGTTCATAAGAAGATATGATCAAAATATTATGCACAAGAAAATATGGTCAAAATATTGTTCACAAGAAGATATGGTCAAAATATTGTTCACAAAAAGATATGGTCAAAATATTGTTCACAAGAAGATATGCTCAGAATTTGCTCACAAGAAGCTATGCTCATAATATGTCTACAAGAAGATACACTCAGAATTATTAATGAGAAGATACACCCAGAATTATTCACAAAAAGAAGCACTCAAAATTATTCACAAGAAGCAACACTCAGAATTTTTCACAAGAAAGATATGATCCAGATTTTACAAGGACAAAAGTGGAACCCTAATCTATTCTATAAATAGATACTTAAGGCTAAAGAAGAAAGCGTGAACTCATAAATTTAGAAATCCATACAATTATAAAAACTTTTGAGAGCTCAAATTTGCTAAGTATTCAAAGTTCAAAGGTATTTGTTCTAGAGAAGCATTTGCTCAAAGAAATATTTTCTAAGTGTTTTAGTTTGAGAAATCAATTGTAACAATCTGCTTAGTAGAAGCAAAACACAATATGTTCCAAACTTGTGTAATCCAGCTCGATAATGGCTTTAGTGTTCCTTAAGAAATATGTGGTTTTCAGATTGTGTTGAGAAGACTTGACTTGTAGGGTCAAAGTGTACTTGCCTTCAACAATCTGTGGTTTTTAAGTTGTGTGAAGAATACTTGACTTGTAGGGTCAAGGTGTTTGTTTATCTCAAGAAGTTTGTAGGTGTCAGGTTGTTTTGAGAAGACTGACATGTAGGGTCAGGTGTTGTGTAATTCAATAATTTGAATTAGTGGTTAAATCCCTCTAAGAGAAGGGATTGGATGTAGCTACCAAGTTGGTGGTGAACTAGGATAAATCTGCTTGTGTCACTTTACTATTGCCTCTGATTATTTAAGTCTGATTATTATTGCCTCAGTTTTAGTTAAAATCACCAAACCCGAACCAATTCTTGAATAAATAATAAAAAAAATCCAACTTAGACAAACACAATTCAACCCCCTTCTCGTATTTACACCTTCAATCCCTTCGGATGTCTAACCACATCCTACAATTGTTGATCCTCCATCTCTGCCTTCGCATCCTACTTAGTTACTTGATTTTATCTATTTCGCTAACTCAGCTTCATTTTTTTCTTTCTTAACCTATATTCACAGTTTTTCTAAGCCATCTTCCTATAAAGTGGTTATTCTTGATCCTCTTTGGCAGCAAACCATGATAGAACAACTCTCTGCATTTCACAAAACATATACTTGGGAATTAGTACATTTTCCTCTTGGTAATTGTGCTATTGGGTCTCGTTGGGTATACACGATCAAAACTAAGTCATATCTGTCAGTTGCGCGTTACAAAGCATGTCTTGTTGCTAAGGGATTCTCTTAAGAATATGGTATGGATTATGAAGAAACTTTTGTCCCTGTAACCAATATGACCATTATCCGTACTCTTATCGCAGTTGCATCTATTCGTCAATGGCATATTTCTCAAATGGATGTAAAAAATGCCTTTATAAATGGTGAGATTCATGAAGAAGTCTCATATGGTCCCTCTGCAAAGTGTTTCTCATAATCAGGGGGTAGTGTGTAAGTTAGATAAAGGATTTCTATGGTCTTAAATAGGCTATTCGAGCTTGGTTTGAGAAATTCTCTATTTGTGATCACATCTCTTGGCTTATACTGTAGCGAACATAATTCTGCATTGTTTATCAAGTCCACCGCTTATGATCGCATTATACTTTCCTTGTATATTGATGATATGATTATTACAGATGATAATATTAGTGGAATAAATGAGTTGAAATTGCAGTTAGCCAAGAAGTTTGAGATGAAGGATTTGGGAACTCTTCTCCTAGACACTACCTTTTTTCTCAATCCAAGTATATTTCCAACATTCTTGAACAGGCTAATCTTTCTGATATTTGAGCAGCAGATACTCCTCTTGAGTTGAATGTGAAATATGCTCCCTCAGATGGTGTTCCTTTACCATATCTCACTTTGTACCGTACTTTGGTTCGCAGCTTGGTGTATCTTACAATTACCAGACCCGATATTACTTATGTTGTTCATGTTGTCAATCAGTTTGTTACCTTTCCCACTACAGTACATTGGGAAGTTGTTTTTCGTATTCTTCATTATCTTCAAGGAACTTAATTTCAGAGCATTCTCTTTCCATCTTCGTCTTCATTGGAGTTACATGTTTATTCTAATGCTGATTGGGCTGGTGACACCACATATCGTAAGTCCACCACAAGGTTTTGTATCTTTCTTGAAGACGCTCGTATTTATTGGGAGAGTAAGAAACAAGACATTGTCTCTTGCTCTTCTACAGAAGACGAATACTGTGTTATGCATTCACTACTACTAAAATATTTTGGTTGTGTTGGCTTTTGTCTGATATGGATATCTCTTTTTCTAAGTCAACTCCGATGCACTGCGATAACAAGAGTGTTATTCAAATTGCTCATAACTCAGTCTTTCATGAACGCACCAAGCACATTGAGATTGATTGTCATCTTACTCGTCATCATCTTCAGCATGAAATCTTTACTCTACAATTTATCTTCTCCTTCTTACAGATTGTTGATTTGTTCACAAAAAATTCATAACATTTTTGTTTTTTGGTTGATAAACTTTCGATGTTTCCTTTTAATGCATCGTGAGTTTGAGGGGAAGTGTTATATAATATTGTTATTATGTGTTAGTAGTAAGGGCACTTTAGTCTTTTTTGTTCTCTAGTATATATACCTATTGTAACACTAGCAACCATAAGTTTTGTTCATTTGTTTATGAAACTCTACTCAAAGATTCCTTCTCTTCTTGATTTTCTTCTTCTTCTTCTTTTATGTTTATGTTAGATTATTATTGTTAACAAAAAACACAAGTAAACATGAGAAAAAATAAAGAACGGGTGGGTGGTGGCAGCTGAGCTCGCAAGAAGGAACAAGAAAAGAAGAAAAAAAGGAGACGAGAGGGCAACAACAGAAAGAGAGCGGCAAGAAGAAAAGAAGAAGACAAAAAAAGGGATAGGAAGAAAAGTAAAGAAAAGAAAGGATACAGAGAAAGAGAGAATACAATACCGGTGGATTTTAAATCTTCTTATTATTTTGGTTTTAACTTCTATTGTTACATCTATTTCTCTTCTTCTTACTAAAAAAAAAAAAGTTTGATATTTGATCTTGCTTATTTAATAAAAAATCTGAATGTTACTTAGAAAGACAAAATTACATACATAATATTGTATATAAAAAAATACCTTGGATATATCATTGACTATTGTTGCTTCTAGTTTCTTTCCTTTTTTTTTTCTCTCATATAGTTTTTTTTTGTAGCAATCTTCATTCCCTTTTTTTTTTGTTCTCAATTTATAGATTCAAACGATGAATCTTTGTATCCATAAGATAAAATTGAGTTTTTGGTTTTTTATTTATTTATTGTTTTGCAGCAAAAACCAAACAAGCTAAAATAATTAAGAAAAGAGGTGGCTGAGGGAGGGGGTGCTGCTTGCAGCATGAAAAAATGAGTACACTTTTTGGTTTTTATTACTTATTTTTTAATATTTCCGCCATTGAAGTTGTAACGTTGAACACGTCAAAGTCATTGATTGAATATGCTTTAAATCGAAGTTGATCTATCAATCTAAGCAAATTGAACACTGCAGCAAGACCGAAGACAAAATAAAAAAATACACACCTATTGGATAAAAAAAGTAAAAAATCGAAGTTGATCTATCAATCTAAGCAAATTGAACACTGCAACAAAACCGAAGACAAAATAACAAAATACACTCCTGTTGGATGAAAAAAGAAAAAAAATAAGCAAAAGGAAGCTTAAGTGTTCGCTGCTAGGTTATTAACTTTTAACAATCGTGACACTATTATATAGCTTTTAAGTTATTAACTTTAAATTTTTAAAAGTTTTAACAAAATGTATTTTATTTTATAAAGTTTATATATTTAAATGTAATACACTTTTTAAAATTCAATAATAATTGTTTATGTTTATAAAAATGTTATTAACTTTAAAATTTTAACAGTGTTAGATAAATGTATTTTATTTTAGGAAGTTTATATATTTACATATAATACACTTTTTTAAATTAAATAATAATTGTTAACCTTTATAATAGTATTATTTAAAAAAAAAAAAAAACTAGTAAGATATATATGCATTTGTATGGGTCGCGCGTATTTATATTACTTTTAAGATCGTTATTCATTGTCAATGTAATATTTGAAATTGGGAAAAATATACTGATTTAGTTTTATAAAAATATTGTTCAATTTCGCCTTGTGAATTTTATATGCATTGGTGGGAATTATTTAATCTGTGTTTTTAATATTTATTATTGACAAACATTTTTTCCTGTATATTTTTAATATATATATAAGAGACAAATATTTGTCTTGTGTTTTTTATGTATCAATGATAAATATTTGTCTTGTGACTTTTTATATTTATCACTGTTAAACATTTGTCATGTGTTTTTTATGCATCAATTATAGATATTTTTTTGATCTGTAACAATTATTGATATTTATTCATCGCTTTTTATTTTTAATATTTTTCAATAACAAATATTTATGTCGTGTTTTTTATGTATGAATGACAAAGATTTGTTTTGTATTTTTTTTTTAAATTATTAGTGACAAATATATAGGGGTGTACATGGGCGCGGGTCGACCTGCCAATCTGCTCACCCAACTCAACCCGTTCTTGATCAGGTTAGGTTAAATAGAAAAAATACAGGTTTAGAACTTAACCCAACCCAAAGATAATTGATCGGGTCGGGTATTGAATTTTGTCAAAATCCGCCCAACCCAACCCGCAAAATATGAAAATTCATCAATTCTAAGCAATGTCAACTGCAAGTCCAAACACTTAACTGTTAAGTATTTGGACTTGAAGTTGACATTGCTTAGAATTGATAAATTTTTATATTTTATTGATTTACTGTTATTGAATTTATTTTTGTATTTGAAGATTGTTGGATTTAATTTTTTGTGTGAGAGGTTGTTGGTTTTTTTTAAGAATTGAATGATGTGATTGAAATTTTATAGTTTTTGAGACATTCAAGTATTAAATATATTTTCATACAATATATTTTTCCGTAAAATAAATAACAGATTATTATTTATGTATAACCCGCCAACCCAACCCAATTTGTTCTTGATCGGGTCGGTTCGATTCGGAGTTTAAAATTTATCCCAACCAAAGATAATTGATCGGGTCGGGTATTCGATTTTGTCAAAATCGACTCAACCCAACCCGCATATAGCCCTACAAATATATGTACAACGTTTTTTTTTCTTCTTTTTTTTACATATTTATTAGTTATAGATATTTCTCTTGCATGTTTTATGTGTCGGTGACAAATATTTGTTTCATATTTTTTTATGTATCAATTACATATATTTATCTCATGTTTTTTTTATATCTATAATAAATATATGTCTCGTATTTTTTTATAATTTTTTAACAAATTAATATTTGACGTATTTTGAGAACGAGGGGATTATTTAATAAAGTTAGAGTTTTATTTTTATAAAAAAAAAGAGTTAGAGTTTATTATTTTAAATACAACTACTTTTTTAATCTTGAAAAGTGTTATGTTATTTTTTTTTAAAATAAAAAAAAAGGAAGTGTTATTGTTGGTAAAGTTAGTTGGATGAAGTTCTTTTCTCCTTTTTTTTGCCGAAATTTTTTTTACTATTAATGAGGAGGTTATTGCTTTTTGTAGTGCTTTCACTTCATTTGAACAGTTTTTTTTTTTAAATAGAGGGCAGTTATTTAAATAAAGACAATTATATAAACATTGTATTAATGATCCAATTACTAATTATTTTCCCTTAATGATTTAATGTTAAAACTAATTAGAATAGTAACGTATTTTCTAGTATTTTTTATATATCAATAATAAATATTTATCTTAAATTTGTGTATGAATCGATAATAAATATACGTTTTATATATTTTTAAAACTACTTTTTCATTCTTTATTATTTTTTCTATTTTTATTAATTGAAATCATCGTACATTTTAAAATAATTTTTAATAAATTAATATGTCACTTATTATATAAAAGATGAAATCATCTAATAAAATTAGAGTTTTATTATTTTAAATACAGTTGCTATTTTAATTTTGAGAAGTGCTATGTTAATGTTTTTATTTGTTTAAAATGGATGTGTTGGTGAAGTTAATTGAATGGAGTTGCCGATTTGTTTTTTTGTGCTGAAACTTTTTCTACTATTAATGATGAAGTTAATGCTTTTTGTAGTACATCTACTTTATTTCGACAGTTTTATACATACATATATATATATATATATATATATATATATATATATATATATATATATATATATATATATATATATATATATATATATATATATATATATGTATTTTTAAATAGAGGACAGTTATTTAAGTTAAGACATTTATGTAAATATTTATATTAATGTTCCAATTGCCGAATTATCTTATGTTAATGATCTAATGTTAAAACTAATTAGAATAGTAATGTATTTTTAATTAGTGTTTTGTTTTCTCAAATTGATAGTAGACGATATCAAACTGTCAGAATTGGGCCGATAATAATGTAAAATACACATTTGAATAAGTTAATTCATACAAAATCTAAAAGTTTTTGAGAAAATTTGAAAATGAAAAAAGAAGTTTTCTTAATATAACTATACCAAAAAAGCAATTATTTCGCACTTTTTTTATTGTCTAGCCGATATTAAATTATGGCGCAATTGGCTCAAACTATTTTGACCTTTTGCATATATTACTTTAGAGGTTTCTACTTATCACCCTCTATATGTATCTGCCACTCCCATGATACGTGAAAAAACAATTTTATGTATTTTTATCATATATAAAAACTTGAAATTTTTTTTACCTATCACTTTTTCACCCCACTAGTTTGAAAATTTAGCAACCGTTTTCACCCCCACTTTTTCACAATTTTCAAAACTTTAATTGATTGTCAAAATTTCAAAATAATAAGTGAGGTAAATTTCGAATCTTTTGTGTAACTTGAAATTGAGATTTTCAGAAGTTTGAAATATTCGAAACAAACAAATTTTTGAATGTTTTAAAAATCAAAATTTTGAAATAAAGATATACATTTCGAAAATTTCGAAGGTTTCATTTTGCCTAAAAGTTTCGAAATGTAATATAATTTTATTTAAAAATAATTAAATTTTTTATTTTAAATATTGTATTTATCATATAAGAATTAATTAAATTTAATATATTTTTTTAAATCAGATATGAGTAGAGTTGAGGGTGAAGTTTCTGCTACACTAACGGTAGATTCTACCGATAAATTCATGATTAATCAGGTTATCTTAATGATAATTGATATTATAAGTTTTAATTTTTAGTGTATACATATATTGATGTTTTATTTGAAATATATTATGTAGATATTTTGCTCTCGAGAAACTGTATTCGAATGACAAAAACTATTGAAAGACAAAATGGAATAATAATTGTTACCTTTACATTTGATACAGCTACCAGAAAGAGAGGAAGAAAAGACAAATTAATTTTGGGATGCGAAAGAGGTGGAAGATATAAATAAAAATCAAAATCATCGGTAACTTGTTTTCGTAAGAAAAACTGTCCATTCAGACTCAGATGTATACCGTTGAGTATCAGTGAAGGATGAAGAATTAGTGTTCGATGTGAATCATACAATCACGATTTAGTGGATACTTTGGACGACCATTCATATTTGGGACGTTTAAATGAAGATGAGAGAAAATTTGTTAATGACACGACAAAGTATAAACTTGCACCAAGATTCATGTTGAATGCTTTGAAAGAGAGAAATAAAGAGAATCTCACAGTTTCCACTCAAATATATAAAGCAAGGAACACCTATCGATCATCTTTGAGAGGTTCCTACACAAATGTTCAACATCTATTGAAGTTAATACAAAACGAAAATTATGTGCATTTGACAAGAAAACGAGAGAAATCAGATGTTCTGAGAGACATATTTTGGACGCATCCTGATTGTATAAAGTTGTTGAACATGTTTCATTTTGTTTTGATATGTGATAGCACATACAAAACAAATAGATATCGGCTACCATTGCTTAAAGTTGTCTGTAAGACCCTTAAATTTAAAATTAAATTATGGATTTAATATTAAGTGTATTTTGGGAATATTTGTAAAATATTTAATATATGTATATTTATATATATATATATAAATATTTATTTGGAGGTTGAATTAAAATTATTGCATGAAGAATAAATTAATTTAATTACGAGTAATTAAATTATCGGGCAGTTAATTAAGATGTTATCTGCTAATTGCGACGAGACTGGTTAAGTACTGGAGGGTCAAGAAATATTATAATATTAATGTGTTGGGTGAAGTGGCACATTTATGTCTATATATATGAGTGAGAAGCCAGAAAAGGGAACAGAAAACATTTTCCCTCCCTCCTTACTGCATGCGACAGTACTCTTCTTTCTCTTCTCTTTCTGTTTTCTGTGTTAATGGTAACCAAAGAGTTGCTCAAAAGTCAAATTACTTGGAAATCCAACCGCTGAACCAGCAAGTGTCCAAAACAAAAGTTGTTCCTCTCATCGTTACGAAGCTAGGGAACCAACTTTTGTAGCGGCGAACGCGGACGGGAGTTTCGCCGACTTTTGTCGCAGTAGCATAAACGAGCACATGAAATGTAACAGAGGTAAGGGGCACCTTCCACTTTCTAGATTGCATTTAGGGCTGTAAATGCATGTTAATGTGTGATTATATTTGAGTTTTCTAGTTGGAAAAGGAAACTGTTGTTGCATGTTGTTATAAATGGTGAAAATGCATGTTGTTGATGTTTTGATGATCTGTGATGTTTGCTGTTTTGGCTGATACATCAATGTTGTTTTGTTTGTGTGGGAATACTGAAATGTGTTTTGCATGTTATTTTGAGGATGATCAAAATGCATGAGTTGGAATGTGGTTGTACTGTTGTGTGGTTGATTTTCTGTTTTGGTGGTTAAAGAAAACTGTGAGGTTATTCTGGTGTTGGTGATTATGTTTTCTGCTGTGCTATAAACATTCTGGTATTGGTAGTGGTTTTTTTTTAAAAGAAAAAGATTTTAAAATGGATGGAGGTGTTTCTGGAAAAATCTGTTGTTGTTGTGTTCATGAGAAATGTTCTGGGTTTTGTGGTTTCAAAAGAATGGTGATTATGTTTTGGTGTGTGTTGGTTTTTCAAAGAAAGGATTTTTGAAAACGTGTTGAATTTTCTGGAAAATATCACTATATTCGAATACATGCTTGCAAAGCTTCTGTTTTATTCAAATTTTGAACTTGTATTCGAATACGAGCCTCTGTATTTGAATACAGATAAATGATTTTTGCTTCTGACTTAGCATCTGTATTCGGCTACGACCCTGTCGTATTCGAATACAGGATTTCTGTTTTTGCCACTGACTTCACATCTGTATTCGGCTACGACAACCTCGTATTCGAATACAAAATGCTGATTTTTCACTGTTTTAGCTTCTGTATTCGAATACAAGGAAGCTGTATTCGAATATAGATTGTTTTTTTTAAATTCCAGTTTTAAACATTGGTTTATGAATTTAAAGAGTTGGGGAAACATGGGGAAGGTTTGTTAAAATGGAATTTTTGAGATGATTTGAGGTGGTAATGATGAGGTTCTTGAATTCTTTTTGTTGATGTAGTGATAATGAAATTGTTGAGATGATTTGAGATGATGGAGTGGCTGAATTTTTAGCTGACATTTGCATACTGTTTTCAGTGAAGAGAAAACATCGCATGTCCATGCATTGCATAGTCAGGTGGTGACCGCGATGGGCCACAGAGTTAATGCGGTAACCGTGATGGTCCGCGAAGTTAAGTAGTAACCATCGTGATGGGCAACGGAATGGCCGTTGTTCATGGTGGTCCATTCTATCCGTGCGAGGATTTAACTTCTGTATGTTTTGGTCTGTGAGAGGCTAACATACGTAAAACGTGATGGTCTGTGAGCGACTGCACTGGTGCTGGTTTTTGAGCGACTGCACCTTGGTATACGCAAAACGTGTGGGTCTGTGAGCGACTGCACGGGTGCTGGTCTGTGAGCGACTGCACTTGTGCTGGTCTGTGAGCGACTGCACGTGTGCTGGTCCGTGAGAGACTGCACTCGGGTAATGTTTGGTCTGGGAGAGGCTAACATGGGTAAATCGTGCTAGTCCGTGAGAGACTGCACGTGTGCTGGTCTGTGACAGACTGCACCTTGGTTATTCCAAGAAGTTGTGTACATTGGCATATACAAATTGCATGGGGTGGTTGACTGTGAGTCATATTTTAATTTGAGTCGATGAGTGGGAATCGATGTGTGTAAGTACCTTATGAGATCTGAATTTCTAATGAATTGTTGTGATTGTTGAATTAATATTTGTACTTACAACATGATTTTTATATTAATTTGGTTGCTGTTTGCAAAGGTACAAATGTCATGTCTTTTCAAAAATGAGCATCCTTATTTATCATCATTGTTATATAATATGCCATGAGTGTATCTGTTTTATCAAAAATAATTGCTTTGTGGTAATTGTTAATTTCGGTCGGTGACCCTTTACTATTATTGTGGAAAATTGGGCTTTGCCCTCAAATGCCCCCCAAACCTGTACCATCGGTGGGTACCCAGACGACAGAAAACGTCGCTAGATTTCCTTGACCGTCATTTGCGTACTGCTTGGGTATATGACCCCATCTCAAGCAGGGCGACTTACACGGGGAGATTGGCGAGGACTTGTAGGACCGATGGGGTAGTGGATTACGTAGAGCACACTCACACGAGGATTGACTTTCCTGTACCTTACAAATTGATATTGGAAGAGTACGGAGTTTTTGCGGACGCGGAGGACCTGATTGAAGGGGTTGAGACGGAGGCCACGGTGGGTGTGGTGACTCCTAACCCGGTAGCTGGAGGGGCTGTGCGTGAACCCGAGGTGGGAGAGAAGAATAAAGGACTGACGCTAGCAGCAGTTGACATTCCGGGTCCATCTAGGACAGCGGATGATTGTTTTGAGGTTCCGGCACCGCCGAAGCGACCCAGATCATGGATTGATCTGACTTCAGAGGAGATTGATCCTTCCCTGTATGATGAGGAGGAGGACGTCACATCGAGGTTAGCTGTGGTGTCAGACGAGACTTGTATAGGATGCGGAGGGAATCCTTGCTACTGTAGCTTTAGTGCATGATCAGTTTAGACTTGTTGTATAGGGTCATGAGCTCTGGGAATGTAATAATTAATTTTGGGAATTATTGTATATCTTTTCCGCTAATCTTTTTCGCACTCTGATAATATTTTGGTGGGTCTAGGATACAACTTTTGGATGTATTCTTATTTTGGTATATTTTGCAGATTAAATTCCCAAAAATATTTTACTTGATTAATCGTGATGTAATTATTTAATTATTTTCTATTTTGGACTTCGATGGTGAACGATTTTTAATTTGAATTGATTTTAATCATTCTGAATTAAATTGAGAAAAATTCTTTTATTGATTTTGGTTAAAAATAAAAAGTACACTCGCGCTGTTTAAAAACTCGGGGTGTTACATTGTCGGTGCATCATCTACTAGATTGACATTTTCTATTGCAAGATAACTTCATCTGGGCATTTCAAAAGGTGAGACAATTGTTCGTCCATGAGAATTTAATTTCTAAAGTTATTGTGACCGATAGAGATCTTGCCATGATGAATGCTATTGGTGTCATATTTCCTACTTCAATTAATTTTCTATGTCGTTGTCATATTGAAAAAAAAATGTTGGGGCAAAATACAAACAATATGTGAAAAATGATAGACAAGATGAGGTAATGGATTTATGGGAAAAAAATTGTATTTTCGACTAGTGTGGAGGAGTATGATCATCGCTTGCAACACTTGAGCTAGTGCGTGCCAATATGATCCTTTTTGTTGATTATGTTAAAGATTCATGGTTCACACCTTACAAAGAAAGATTTGTCCAAGCTTGGACCAATAGACTGATGCATTCATGGAGTACAACGGCCAACATGTACTTTTAAATAATGGAGACTTGTGTAAAAGTTGGGATGCTGTGAATATGATGTTGAAGAACCAAATGTGTAGCATCAAATCTTCTTTTTAGAAAACCATTATCGATGTTGAGCGTGAGTATAATTCACCATTTTATCAAAGATTGCATCACTTTGTATCAAGGAAATGTTTAAAAAACATTGATAAACAATTAAAGAGGGTAAAAATGGTAGGTACTGACAAAACAAAATGTAGTTGCTCAATCAGAACAACTCATGGATTATTCAGTGCTTGTGAGTTGGCAACTTTGCAGATATCTGGTACTCTCACCCCTTTAAGTAGTATTCATATTTTTTGGAGAAAATTAAGCATTGAGCATGAATTGGAGAATGAAGAATCTTTATAACAATATGACTTTTTAGAAGAGTGAGAGGCAATGAAAGCATACATGAAGACATAAGATATTGTTGATCAAATAATATTCAGGATAAAGGTTCGTGAACTTGTATTTCCACATACAACAACAATGCGTCCACCACCCGATAAAGTGAAAACCAAGGGAGCTACTAAAAAGAGAAAAGAATTTGATGCTCCTCGTGATCCTTCACATTGGGAGTATGTCGATGCATCTCAGGGATCTCTAAAACAACCATTTCAGCATTCTGCAAAGCAACCATCTCAAGAATCTGCAAAGCAACCATCTCAGCATTTTGCAAAGCAACCATCTCAGCATTCTGCAAAGCAACCATCTTAGTGTTCTGCAAAGCAACCATCTAAGATATATTTTCCTACTTTTATTCATCGATATATCGAGGAAATGGTAGATGTTGTGCCTGATGGAAATTGTGGTTATCGCATAATTGCAACATTATTAGGTAGGACGGAGGAATCTTGGCCTTTAGTTTGAACACATTTGGATAAAGAGATCAATCTACATCAGGATCTTTATTCCAATGTTTTCGATGACACGGTTGAAACATTGCGGAACTCATTGAAGATTTCTAGTTTGGGTGCTCAAGAAAAAGATAAGTGGATGAATATACTAGAGTTGAGTAACGTGATAACGACAATATATAATGTCACTTTGGTGTCATTGTCTCATAATTTGAATATGAAATTCTTTCCGCTGAATAAATCACCATCAAAGGATTATTTTCTTAATTCTTTAATAGCAATTGGATTTGTGAATGAAAATCATTGGGTACAGGTAAAATTTATTATTAATAGTACTATTTGATAGTAAATTAATGTTTAGTATTTTCCATTTCAGATAAACTAATGTTTAATATTTTCTTGTTCAAATAAAATTGAAGCTTGATTGTCCTTTGCCACCTACCTCACAGAGATGGAGAGACTTTTGTAATGATGGTGCAAAGGCATGGGAAATAGCTTATGCAGGACGTCTCAAGCATTGGAAACACGTAGATCCAACATTTATCAAACCATCTTGTGTTTCATTAAATGAAGATTTGTATATATGTGTAAAGTTTTCAAACCATTGTAATTCATGATACCAAATATATTTATCATATATAACACAATCTACTAATAGTTTGTCGGGAACATGCGGAGTAACTCAATTAATATTACATGAACTTTACCCACTGGATTTACCATCTGTATGGCCCTATGTAAAAGTTCAGATGCTTTACGGGCTCGTGCCGAAGATGGACCAGCTTGTGCAGAAGACGGACCAGCTTGTGCAGAAGACGATGGAACATGTGGAGCAGTAGGTGGACTAGCAGATGGAGCATTAGAGAGCGCCAAAGGATGTGAAATATTTAAGTACCAGGCATAATAGTCCCCCAGAGACCTCACCAGGAAACGTCACAAACGAAGATTGACTCTGAATGGTCGTTATACATGCTCTCATAATATTCTGTCACTCCCAATCTATATTATCTAGCACCGGAGGAATGTCGCATGGAATGCACTGAATGCGACCAAATTGTTGAAGACAACGCTCCGGTAGGTGTGGGACTAAAACTCCACCTGAATGAAGGTAGCCGGAGAACATCAACGTTCCTTCAAAAAGGATGATTAGCTCGATCATCATCGTATGATGTAAATAGTACATTCTCAAGCAAAATAGCATCAAGTCTCCGCCAATATATTAGCAACCCACCTTCAATAGCGTGTTTTGTGGTTCGTCTACGAGCTCTTGGAATATGCTCAAGAACCGTTCCATTATAGCCCTGCTTACAGATGTTAGAAAAATGCTCGTAAATCCAACACTGCACAAAAAGTAAAAGAAAATTTAGTAAATTAAAAATACAACTTAATAAATGAATAACACAACTTAATATGAGTCATATACATGTAATAGGGTCATATGTCATCCCAACTGTCTAATGTCGTGAACAGATTATCTCTCAGGTTGTCATATAAGACAACCAATGCAGCGGTACCCCATGCATAGTCCTGATCTAAATCAATTAACAAACTAATATGTTTCATCTCCACACGAGTGTGGGTCTTGTCGGCAAAAATAGTGTTGCCAACTAAATGCAAGAGGTACGTTCTAGTAGCACACTCAAACATGTTAGTTTGAATGAGACGTTTATATAAATCATGCAACCATTACAATCTATATTATGCACATTTATTAAAATTTGTCTCAACAACTACTTCCTCCAAGGTTGATCCCAACAGCTCATGTGTAGCAATCACAGCCTTATTAGTGTTCATATTTATTAGTTCATCGAAAAACTTACCACAGGGAAGAATGTGAAGAAGAATCGTGACATCGTCCAATGTGATCGTCATCTCCTCAAATGACATATGAAATGAGTTGGTCTCTATATGCCACCTTTCTACAAAGGCAGATATGAGACCAGCGTCAGCCATCACCAGATAAGCTGAAGACAAATGTACCAACGCAGATTCTTAAATCCAATGTTGTATAAAATCTGGTAGAATGAACGTCAACAAACTTTTTCAGTTTCAAGCTATGTGTGATCACCTTCAACGGGTCACGATCCTATGAGTAATTAAAAAACATAACAATAAATATAATTGATGAAAAAATGTACTAAATATAATATACTTATTCTTGATTAAAAAATAAATTAATTAAATATACCTCTCCTTACCATATCCTTTGAGCCACATGATGTTGATACTGTGTTAACACTGATATCACGAATGGTCCTCCAGGGAATCCGGGTTGCTGAACCTACTCTTCGAGTGTTTTGCTCGTCAGCTTCCTTGTAATTCATTTGTTCAGGCTCCTGAACATCCTCATCAAGCTCATGAGACCTAGAACCACGTCTACGATGACGTTGAAGAGATGAACGATTAGCTTCATTCATTCGTCGATATGATTTTGTGGGTGGAACTTTATCGGACCTATCACCTCTACCGCCTTTGTTGCTGGCGATAGTACGTATAGTTTCTCCGCTCGCACCTCTAATTTTAGGCACTCTAAAATTAAATTAAAATATTTATTATCATATCAATAATTAAAAAGAAATTGTAAATTTTAAGTTTCTTTCGAATATTTTAAAAATTTCGTAAGTTTTAAAATTTTAAATTTAGAAAGTTTCAGTTTTTGAAAGTTTCGAATAGTTAAAAAATTCATATTTTCGAAAGTTTCAAAGAAACGAAATGTTTGAAAGTTTCTTCTATTTCGAAACTTTAGTTTTTCCTAGATTTTCTTGTTTCGAAAATTTCATATTGTTAGAAAGTTTCGAACATTTCATTTTCCTGGATTTTCCCATTTCGAAAGTTCGAGTTTTGTTCGAAAGTTTCATTTTCTTAGAAATTTGTCATTTCGAAAGTTTCATCTCATTTGTAAATTTCGAAAATGGTTAAAAATTATGAAAATTAAGCCTCGAAAGTATGAAAGATTCAAAAGAAACTTACTTGTTAGTTTCAGAAGTTTAAGAAGCTTCGAAATTACTAGGATTTTTGCTAAATTTTCAAAATATTGAGTAAAAAAGTTATAGGTAAAAAAAATTCAAGTTTTTATATATGGTAAAAAGAATAAAATTGTATACTTACATATCTTAGAGGGTGTTAGATACAAATGGAAGTGTCAAGTAGATACCTCATTGCTTTACCACTAGTGCAGTCAAGGTGCCACTGTTTTTTTTTTATTGAACAAAAAAGAGGGTCCCTATTGAATCACGTTGGGCTACTGGCCTACTATTACCTCTATTCCTAATTATAAATTTTTTTCTCATATATTCGTATTAATTGTATTAATTTATCTTAAAAATGAGAATATATTTATGCACAAAGAGTAATTTATAACCATACATAAAATATATATATTAATTTCACTATCAACCTTTTGAATACATGTGAAATATGCTGTAAATGTTTATAAAAAGGATATAGTTTACTCTCTAAACCACACTATTACATCCCTACTCCACAAATATTCTAAGCTTACCTCCATAAACACGAACGGTACGCTTTGATTTTAGATAGTTGTTCCACTCTCTACCTCAAATCTCTGCCCTTATCAGAAGGGAGATTCTGGGAGTACAAATTTGTGTGCAATTTACAACCGAAAGTGTAATTTTAATGATGTATTTTACGTATTGTGTGTAAAAATGCGTGTAAAATAAGGAGCTGAATGAACAATCATTTATTTTATGTGAACAACATATTATTGAGCTTGGATGTTGGACAAAAATGAAGCTGGTTGAAGAACAACAGTCCTTAACATCAGGGGTTTCATGAGAGCATGCCCAATTGAGTATAAAAATATTGTTTTATCTCTTTTAGTTAGTTTTATAACTCTTTTAGTTCTTTTGTATCTTTAAGATGAAAAAAGTAAATTAAATAGTATTTTCTAATATAATTCAAACAATAATAAAGTGTATATTTTGTTAAATTAAAATGTTAAAAAATAATTTAATTGATATTTCTATAATAAAAATAAATTAAAAATAAAGTAATAATTTCGTCCACTTTGTCAAAATAAAACTCCATCCACACTTTCTCGGTTTTAAGTAGCTTTCCTACATTTCATTTAATTTCCAATAGGTTAGTTAGAAGAAATTACAAGGGTAGACAGCTTATAATAATGGTACACGATAAAACTATTTATTATTACTATTTTGGTGTCAAATATTAAAAAAAATAGATTAAAGAAAATTAACATACCGTTAAATTTAGATTAAATATATTAATTTTCTGTAACTTATTTTTGCATATATTTGAGACTAAAGAGTGTGTGCATAACTAAAAATATAGTAAAATACGCTTGAAAGTGTATGTTGCTAAAATACTTTAAGAAAAAGTAGGTGTACATTGATCAATTCCTTCAATATGAGTAAACCCTTTAGCCACAAGCCTTGACTTGTATCTTGCTAGCTTTGTTGTTACCAAGTTGAACCATTCCACCTTCTTTTAAATCCAAGGTCTCATGTAATCATTCCTTGAACACATGTGATATGAACACTTGAAATTCATAATACAATTGTTTTCTGCTTCCGAACTTCAAACCACTAACACCCCCTCATTCTCATAATCATCTGAAGCAATCACTACATCTGCAGAGTCTACAGATCCTCTTGACTCATTGTTCTCATTTTCAGAACAATCCTTCTTGAAGTGACTGATTTTATGACAATTATAACACTTGTACTCTGGCTTTGTGTTGCTCTTTGATTTTGATTGAGGCTTATTCCCCTTTGATCTCTTCTTATCGCTTCTCTCCCTTGATATGTTTAAGTTTTCACTATTGTCCTCAATTTTGACATCTTGAAGCTTTTGAAACTCTTAGTTGAATTGAGGTTTGAATCTCATCTAAAATAATGGTTTGCTCCTTTCTATATAAAAGGGCGTCCTTGAAATGCTCCAGGACTTAGGTAGAGAGTTGAGTAGAAGCAAAATTTTGTCTTCATCGTCAAACTTTACATTAATATTCTCCAAGTCGTTAAGAATTTTATTGAAATCTAATAATTGTACCACAATCGATTTTGACTCCACCATATTATAAAGTAATGGGTTGCTCCTTTCCATATAAAAGGACTTCCTTGAAATGCTTTAAGAACTTAGGTAGAGAGTTGAGTAGGAGCAAAACTTTGTCTTCATATAAAGCTTGACATCAATATTCTCCAAATCAGTTAATAATTTTATTAAAATTTACTAATTGTTCCACAATTGATATTGACTCCACCATATTTAATGTGCAGAGTTGTTGCTTCTAATTCCAATTAAAATAATTTTTCTAGAAAGTCTAGATCTACATATAAGAAAATATGATATAGATAAAATGGAAAATAATATGTGTGTGTGGAGATGCTACTTAGCAAATAATGTGTTATTATATTTGTTTCTTTTTATAAGCAACTTTGACATTTCACATATACCAAGAGAAGTATATGAATTTTCTTAAATCTTTCTTTTTATATACGAATATGTTTATTCTAACTTTTCTTATTTCAAAACACTTAATAGTATTAATTAACGGTAGATTTAGAAAAATTAATAAATATATTTAATAATTTAAAATAAAACTTATATTTTAAGACTATATTTTTCAAAAATGACTTACAAATTAATATGTGATTTTATTTTCTCATAAATCAAATCATTTATCTTATCTAAATTGCATTTATTCAAATCAAATCTTAAATTCATATTTCAAAATGAAGAAATTCAAATTCAACTACACTAGGTGCATGTTTGTTTCTATTTTTTGGAGGAGTCCAACTTAATTTTGAAAGTGCAAAATTGAATTTGATTAGTTTAGGTGCTATATATTGAATGAAATTGATTTTTTTTTTCTGAAGTTGATTCTAGATTGAAGTAAAAATTTTATAGCTTCTGAGTCTAATCGTAAGTTTTATATTGAAATTTATTATTCAACTCACTTTTATCTGAATATATCTAAGGTATAATAACTCTCGTAGTCTCTTAACTTAATTTCAGGTAACGTTTTAGTCCTTTATCTTTTTTTCTTTTTTCCATTTCAGTATTTTATGTTTTCAAATAATTACAATTTTACCCTTTAAGTGAGTTTCCGTTAATGCAACGTAAAAAAATTTTCTGCTCCGTTTTCTTATCGTTTTCTTCTCTTTCACATTTTGAAAACCATTGTTTGGTCTTCTCCTCTTCAACCTATGAAAAATCATATTCACGGTTCCCAAAACTCGAAATCCATAGCCTCATGTTCAAATGAGTCAAATTCACATTCCTACAACTATGGTTCTTTCGTTTCTAATAGAATTCGTGAGATTCCAAATTGTGTTTGTGGTATGAAACTCGTGATGCACACAGTGACAAAATGGGGTCCGAAATCAACTCATTCATAAATCAAACACATGCAAATAATAAATACAATACAGACCCAACTAAACCCTAAAACAAATCGGAATCACATGTTTATGATAAGGACCCCAATATACATTAGAATCAATAAACACATTACCTTTCTTCTCATGTCAATGTGGGTTTACGATTTCTTGAAGCTTGATTCCGACAATGTGTTCTTCGATTCCTTCTTGTTATCGTTCAAATGGATTTTCATGGGTGGGAGAAAAGAATCAAAAGACCAAACAATGGTTTCGAAATGTTAAAGAGAATAAAACGGAGCAGAGAATTTTTTAATGTTGTCTTAACGAAAACCCACTTAAAGAGTAAAATTGTAATTATTTAAAAACATAAAATACTGAAATGGAAAAAAAATAAATAATTAAAACGTTACCTGAAATTAAATTAAGAAATCACAAGAACTATTATGCCTATATCTAATATGAATATATCTAAATATAAAATTTTAAATTCAATTTACTTTTACCTAAAATTAATTTTTACAAAACAATCTATTAAAATAAATTTTAATCACTACCTAACCAAACACACCCATAATATTATTTAATGTTTAAAACAGGTTACGTTTTACCTCGTATATATACAAATAAGATGTAAAGATTCTTTTCTCTCTTGCAAAGAGCCAAGATTCCCACATTATTTTAATGAAAAGTACTGTTTATACCGAGTGTGACTTCAAGCACTGCAGTCCACAGTTATAAGGAATATATGGGACATTTCCGTTGTTTATTTCCATGGTAATTAAATGTATGATTAAATATTTTTTAAACCACTTAGGTACTATTTCATAATCATGCATTGGTTTTTAAAAACAAAGTTACTCATTTCTAAAACTATTATGGAGTAGGATGTACATAACTCGTTATTGTGTCCAAATCACTGCACAAACTAGAGTAAACAATAAATAAACTCGAGCTACCTACCAGATCGTGGTGGTAAAGCTTGATTCACATGTCAAAACCAATGCATAAAAAATTATATAAACAAATTAATATGCAATTCTCAACAGTTATAGTTCAAATTGTAGTACAACTGTCGCATTTATTTTATAACTTGAAGTACTAATCATAGAAGTTAATTACTTAATTATAAATTGAAGATGTACACTAATTGCTTTGAATTGATGTAACTAATTGTTTTTTTTTTCTTTCTCATAGTTTTCCTCTATTTTTTTAAGAATTTTATTTGAGACGCATCAAGCTTAAATTTACTACGTTGTAAGAATTTAGTATTTTTTTCTATACTTAACCCTATTGATATGTATACTAGTTGTTTTATTATTGTCTTTTTAAGTGACATTTTTTAAGAAAATTTTTGTTTTTTTTTTAATGTTTTTTTTAAGTTTAAAATACTATAAAATAATTATGCTTAACCATAGTTATAACTGTGGCGAAATGGAGGAAATGTTATGAGTAGCAGTGGTAAGGTCCCAAAGTCCAACTTCCCTCCAACTACCTATAGCATGAGCACAATCAAAGAAAACATTCAGCACATTTTCCACTGCACCATTACAGGAACCACATGTTGGAGTACACTCCACACCTCGCTGGTGCAAGTTCACCAGTCACCAACAGAAGCTGCGAATTTTAGATAGAACCTCCAGGGACTAGAGCTGATTCCAGTCGCGGTCCAGGGGGGTCATGTCATCGTGGACAACAACATGTACGCAAAGACGGTAAGCCGTTTTTAGCATTTAGAGTCTGGTGAGAGACTTGTGCGAAATAATTGTCCATTGCGTCTCTAGCATTAAGAGGAACTTGAGCTTCTATGTCTTGCTGGTTGAAAATCTCTACGAGTAAATTGTGATTCCAAGAGTTAGAGTCAGGGGAGAAAAGTGATTGGGAATAAACACAGAAAAACAATAACAAATAATACGGGGCGAATATAAAATTTCCCCAACTGGCAAGAACTCGTGAGGAGCAACAACAAATATATGACAGCAAATTGATTAAAATAAAAACATGTAAACAACACTGATATTTTAACGTGGAAAACCTCTCAATGCAAGGATAAAGAAACCACGGGTAGTTCATACCAAATAAATAGTTCCACTATAATCAAATAAGGGTACAAGAGAGTTTCAAAATGATGCAGAAATTGTGCCTACAACCAGTCAAAATAACAAAGTGTTAAAGCTTACAAATGAAAACAAGAAGATGAAAAATACTCCAAAAACCTGCTACTGTGCAAGCACTATTTCTCCTTCACCAGACGTCGTTTCACCAATTCGACCGTTAAAAATGAAGATCTGTATGTTGCAAACCTAATGTCCAAATATCATCTCAATCCAACGGTTAACAAATGCGTAATTAATGTTTTACTGAGACTGATTTAACATAATCGAGAATAGGGTTTACTCCTCCCTTTTCAATTTTGGTGGTTTCCTTTTTCTCAAAATAATCTCTCTCTTACAACCCTAACAAGACCCCTCTTCACTTGAATAAGTGAGACATATGGGCTACAATATTTGGGTCTTTCTCCACATAGCAAGGGAGCCCAATACCAAACATATCTCTCCATCACAACTATGTGGAGATAATCGTCAAATCGACGATATCACAACAAGTCTCAAACTTCTCTCTTGGTAATGCTTTAGTCATCATATCAGAACCATTATAATCAGTATGAACTTTAGTCAACTCCAACAACTTAGCTTCCAAAACCCAAGCTCTTGCAAGAATTTCTTTGACCAAATCAACACTTAGCATGCTTTGGTAATGACAATGAACTCTGCCTCAATTGTAGACAATGCTACACATTTCTATAATTTGGACTGCCAAGTCACAACTCTCCTTGCAAATTTAATCATGTAGCCTGAAGTGAACTTCCTTAAGTCAATATCTCCAGCCATATCTGAGTCGGAGTACCTCACCAAAATAGGTTTGTCACCTCCAAAACAAAGTCTCAAACATGTAGTACCACAAGATACCTCAAAATCCATTTTACAACAATCCAATGCTCTTTACTTGGATTTGACAAAAATCTAGTAATTGTACCAAAACATGTGCAATATCTGGCCTTGCACACACTATTGTATACATCAAACTACCCATAACAGACGCATAAAGAACTCGTTCCATGTCTCTTTTCTCATCTTCACTGGAAGAACTTTGTTTAGAACTCAACTTGAAATGAGTAGCAATAGAAGTACTTCCAACATTAGAGTTTTCAATTTGAAACCTCTACAATACTCTCTCAACATAGTGTTTTTGTAACATCCAAAGTTTATTCTCTTTTTTGTCATGCATGATTCTTATGCCAAGAATCCCTTTAACTGCTCCCATCTATTTCATAGCAAAGGACTCGCCCAACTGTTTCTTTAACTTGTCAATCTTGGAAATATTTTTCCAACACTAAGCATGTCATCAACATATAATAATAGGATAATGAAATCATCGTTAGAAAATTTTCTAACAAATACACAATGGTCAGAACTAGTTGTCATGTATCTTTGGTCACACATAACAGACTCAAACTTTTTGTACCACTACCTAAGAGCTTGCTTCAAACCGTATAAACTCTTTCTCAGTCTACACACATAGTCTTCCTTGCCTTCAACAAAAAACACCATCATGTTGCTTCATGTAAATCTCTTCCTCCAAATCACCAAGAAGGAAAGCCATTTCTACATCCATTTGCTCTACCTCTAAGTCAAGAGTAGTTGCCAAACTCAACACAGTTCTAATCAATGACATTTTTGTAAGTTCAGAGGCGCACTAAAGAGGGAGGGGTGAATTAGGTGTTTAGAAATTTTCTGTTTTTTAGAGACTTCGTGGATTATTTTTCTGACTTATGGTAAGTGAAGTAAAATGTAATGGCAGAAAAATAAAGAACACAAGTAATTTATTCTGGTTCCCCTCATAACCAAGGGTACATCTAGTCCTCTTGCACAACACAAGAGATTTTCTACTAATGTTAGAATAAGTACAAGTCTAACTATAAGACTTCTATTACAAACTTCTAACACTCTCCCTAAGATATCACACCACTATCTTAGATTACAATACTTGAAGAAAAGTACACCATTTTCTTCAATAATAACTTGAATGATTTTTCAATAACTTAAGTGAATATACAGTTGATATGCTTTCTTTGTACAATAATAACAATCCAATACTATTGTTCTTCAAGTGCAGCAAGAGAACCTTTCTCAATGATATAAAAATGTAAAACAATATGCACTTGAAATATGAAAGTTTGACTCTTAATGGATCTTTAAAATTTCTCAAAGAAAGTTCTCAATTTTTGTGAAAGTTGTTCAAGTGTTGTGATTAAACTCGAGCCTAGGAGGTACTTATACTCCTAAGACATCACTTCATATCAGTGGCAATTGTTCCTAGAGGTTTGATGAATATTTGCAATGATCCATAATCAATCAGACTTGAAAAATCACATTGTTTCGCAGTTGTATTTGGCTACAGCCTATGTGTAGTCGAATACACCTCTGCAACGTTCAGATTTTTCAAAAAAATTTAAGCATGTATTTGAATACGAATCCTTGAAGTCGAATATAGATAAGTGAATTTTTCCATTGACTTGTTTTTGTATTTGGCTACGACATCCTACAGTCGAATACAAAAGTGCAGTTTTAGCTACTAACTTGGTTTTGTATTCGGATACGACATCCTGTAGTCGAATACAGTGTATTTGGCTACAATATCTTGTAGTCGAATGCAGATATGAAGTTTTTACTATTGACTTGACTTTGTATTCGGCTACAACATGCTTTTGTCAGAAACTTAATTTTCAAATATTGTTCATGCATTTTGACACATTGAAAATTCTTTTGATGCGTATGCTAAAAGTATAAGGTTCTCATGTGCATTTGAAATATAACAATATTAGATTGCATCATATACCTTAAACTCTAAGTCTTGTAGCATATTGACAATAGTTGACTTGATTGTTGACTTTATTTTGAACTTGCAACTTGATCACTTTGCTTGGTTTTTGTCTTCATCAAAACATAAGTATTCTTGCATATTTACAATTTTCACCACTAATCTGGCTTTATATCTCAGAGACTTTGAGTTACTCTCAAGCTTCACTCTATAGATCCACCTATTTTCCAAAGCCCTTTTTCCTTTTGGCAATTTCACCAAATCATAAGTGTTATTATCATGCAAGGATGTCATCTCATCATGCATTGCATCCAAACACTTTTGACTTTTTTCCCTCTCCATGGCTCTCGAAAACACTCAGGTTCCCCTTCATCAGTCAAATTCACATACTCGTCAGAAACATACTTTGTAGATGGTTGTCTCTACCTGTTAGACCTTTTGAGTTGGATTTGAGATGATTCAGAAGCATCACTAAGATTCTCATCATGTGACAACTCAGGATCTTCTCGTGTTGGAATTAGGGATGGGAATAAGCTAGGCCTTCCGTCAGGGGCATATGGTCTAGCCTACTTATGACCTAGTCTGGTCTGGCCTGTTTAATAAAAATGCTAGGTTCAAACTATTTTTAAAGCCTATTTATTTAAATAGGTCAGGCTCAGGCTTATAAAAAAGCCTATTAGACCTGACAGACCGACCTATATATATATATATATTATTAATGTTATTTTTTGTATTTATTAATATTATTGTTTCCTATTTTAAAGTATGTCAATTAGGCTATTTTAATATTATTTTATTATATTAGATTTGATTATAATTTTATTAGTTTTCCTTGTATATAAATGCCTAGTTTAGCCTATTTAAAAAAAATGTAAAATATAACATTTAAATATTTTAATATGACTAAGGCTTTTAAATAGGCTTTCCGGCCAGACCAAGCCGAAAAAAAGCCTATGATAGGCTCAAGCCTTTCAAAGCCTGGCCTATTCCCACCCATAGTTGGAATATTTTCCTCATCTCCAAGTTGATGATCATCAACACAATCATGTGACTCATCTTTGTGAACATTATCACGAGTAGTATCCAAATTAGGAACAAGTAACCAAACTGGATCACCATCAGCAAAGATGTTATCTCTCTCAGATGTAGTCTTCTCCACCTTATCAATGTCTTCAATAGTTTGGTCTTCCATGAAAACTACATCACGACTATTGATAATCTTTTTCTCTATATGATCATACAACTTGTAGCCAAATTCATCCTCACCATAACCAATAAAGATACACTACTTTGAGTTTGCATCCAACTTAGATCTTTCATCCTTCGGAACATGCACAAAAGCCTTGCAACCAAAGACTCTCAAATGATCATACTTGACATTCTTGCCAAACCATACCTTGTTTGGTACCTCACTATTCAAAGTGACAGTAGGAGTAAGATTAATGACATGTACCTTCGTGTACAGTGTCTTATCTTAATAATGTTTAGGAAACTTAGCTTTAGAAAGAATGCACCTCACTCTAACAACAAGTGTTCGATTCATCCTTTCTTCTAAACCATTCAACTGAGGAATTTTGGTAGGAGTCTTGGTAACGGGAATGATTGGACAACAATACTTATCCCCCAAGTACCGGGTTCGATTCCCACGAAAGGCAAAAACTCGCTAATCAATCTGAACAAGATACAATCTAAAGAATTTACAAACTCAATTTGAATAAGATACAATTCAGAATTAAACAAGGACTAAATTGAAGCCCAAATTTTAACTATAAATAGATATTCAAGGCTCAAGAAGAAAATCATCGAAAATCATAAAATAGTAGAGAGAAACACTTGTTCAAGTTCGAAATATTTTCTGAGTTTTCTTTTCTTAAAGTGTGAGAGTTATTATTATTATTAGCTTTGTTAGAAGAAACTACTCAAGTTCCAATCTTTTGTATCCAACCTGATAGTGGTTTAGTTCCTTCTTCAATCTGGGGTTGTCAGGTTGTTAGGAGAAGACTTGGCTT
Organism: Cicer cuneatum; assembly: GCA_037974295.1. Lineage (NCBI taxonomy): Eukaryota > Viridiplantae > Streptophyta > Magnoliopsida > Fabales > Fabaceae > Cicer > Cicer cuneatum. The sequence continues at coordinate 57,026,696 of JBBPBO010000004.1, read as the reverse complement.
GTAGGGTCAAGGTGGTTTGTTCCTCAAAAGTCTGGGATTCTCAGGTTGATTAGGAAGACTGGCTTGGAGGGTCAGGTGTTTTGTAATTCAAGGTATTGGAATTAGTGGATGAAAGCCTTCTGAATGAGGGGACTGGATATAGCCAAGTTAGTGGTGAACCAGGATAAATCTATCTGTCCAAATATTTATGCTTTCATTATTTGATGCCTTTGAATTCGATTGCTTCTTATCCATGTAATTCAAAACAAACCAGCATTTATCAAATCGGCAAAAACATTTCAACTTTGGCAAACACAATTCAACCCTCTTCTCGTGTCTGCACCTTCAATTGGCATCAGAGCTCGGTCTCAAGGTTGAGTACTTTACAATGTTTGAGAAAAGATCCTAGGTATTTTCTGAATTTACTCGATCAGATTTAATTACTGCTATAAATGAATTTTCAAATAATAATCACAAATTGTCTATAAAACTGAAAACAATTTGGAAAGAAAATACAAATCTAAGTAAAAAAGTTAATGTTTTAAAGAATCAAAATGCTAAATTTAAAACAGAAAATCCAACTCTGAAAACTAATATTACTGAACTTAAAACAAAAAATACAACTCTGAAAACTGATATTACTGAACTTAAGACATATAATGCAACTCTGAAACTAATATTACTGAAATTAAAACAGAGAATGCAAATTTGAAAACTAATATTGTTCAACTTAAGGCTGAAAATCTAACTCTGGAAAGTAATTATAGTTCAACATCAATGGAAAATATCACATGTAACTCTGATAAGCATGAAGAAATCTTTTAAGATTTTCTTGATAATGGTATGGAAAAAAGCAAGTATGCATCTATGATTTATGGTGTTAGTAGGAATGGTAAAAGAGGAATAGGATTTCAAGAAAAAGTAATTGAACCTAAGTTTGTTTTCTATAACGATTTATGTACTATTTGCTATAAGAAAGGTCACACTAAAATATCTTGTCCTATGCTAACCACGTGGAAAAACAAGAAATCTTTAAGAACTAACAAACCAGAACCCAACCATATTTGGGTATCAAAGGATAAAATTGTTTATATTGCATATGTTCTAAGCAACCAAATTGAAACACCAGTCATGGTGTCTGGTCAATGGACTCTGGTGGAAGAAGGATTGGTCAGCACAATACCTATCAGAACCAGAACCAAATGATGAACCAGAAATATCAGAAATATCAGAAAAATCTGGAGTATCAACAAAATCAAAACTGATAGAGAAATCACATATATCAACAAAATCAAAATTGAAAAAGAAATCACATATATCAATAGAACTCGAACTATCAGAAGAATCAAAATTACCATCAGTTCCAAAATTACCAGATGAACCTGATAAATCAGCAGAAAGAGAAATGTCACATTAACAATTAGAATCGGGAGACTTTTTTGAACACTCCAATCAAATTCATTAAGACTACAAACCTGGATGGGAATTCAAATCCCTTCATCCAAGCCCTTTAATCATAGAATATGCAAATTCAGAATCTGAAAACCAGAAAAGAAGAAATAAGAGGGTTTTCAGAGAGAAACTGAAACTGTTGGCATATAAATTATATCTTTCTTTAAATTTAATTATTGTTTGATATTATGATAATAAGAAGCTTGATCTTAAAAATGAAAGCTAGATAAATATTTTGCAGGTTCCCAAAAATTTAGAGGAACTAGGTTCACCGGAACAAGAGGAAGTAGATATAGACAAACCAGAAGAACTTGAAAAATTAAAGCATACAAGCAAATCAGAAGAAGATAACAAATCTTCAGAGGATGATTTTTATCAAGTCAAAAACAGTCAACATAAGTTAGAAGGAAGATCTAGATGGAAGTATAAGTCATCTCATCCAGAAACTCTGATCATTGGAAGTGCAAGTGATCCTTTGAGGACCAGATCATCACTTAAAGATATCACTTTGTTTGGCTTACTCTCATTAATTGAGCCAACCTCTATTGATGAAGCATTGGAAGATGACTGATGGATTATGCAATGCAAGAAGAGTTAAATGCATTTAAGAGGAATGATGTTTGGGATCTAGAACCTAGACCAGATAAGAACATTATTGGAACCAAGTGGATTTTCAGAAACAAGCTAAATGAAAAAGGTGAAGTCAGAAACAAGGCAAGACTTTTCGCACAAGGCTACAATCAACAAGAGGACATTGATTACATTGAGACATTTGGTCTAGTGGCCAGGTTAGAAGTTATTCGTATCATACTTTCTTTTGCAGTAAATATTAACATTACATTAGGAAATCTCTGTATGGTCTAAAACAAACACCTATGGTGTGGTATAATAGACTTAGTAACTTCTTGCTTAAAAATAACTTTCAAAGAGGACAAGTAGAAAATACATTTTTTTTAAATCAATAGGAGATGACATTTTTATGATTCAAATTTATGTTGATGACATTATTTTTGGATCTACTAATGGCACTTTTTGCCAAGAATTTTCTAAATTGATGCAGCTTGATTCAAATGAGTATGATGGGAGAAATTAAGTTCTTCTTAGGGATACAAATTCAGTAAAGTCAAAAAGGTATACACATTCATCAAACTAAATATACAAAAGAGCTTCTTAAGAAGTTTAAGATGAGTGATTGCAAACCTATGGCTACACCAATGCACCCTACTTGTTCACTTGAAAAAGATGATTCATGCAAAAAAGTTACCCTAAAAACCTATAGAGGAATAACAAGATCCCTACTTTACCTTACCGCTTCCAGACCTGACTTCATGTTAAGTGTATGTGTATGTGCAAGATTTCAAGCTGACCCTAGGGAATCACATTTAACTGCTGTTAAGAGAATCCTCAGATACCTAGAAGGAACTATCAACCTTACCTTGTTCTACAAAAAATCTCTTAAGTACAAACTTAGTGGATACTGTGATTCTGATTATGCTGGAGATAAACTTGAGAAAAAGAGCACTAGTGGAAATTGCACCTTTTTAGGTGACAACTTAATATCTTGGTCAAGTAAGAGATAAAACACCATTGCAATTTCAACAGCAGAAACTAAGTACATTTCAGGAGTTGGCTGCAATTCTCAACTACTATGGATGAAACTTCAACTAGAAGGCTACAAAATCCTAGTAACCAACATTATCATCTATTGTGATAACACTTCTGCCATTTATCCAAACAAAAACGTTATCCTACAATCTAGAGCTAAACACATAGATATCAAACACCACTTTATTAGGGACTTTGTTCAAAAAGGGGTACTAAACATTCAATTTTTAGACACTTAACACCAATGGGATGACATATTCACCAAACCACTACCTGAAGATAGATTTGACTTCATCGACAAAAACCTAAACCTTACCTTCATACCTGACTGATGTTGTGACAACTTCAAAGTAGTTTAGTTTTAAATTAGTTTTTATATTTTCTTGTAATATATTTATGTTATTAAAAAAAGAAGAAAAAAAGAAAAAGAAAAAGAGAAAAGAAGAAAAAAGGAGCAAGTGAAAACTTTCAAGTCTTTTTGTCTGATGTCAAAAGGGGGAGAAAATATATTTGATAAAGTGGAGAGAAAACGATACTTAGACTTATGGAGAATCAAAGAAATAGAAAGAAAAGTTGTAATAAAAAATACAAGTTTTGTCATCATCAAAAAGAGAGAGATTGTTGGAACCAAGTTAGTTTTACATTTAGAGTTTTGATGTTAACAAAAGTATTTTATGATAACAATATATTTGACTTCAAAGAGTATGTATGAAAGAAAATTCATATTTTTGAAGAAAATCTAAAATAAAATTTCATTCAAATTTATAATTGAAGTAAATCTAAAATAATATTTGATTCAAAATTATAATTGATGAAAATCTAAAATAAGATTTGATTCAAATTTATAATTGAAGAAAATCTTTGACCAAGTTGAAAAGAAAATATGGTCAAGATTTGAAGAAGATTTGATCAAGATTTGAAAAAGATTTAATTAAGATTTGAAGAAGATTTGATCAAGATTTGAAGAAGATTTAATTAATATTTGAAGAAGATTTGATTAAGATTTGAAGATGATTTGATCAAAATTTGAAGAAGATTTGATCAAGATTTATCTACAACAACATATGAACAAAATCAATCTGAAGAATTTACAAACTCAATCTAAACAAGATACAATTTAGAATTAAACAAGGACTAAATTGAAACCCAAATTTTAACTATAAATAGATAATCAATGTTGAAGAAGAAAATGATCGAAAATCAGAAGATAGTAGATGAGCTCATAAGCCCAAAATTTCAATTCATCTTGGAGTTCAAAGAGAGAAACACTTGTTCAAGTTAGAAATATTGTTTGAGTGTTCTTTTCTTAAAGTGTCAGAGTTATTATTATTATGAACTTTGTTAGAAGCAACTACTCAAGTTCCAATCTTTTGTATCCAATCCGATAGTGGTTTAGTTCCTTCTTCAATCTGGAGTTGTCGGGTTATTAGGAGAAGACTTGGCTTGTAGTGTCAAGGTGGTTTGTTCCTCAAAAGTCTGGGGTTGTCAGGTTGTTTGGGAAGACTAGCTTGGAGGGTCAGGTGTTTTGTAATTCAATTAATGTATTTGAATTAGTGGATGAAAGCCTTCTGAATAAGGGGACTAGATGTAGCCAAGTTATCGGTGAACTAGGATAAATCTATCTGTCCAAATATTTATGCTTTCATTATTTGCTGCCTCTGAATTTGATTGCTTCTTATCCAAGTAATTCATAAAAACCAACAAGGCTTCATCAAAGCAACAAAACGTTTTCAACTTTGCCATTGGAAACATGATGGAAAGGGGATGTGATTGGATTTGGTTCTTTTGCATATCAGAGGTTTTAGGGTTTGTGGTGGTGGGCTGAGAAAAAAAAGATAGAAGAGTTTATTTCTTGAGAAAAAGGGTTTCTTAGAGATGGAATATTTTTTTAGTGAAAAAAAGGGAGAGGGAATTAGAAAATGTGAGGGAGCACATTTTCATAAGAAAAAATTTGGTCACTTATCATAAAAAAATTGGTCACCCGATTTTATTATAAATGAAAATATAAATAATAGAGACTGATTTATCAGTTGCTATATCAGTCTCTAAAATTCATCAGTGATCGGTTTAGTGACGCAAAATGATTTTTTTATACAATTTAGTATGTCCGTCTCTAATTTGGTCGTTAAAGTAAACGAAAATATTTAGTCTTCAAATCAGTCATTAAAAGAGAAATTTCTAGTAGTGTATGGAGACACAAATTTCAACAGTGTGCAACATTAGGTCAGAGACTTCTATGAATTATGCACATCAACTACTAGTACTGTCTACACCGACTTTTCTTATTTATCTTATATAATTACGACTTGTATATTTTTTGTTGTAATTTTCAATAATAAGTAACTTTGTATTCTTTAATTGTATGGTTCATCTGAAGTTGAAAATGTTATTTCACATTCCAACTTGTGAGAGTTGTTAGAATCCCTTTTAATATTATTTAAAATAGTTGCAAGTTAGTTATAATTAGTATTAAGTTGGTTATATTAGTTACCTGAAAATCACTACAAAAGTGTTTTCATTGTAATCAATTTTATGATTAATTCTAAAATAATTTTTTCACTCAATTTATTTTTCTAATTTTTGGACTCTCACTATTCTTCTCGATTTAAATTATGGCTAAAAAGTTGTCTTTGTAACCTCACTCATGGATCGTGGTCCCAAAATAGCATCAAAATATTCTTTTGTCAAAATTATTTTGAATTGCTGGTCGTAAAAAAAGAAATAAGTTGATTGAAATAATAAATAGTTAAAGAAGTTATAAAAAAAATTAATGATTTCAACAAAAGTAACAAAATTGAATAACTTTTTTGTTATACGTAAATAACTTTGACATGACAATTAAAATTGTGCCGATATAACATTATTTTAAATAGCTACTATAGAAAAAAGATAAGTATTATTTTATAAACTTTCTTCGGCATTAGACTCTGAGAATAAATTGTATACTCGTGGAATATAAAATTAAACTTATTTAAATTTAATCGTAGAATAGTTCGAAAGCAATATATAATACATATGCTGATCATGTATTAAAATTTTAGTGAATCACGAGTAATAATACTATAAGAGAAAAATGGTTCCTAAACACTGTTCAGGAAACAACTGACAGATCAGGGTCATACAACTGCTTGGAATTTTTGAAACATGATAATTGAGGAGCTGCGTTTACTCAAATTATTTGATTTTTTAATTCCCTATGTTTGACATTCGATTTGCAATTGGAAGCTCTATAAGAAGTTCGGGTCAATATTAAAATGGTAATATATTGATAAGAAAATACCCTTTTGCCCGATTCTAAGTATTTCATCACTTAAGTTCGGGTAGTGGGTAACATTCATAGCATTTGCGTATGTGTGTGTAGACGTATATTTTAGTGAAACACTAAGTCAAATAATAATTCTTATCATAGTTAATCAGTTTATTAATACGGGTTAAAATCGTTTGATATTTTTTTATCGAATATCTGTGCTATAAAATTTATTATTACATTGAAAGTTATTCATGCCTATAAAATTTTGAATTAATATTCTTAAATTATTTAAAATATATAGTGGTATACGATAAAATTAATGTCTCGTTAACTTTTATTAAACAAAATAGTTTTGATATATTTCATTTATAAATTTAATGATTTCAGATTAATTAATATTAAATTTTATAAACATAATTTATGTGATAGTAGTTTTCAACCAAACAATGTGTTAAGATAATTAAGTTTGTTAGTATTAATTAATTGGTTAGGTATTAGTTAGAGTTAGTTAATTAATTAATTACAATTAGAGTTAGTCAAAAAAATTAGTTAAAAGATTAGTGTTTACTAACCTTTATAAATAGAAATATATATATATATATATATAT
>JBBPBO010000004.1:56761185-57019633 GCA_037974295.1 Cicer cuneatum | reverse complement strand
ATATATATATTATTGTATCACTTTTTTATTGTTTATCGAATATTATTTCATTATGAGTTTTTTCAATTCAACTTTGAAATTATGATTTCACATTTTTTTTCTAATTTTAAAATTTCTAATATGATGAATTTTATAATGCAAATATGCAATTAAAAGTCATTAAAAGTGACAAATTTATAAATTATTAAAAGTGACAAATGATTATAACCCTCTATACATATATCCTAGATCATAAATATAAACAAAAGTTAATATGTTTTGAATTTAATTCATATACATTGTTAGTGTAATAATATTTACAATGTCAATCAATTACAATTGTTGTATCATTAAAGATGTTTGATTTTTATCATAATTTTCTTTAAAGGCATCCTATGAATGGTTGTAGACCAGTCAAAACAAGCTACCCGGTCCTTTTAGGATCGGCCCTAATAGGTTGTGGGCTTTTTCAAGGTAGGTCAAAAAGTCTTTTTAATACGGACTGAAAAATACTACCTAAGTTCGACCTTAGACGGGTTGCAGGTTGGGCGGGTAGCTGTTGGAACCAAGTTGGTTTTGCACTTAAAGTTTTGATGTTAACAAAAATATTTTATGAATAAATTTGACTTTAAAGAAGGATGTCACCAGATGATACCTCTAGAGGATATCACCAAAGGATATCACCAGAGGGTCCCACTAGAGGATATCATCAGAGGAAAAATAAGAGGATATTATCAGAGCAAAAAATCAGAGCATATTATTAGAGCAAAAAATCAGAGGATATCATCAGAGGCAAAAATCAGATGATATCATCAGAGGAAAAAATCAAAAGATATCATCTGAAGCAAAAATCAGAGGATATCATCTGAGGAAAAAATCAGAGGATATCATCTGAGGCAAAAATCAGAGGATACCTTCAGAGGCAGGAATCAGAGGACATCATAAGAGGATACCATCTAAGGCAAACATCAGAGTATGAAAGAAGCATGGTCAAGATTCATATAAGATTTAATTCAAATTCAAAGAAGACTTGATTGAAATTTAAAGAAGATCTGAAGAAGATTTGGTTCAAAATTTAAAAAAGGAACAAAATCAAGTTGAAGAATTTACAAAAGAAATCTAAACAAAATACAATTCAATATTAAACTTGGACCAAGTAAAAGCCCAAATCTCAACTATAAATAGAGACTCCAAACTGAAAAAGAAATCATCAAAAAACAGAAGAACTCAAGCTTAAAATCAAAATTCATCTTAGAGTTCAAAGAGAGAAACACTTGTGCGAAAGAGAAATATTTTCTAAGTGTTCTTTTCTTAGAGTGTGAGAGTCATTGTTATAATCAACTTTCCAGAAGCTACTACTCAAGTTCCAAACCTTTGTATTCAACCCGATAATGGTGTAAGTTCCTTCTTCAATTTGGGGTTGTCAGATTGGTAGGAGAAGATTTAGCTTGTAGGGTCAAGGTGGTGTAAGTTCCTTCTTCAATCTAGGGTTGTTATATTGGTAGGAGAAGACTTGGCTTGTAGGGTCAAGGTGGTGTAAGTTCCTTCTTCAATCTGGGGTTGTTAGATTGGTAGGAGAAGACTTGGCTTGTAGGGTCAAGGTGTTGTTGTTCCTCAAAAGTTTGGGGCTGTTAGGCTGTTTGGGAAGACTGGCTTGGAGGGTCAGGTGTTGTGTAATTCAAAGTGCTTGAATTAGTGGATTAAAGCCTTCTGAATGAGGGGACTGAATGTAGCCAAGTTAATGGTGAACCAGGATAAATCTATGTGTCCAAATACTTATGCTTTTATTATCTGCTATTGTTGAATCTGATTGCATCGTCTCCAAGTAATTTATATTAACGTTCATCAAATCAGCAAAAGGTTTTCAACTTTGGAAAACACAATTCAACCTCCCCGTTCTCGTGTTTGCACCTTCAATTGGCATCAGAGTTCGGTCTCTTGGCTGAGCACTTTACACTGTTTGAGAAAAGATCCAAGGATTCAATATGTCTGGATTCAGTGAAGAAGCTGACTGAGGAAACATCAACAGACCACCTCTGTTTGATAAAGAACGTTTTGAGTATTGGAAAGACAGGCTGAGAAGTTTCTATATTTCACAAGATCCTAAACTTTGGGACTTGGTGGAAGATGGTTATATTACTCCAGAGGATACTGATGGTATTGAAATTCCAAGAAAGGATATGAATACTGATCAGAAGAACATATACAAGATGCATCATAAATCTAGAACATTCGTGATAAATGCAATCACCTTCAAGGAATTTTACAAGTGCACCAACAAAGAAACAACAAAGAGTATTTATGATAGTCTGACTCTGACCTATGGAGGAAGCAAGCAAGTTCAAGAAGCAAAGGTCAACCTCCTAGTCAAAAAATGTGAGTTGTTCAAGATGGAAGAAGATGAAGACATTGAAACAATGTCTTCCAGATTGCAGACTCTGGCCTCATGATTAAAGGTACTTGAGAAGAGTTATACTACTGTTGATCATGTGAAGAAAATCCTTATGAACTTGCCAACCAAGTGGAGACCAAAGATCACTTCCAACAAGGAAGCAAAGAATCTGAATACTCTAAAGCTGGAAGAATTAATCAGCTCCCTCAAATCACATGAAATTGAACTGGAAGACGATGAGCCCAAGAAGAAGAACAAAACCCTAGCCTTGAAATCCAAGCAAAAGAAGGTTCTAAAAGCAACATCAAAATCAGAAGATAGTGATTCAGATGATCAGAATCTGAACCAAGAGGAAAAGGAGATTGCTTTCATAACCAAAAAGATTCTAAAGATGTGGCACAACATAAACAAGAAATTTTTCCAAAGGTATTCCAAGCATTCCACCAGAGGAAATGATGAATATGACAAGAAAAGTATCATCTGCTATGGATGCAATGAACCTGGACATATCAAGTCAGAATGTACAAACATGGAGAAAGAGAAACACCATAAGAAAGATTCCAGACCCAAGAAGAAGAATCTGATGGCTACATGGGATGATTCTAATGAATCATCTGATGATGAAGAAGCGGATTTGGCTATAATGGCTCACACCAACTCTACCTCTAGATCCAACACAGATTCTGACTCTAGAAGTGAATCAGCAGATGAAGAAAAAGAGGTATTTTCTGAATTCACCCGATCTAATTTAATTACTACAATAAATGATATTTTAAATATTAATAACAAATTTTCTTTAAAACTAAAAACACTTAGGAAAGAAAATAAAATTCTAACCAAAGAAGTCAATGTTTTAAAGAATCAAAGTGCAGAATGTAAAACAGAAAATGCAGCTCTTAAAACTAATATTGCAGAATGTAAAACAGAAAATGCAGCTCTTAAAATCTAACTTTAAAAAGTAATCATTGTTCAACATCAAGTGAAAATACTACATGTAATTCTGATATGCATGGATAAGTATTTCAAGACTTTCTTCCTATTGGTATGGAAAGAAGCAAATATGTTTCTATGATTTATGGAGTTAGTAGCAATGGTAAAAGAGGTATAGGATTTGAAGAACCTGTAACAGAAACTAAACATATTTCCTCTGATGTTTTGTGTACTGTTTACACTAAGAAAGGTCACTCAAAATTATCTTGTCCCATGATAAATACAAGGAAACACAAGAAACCTTTCAAGACTAACAAACTGTTGGAACCAAGTTGGTTCTAAGACTTAGGATTTTGATGTTTACAAAAGCACTCAATGTAAACTTATTTTGTACCTTGAATTATTAAATTAAATACAATCAGAATATGAAGAAATCAGAAGCAGAAGATCAAAGGAAAATGAATTCTGGAATTACCAGAAGATAACCAGGAATGTCAAAAATATCACCAGAAGATATCTTTGCTGGCCCAGATCAGAATGAAGAAAAATTAGAAGGAAACATGGATCATATCAATGGAAAGCCTGCCAGAAGGAGAGTTGTTCCAGACAAACAGGAATCAAATATCAATTTTATTCCAGAAGTTATTCTGACCAGAAGATGGCCTGGCGGTGAAAAATTACACAGTCCAGATTTGTTCCAGACTTGACCAAAAGGTATGTTTATGAGTCCAGAACAAGAGGATCAATCCAGATTTGGCCCAGACCATAAGATATCATGATTCAGGGCATGGAACTAAGTCCAGACCAAAAGAAATGAGTTCCATAATCAATCCAGACCTGGTCCAAAATTAAAGGTAAAATGTTCATACAGAAATATTTTTTGTTCAAGTTAATTTCAGTTTGTTCCAGATCAAAGTCCAGAATCTGTCCAGATCAGAGTAAAAACTTCCAGATCAATGGTTCAGAAATAATTATTTGGTCCAGTGATGGTCCAGATCAGAAAATCAGACCATGGCCCAGTGGTGGCCAAAATCAGATGGACAGACTGTACAGTCCAGCAAACGCCGAATTCAGAGGATTTTAGCATATCAGGTGCGCGTCCAGGGAAGGCCGAAATCAGAAGATCAGAGGGTTAGGAAGAGTGGTCCAGGAATGGCCGAAATCAGAGGATCACAGCATATCAATTCGGCTGGTCCAGTTGTGGAATATCGCATGAAGATCCAAGGGTGCAGAATTGATCATGGGGATCAAAGGTGAAGATCTTATGTTATTTTTATCAAAGTATTATTAAAGATTTGTTATAAATTAAAGTGGAGTAGCATGGAAGTCAGAAGTTGTGGTGGGAAGCAATGAAAGGATTTGATTGGCCAGTTATTTTGAAAGAAAATCTGAAGATATGTTTTTTATTTAAATAAAGCCCAATTGGTCAAGTTATTTTTGCAAGAGAATCCAGCAAGATTCAGCTTGGAAGAGGCCCAAATCTGCATCTATAAAAGGAGGCTCAAGGCAGAATACTCAGCATCGAAAATCACAAAAGAGTCATACACTTCCAAAGCAAACGCTCCCAAATTTTCATATAAGTCAATTGTGAGTTTCAGCTTTCAAGAAGCAAGTACTCGTGTTATTTTCTTTCCACTGTGTCAAATCTAAGTTGTTGAAGTAGAGTCTAAAAACTGAGGGAGTCAGTAGGAGGTAGCAAGGTACTTAGCAATTAGATTCATACTGTTGTGAATTCTTCTACAATCTGGGGTGTCAGATTGGTTGAAGACAGGAGTTGTTTTTCCTCAAAGAAGTCTAGGATTGTTAGACTATTTGAGAAGACTGACTTGGAGGGTCAGTAGCACAGTTGTAATTCAAGGTTTGAATTAGTGAAATCCTTCAAGGCGAAGGGACTGGACGTAGCCTCATTAACGGTGAACCAGTATAAAATCTGTGAGTTTTATTTTTATTTTTATCCGCTACTAACTCTGTTTTAATTATACATCAAGTTTTGTTTTGAAAGTATTAAAATAGGAAAAGTATTCAAGTTAAGTCAAACACAATTCAACCCCCTTCTCGTGTTTCCACCTTCACAAACCAGGACCCAACCAGATTTAAGTACCAAAAGATAAAATTGTTTATGTTGCAGATGTTCTAAGCAACCAATTGAAACATCGGTCGTGGTGCCTGGTCAATGGATGTTTGCAATATATGAAGGGAAAAAGGCCTATGTTCCAACATCTACCAAACAGAAGCCAATTGACTCTAGTGGAAGAAGAATTGGTCAACACAATACCTATCAGAACCACAACCATATGATGAACCAGAAATATCAAAGAAATAACACATATCAACAAAATCAAAACAGACAGAGAAATCACATATATCAACAAAACTGGAACTATCAGAAGAATCATCATTACCATCAGTTCTAAAACTACCAGAGGAACCTGATATATCAGCAGAAAGAGAAGTGTCAAATTAAAAATCAGAATCAAGAGACTTTTTTTAACACTCCAATCAAATTCATCAAGACTACAAACTTGGATGGGAATTCAAATCTCTTCATCCAGACCCTCTAATCATAGAGTATGCAAATTCAGAATCTGAAAACCAGAAAAGAAGAAATAAGAGGGTTTTCAGAGTGAGACTGAAACTATTGACATATAGGTTATATCTTTTTTTAAATATTATTATTGTTTTGATATTATGTTTACTGTGATAAAAGAAGCTTGATCTTAAAAATCAAAGCTAGATAAGTATTTTGCATGTTCTCAAAAATTTAGAAGAACCAGGTGATCTTCATAATTTGAACACTTCAACACAAATAGCATACCAGTAGTATCAAAAACAAGCAGAAACTACCAGAAACAAAATTGATGTTTTGGCAAACCAAAGGAAGCTGATGCAGACAAATTAGAAGAACTTGAAAAAGTAGAGGATACAAGCAAATCAGAAGAATATGACAAGTTTTCAAAGGATAAATCTGAAGATAAGTCAGAAGAAAGATGTGGATGGAAGTAAAAGTCATCTCATCCTGGAACTCTAATAATTGGAAGTGCAAGTGATCCTTTAAGGACCAGATCATCACTTAAAGACACCAGTTTTTTTGGCTTACTCTCATCAATTAAGCATACCTCTATTAATGAAGCATTGGCAAATGATGGATGGATTCTTGCAATGCAAGAAGAGTTAAATGAATTTGAGAGGAATGATGTTTGGGATCTAGTACCAAGATCCGAAAATAACATTATTGGAACCAAGTGGGTTTTCAGAAACAAGCTAAATGAAAAAGGTGAAGTGGTCAGAAACAAGGCAAGACTTGTTGCACAAGGCTACAGTCAACAAGAAGGCATTGATTACACTGAGACATTTGCTCCAGTGGTCAGGTTAGAAGCTATTCGTATCCTACTATCTTTTGCTGCAAATAATAACATTACATTATTTCAAATGGATGTTAAAAGTGTTTTTCTAAATGGTTATATAAAGAAAGAAGTCTATGTTTAACAACCCCTAGGTTTGGAAAGTTCTGAATTTCCAAATCATGTTTTTAAACTTAGAAAATCTCTGTATGGTCTAAAACAAGCACTTAGGGTATGGTATGATAGACTTAGTAACTTCTTGCTTGAAAATAACTTTGAAAGAGGACAAGTAGAAAATACACTTTTTAGAAAATCAATAGAAGATGACATTCTTATTATTCAAGTTTATGTTGATGACATTATTTTTGGATCTACTAATGACACTCTTTGCCAAGAATTTTCTCAATTAATGCAGCATGAATTTCAAATGAGTATTGTAACATCCTCTAAATTTATTATTTAAAATAATTAAGACTTATAAATATGTATATTTCATTATTAATTTAGGTGTGATAATTATTTGCCTTGTTCGACTTATTGTAGTTGATAAAATTATTAGTAAGAATTATTTAATCAATGGAGAAGTTTTATATAATTATATATATATATATATATATATATATATTTGTACAAAAAGAATTTGAGCTAAGGGTTTGTGGCTAGGTGTGACCCAACCCGTAATAGAAATTTGGGCTTGGAGTTGGTGGCTTAGTTTTTGTATGACCAAGGTTAAGAAAAAAATAATAATAAATAAATAAAATATTATTTTCTCTCTTCTATTCTTTTTTTGGGCCCAACACTATCTACCCAATAATCTCCACTTTAAATTTTCCCTAAAGTCCACAATATTTCCATACTAAGTAATAGTAAGCAGAAAAAAATACCGAAACCCTAGTCGTCATCTCCTTCACACCTCATCTCCTTCGTGCAGCAAATTTTTCGTGTGAACAACTTCGTGGGGACTTAGAGTTTCGTACTAGTAAGAAAAGCGGCCAAGGTAAGGGCTTTTCCCCACACAAATTTGAGTTAGACCGTTAGTTGGATGACATGGAACTAATAATGGTAATTGCTTGCTTTTGAAAGAAATAAATGTTGACCAATAAAATAAAATAATGGAATCTGAAATTCTTTACGTTGAGTTCGATATGCAATGTATGTATTTTTAAGAAGTAAAATATGAATTTTTATATTATACATGATAAAGTTTTAATTTTTATGATGGATATGAAGCGAAATATGATTTTTTTTTTTATGTTATATATATGATAAAGTTTTGATTTTGATGATGTATTATGAGTTGGAGTTTGAAGCTTCTTGTTATATATAAAGTTTTAATCTTTATGGTGTAAATGAAGTCAAGTCCCGATTTTTATGCGTACGTGGTAAAAATTATTATTTAATTATTATTTGTCTATGAATATATGATTCTCATGATAAGGATGTGTGATATGTGATCTTTGTGATGTGAATAAGATGATGGTTTTAAAAAGGTGATTTTTTTTTGAATGCATATGACATGATTCTTAGTGGGCTGTGTGCGAGTATAATTGTGATAATATATGATCATGTCATGGCATATCCATCTTCGTGGCAGTTGCCTTAGTGGCATGTTTATTTTCCCCATTGGTATGGGTGATCTTTCTGTGTGGAAGTTGCCTTAGTGGCAGGTTTATATCCAGATCATATAGTTTTAGCCGCATGCATTATGCATATATTTATATATACGATTTACCGTTTGCGCATTTTTTCTTTTAAATTAGAAGTTTTTACCTTTATATGTTTTGTGTTATTCTTCTATATGTTTAGCTTTGGTTTGATGTGGATGACGGAAAAAAATTGACCCTTACAACAACATTTTAGGTACTAATGAATTCGAGGAGATTCAAGAGTAATTGATGAGTATTAACGTGCGGCGAACGTGGGGTAAAAATAGGGTTTTCAAGACAATTTTGTAATAATAAGTATTGCCGCAACATTTCTATGTTTATTTTTTTTTTTTAATTTTTGTCACAAAACTTTTAAATGCATTCGAATTCTATAAATACGGAAGTGGGTTTTTGCTTCCGTTAGGAATAATTGATTTTTCTTTTATTTTAGCTGGAATAAACCTTTTTTTTATAATATTAAATAAATGTGATTGTTACTAATTATTTAAAAGCATAAATGTGATTGTTACTAATTATTTAAAAGTATAAATGTATATATTCTTACCCAAAAAAAATTATCGTAAATTTTTCTAAAAGTATTTTTTTTTAGTAACGTTTTGGACCAAAAATCCGGGGCGTTACAAGTATGATGGGAGACCTTAAGTTCTTCTTAGGGATACAAATTTAGCAAAGTCAAAAAGGTATTTACATTCATCAAATTAAATATACATAAGAGCTTCTAAAAAAATCAGAGGATATCATACGAGGCAAAAATCAGAAGATATCATCCGAGGCAAAAATCAAAGGCAGGAATCAGATGACATCATCAGAGGATACCATCTGAGGCAAACATCAAAGTATGAAAGAAGCATGATCATGATTCGTAGAATATTTAATTCAAATTCGAAGAAGACTTGATTGAAATTTGAAGAAGATCTGAAGAAGATTTGGTTCAAAATTTAAAAAGGAACATAATCAAGTTGAAGAATTTACAAAAGAAATCTGAACAAAATACAATTCGAAATTAAACTTGGACCAAGTAAAAGTCCAAATCTCAACTATAAATAGAGACTCCAGGCTTAAGAAGAAATCATCAAAAAACAGAAGAACTGAAGCTTAAAATCCAAATTCATCTTAGAGTTCAAAGAGAGAAATACTTGTGCGAAAGAGAAATATTTTCTAAGTGTTCTTTTCTTAGAATGTGAGAGTCATTGTTATAATCAGCTTTCCATAAGCTACTACTCAAGTTCCAAACCTTTGTATTCAACCCGATACTGGTGTAAGTTCCTTCTTCAATCTGGGGTTGTCAGATTGGTAGGAGAAGACTTGGCTTGTAGGGTCAAGGTGGTGTAAGTTCCTTCTTCAATATGGAGTTGTCAGATTTGTAGGAGAAGACTTGGCTTGTAGGGTCAAGGTGGTGTAAATTCCTTCTTCAATTTAGGGTTGTCAGATTGGTAAGAGAAGCTTGACTTGTAGGGTCAAGGTGGTGTAAGTTCCTTCTTCAATCTGGGGTTGTCAGATTGGTAGGAGAAGGCTTGGCTTGTAGGGTCAAAGTGTTGTTGTTCCTCAAAAGTCTGGGGATGTCAGGCTGTTTAGGAAGACTGGCTTGGAGGGTCAGGTGCTTTGTAATTCAAAGTGTTTGAATTAGTGGATTAAAGTCTTCTAAATGAGGGGACTGGATGTAGCCAAGTTAATGGTGAACCAGGATAAATCTATGTGTTCAAATACTTATGTTTTTACTATCCGCTGCTGTTGAATCTGAATGCATCGTCTTCAAGTAATTTATATCAACGTTCATCAAATCAACAAAGAAATTTCAATTTTGGCAAACACAATTTAGCCCTCTCTTCTCGTGTTTGCACCTTCAGTGGTCGCACATTTTTTTAACATTATTTTTTTTAATTTGTTTGCAACTCATTTAATTTAAAAAATTTCTTTCATGCTCATTTTATTTTTATTTTTTTATGGTATACTATAAATATATTAAGAAGGAATCAATTTAAATGAGTGTAAGTTATAAACCAATATCCAGCTTGAATGAGTGTTATTGTTAAGTCATGGATGTGTAAGTGGATTAGATCTCTTTTGGGCCTAACTTTTTCTTGAGTATGTGACCTCATTTTAATATTTCTATTTTTTAAAAACTGGTTATGCGGGTTATCTGGTAGCCATACAGGCTAACCCAAGTCCTATGTTTTTGCGAGCTGGGCGAGCAAACCCAAATAAGCTAACATGTTCGCACACAACTACAGAGTCACGGATTCGAACCTGCGATATGGTATTCATCCTAACAATATAGACATTGTCAGTTGAGCTTGACCTAATAAATTTCATTTTATCAATTATATCTTGTAATTAATATTATATGCATCACTTTACATTTATGATATTTACAATCAATCAATAGTTTATAATGATAGTTTGTTAACATTATTTTTCTGTCTTTTTCGTTCATCATACTTTTTTTAATGTGTTAAAATAATCAAATACAAAAATAATTTTAAAATAAAAGAAGTTAATTTCAAGTTTAACTCAATCGATATTAATGTTCACATTTTAACAACCAAAAATAAATAATTATTTGGGTACAAATTTAACAACCAAAGATTAGTGACAAGTGATTTGCCGCCCGAATGGGGTTATGTGTCATAAAAGGGGAGAATGCCTCACAAAAATGAGACCGCCTCCTTGCCTGGTTTTGAGGAACATGCCGGCCATTGGATTAGACATAACTCTTTCAACGTTTTAATGGCTAAGATAATCCCATAATTCACACACATCAAATCAACCGTTGACTTTAAGTGCTACTAATAGTAATTATAACACTCCCTTGTGAGTTGTAACCAATTATTTAATGATAGATGTGCGCGTGATTATGTATAACAAATGGATTGTGTAAACTTAGTTTAATTAGTTGCAAGTAGATGTATATCTGTGTCATTTTCAAAAAAGATTTCGCAGGGGTTAGCAAAAAATTTGGGCTTTCTTGAGTTCATGTTTGCCGACCGAAAATACAAGGGTAACATAACCTTAAGTTGGGTCAGGATAATAATTTTTTACTTTGAAAAATAAATAATTGCGTAAGTAATTGAGTTGTATGTGTTTGGAGTTATAACTTTTTAATTAGTGAATACTTTTTATATCGCAACCCTCAAATAATATAGTAGGACTACATAAGCGGTAAAATTGGTTAATTTTAAAGATATTATTACATTTTTAGAATTCAAACTCAAGATACTGAGATTAAGTTCAAAGAAACTCATATTATTTCATACAAGTGTTATTAGTTTACTTGCAGGGTGAATATATTAAACTAACCTATTGCATTTGTAAAATGCTAGAATAATTCATTTTCAAATAAAGATCGTCGCATACCTGAGTTTTATGTAGGAGATGTGTTACAACATAAAGACATTAAAAATAAAGAAAATAAAATCAATATTGGACATGATTTAATGGGTAATTAATGTGAGGAAAAAAGAATTAGTCTTCTAATATCTAAGAACTTGTTAGTTTTTTTTTTTAATAAGAACTTTTTTTTAATAAAGAATAAGAACTTGTTACTTGATAACATCAATTCATTTTTAATAATTATTTTTAGGTTGTTTACATATACTAAAGAAATCATTTAATTTTGCATACAAATTAATACATCAACTAGATGATCTCAATTAATAAAAATAATTCCATTAAGATAAATTATTTGACTTCATTTGTATTATTCCTCTATACAAGTCTTCCTTAAAATAACCTTGAGATTAAATATTTTCATACCAACTAATATGAATATTAATTGCATTTTTAGTAAAACTAAAAATTTATAAAAGACATTTAAGTAATAAATACACTTTCAAATAGGGATAACAACACAACTTGCGTCTGCGAATATCCACTTGAATTCGTCTCGATTTGAGTAGGAAAAACCCGCTTTTATTGAGTGTGGTGCAAGTTTTATCCGAAATTAAAACTCATAGATGGGGATGAGTTTGTCGTGTTCATATTCACTCCGCACCCGAACTCGTCCCGTTTAGTAATATTATTGTCATTTTTAAATTTTATATATATATATATATTTAATATTTTTTCTAATATTAAAAATTATAATATTTTCTCTATAAAAAATATGATTTTAATATTTTTTTAATTTTATCATTGTATAATAATAATAATTTTATTATATTAATTATAATAAATATAAATTTTAAATTTATTATTTTATGTATATGAATAGTGCGAGTGTGAGTGGGGAAAACACAACCTTGTCGCGGATGATGATGGAGACTTAAATTTTATATCTGATAATAAATACCAACGAGTGCGGATTTTCTCCTACTAGTCAGATGTGGAGGTGGAGGAGACAAAATCCACCCCACCCCGTTGTCATGCCTATCTTAAAACTTACAACTTTTTCTTATATTTAACACCAACAATTTCTCTAAAAAATTTCTTATATAAAAGAGCAGAGGTACAGTATAATTAATCAAATAAAACTATGAACCAGCGTTGCATGGATTTAATGACTATTAATCTTTTCTTGGTAAATATTCCTTCTCCAATGAAATACTCAAATATTATTATATAAGTAAAAAATAGATATATTTAATTCAATATTTTTTTTATTTGTATTGAGTCTAAATTAAATCAACATTTTTACTTATATTTCAGTTTAAATGAAGTATGATGAGATTCAATCTGAGTCTTTTTTACTTTTTATGAACAACCACGAACTTTTTATTTATATATATTTTACGTTAATTGACAGTACTTCCAAATATATTACCAAATGCGATCAATCGATTTTTATATAATCGTATGAAATGGATTTTGTAGCAAATGAAAATAAGTCTTTTTGAATACCATAGGTACAAGTATATGTACGTATTTGATCGCGAATAGTATAAACTATGACTTGATTATCATTTGCAGTATAGGAAGTGTGTTTATAGGTATGTAGAAAGGCAATGCATATCATACAAAACCTCTACAACGGATTAATAAGCGTGATTTGCGGGGCCTGCTAATAGAGCTATTTATGTCCCTTCACAAATAATTAAGGTGCTAGTTGTATATTTGACATAAAAATCTCTACTTATTTTAATGAAATTTCCACATCTAACTATCACAACTTGATTTGTCACGTCTATTTGCGGCAATTATTCTCCGTCTAAAATATGCAATGAAACTCTTCTAGGCGTGGGTGATCATTAAAAAACTCAAAATAGGGAATTATGTCAATGAATACGTTATCAATAATATGTGCCCTTAGAGGTAGACAACATTAATTATGTTTCCCCACTAAAAAAAAATCCTACGATTATTAGTCAAGTGACGAGTATTGAATCTTAAACAGATACCTTGATTAGTGAAGGGTCATTCTAATTGATACACCTTTATTAAAAAATAGAACCGTACCCATCAACAAGAGCACCTAGCTACATCTAACATAGCTCTTCGATTGATTAAAATTCTCATATTGTTAATGAAAATTCACTACTATAATGATCATCTTAGTTACACTATAGTACTATCTGCCACAATTAAGGAAAATAACATAGAAACGTTCACTTTCCACGTAAACAAAGAAACATTCAATTTTTTATTTTATTTTTTCAAAAGTATTCAGTATTTTATTTGATTATCATAAGATAGAATAATTTTCAAATATACAATAGCTTTTTTAGAGAATAGAGAGTTTTTTTTTTAATTATTTTATATATAGAATATATTACATTCAATTCCTAACTCAACTAACAAATGTTAATATTATTAAACTAAATATCATATTTAAATCTAAAATCTCGTATTTATATATAATCTTTTTTACTATTTCATCTATTAAAATATATATTATATTCAAATATATACAAGATAGAATAGCTTCATAGAATAAATTTTCAAAAGCCATTCAGTTTTTTATACAAGATAGAATAGTTTTTTATTTTATTATTATTAGATGACAAATTTTCTTGAGTAAAGTTGAAATCTTTCGCATAATTCACTCTTATGTTTATTACTATGTAATTAAATATCTGAATGAGAATTTCAATGAGCTTTGTTATGTTTGTCGATTGTTAACATATAGTCAGTTTTCTATATTTTAACGAATAACGTTATTGTGAAAACAATTAGACTTTTGATTACGAATTATAATTTCTATATGCAATAATAAGTTTAAAATTAGAAACAATTATTGTTTCCATTAACTTATACAATTATCTGTTTTATAAAAATTTAAAAACAGTGCAAATACACAAATTTTTAACTAGTATTTCTTTAAAATGAATTATTCACTTTTAAGAATAAAATAAATATTTTCAACAGTTGATTAAAAAAATTAAAAGTAGACTTTTGAGTATACATAACTACATATTACTCCATTCATTTTAAAATAAGTTTCATTTTTAGTAAAAAAATTATTTTAAAATGAATGTTATTTTCGATTGTCAAAATAACTTAAACTATTTTTTACTCTAATCAATATTATGTACAATGTTTTCAAAACATTCATTATACTTTACTTAAAATTTAAACATCTCTGTTGCTTTTCATGCGGAGCTCATTGAATCTATGTACCCAATTGAGATAGCTTCTTTTAAAAGAGTTTAATATCTATTTAGTTGGAAACAAACTATAAATTGGCGACTCTAGCTTTTAAAAATCACGATATTATTTCTTCAAAGTTAAGAAACATGTGGTTGTACTATGTTGAATTGGATAATCGTAATAGGTTAAAGTTTATTGATTATCATTTTACCTGATTTTTTAAGGGATTAATATTGTGTTTACTCTACAATCCTTTTTTCTTAACTAAAATTTTATTCCTTTATGTTTTTCTAGTAAAATTTGTAACGAGACTAATCTTGTTTATGCTCATAATTGTTATACGTTGAATTTTGGACTTATTCTTCAATTATTTTTGTAATTTCACTTTTTCTTTTTAAATAAATTTTTAAAATACTGGAAATGATAAATAATTATTTTAAAGTAGTAATATAGTTAAAACATCTTTGACAATCATGTATTACATTTGTACTCTAATTTTTGTATTAGAAAAATAATATGTAAAAAAAGAATTAACCAAAGTCATTTTATAAGCAAGGGAGAGAGTATAAATTTATTAAAATAAAAACCCTTAATTTTGTCTTATATGAGCTCCAATTCGTTTTTTATTAATACGCCAATTGCTCATAAGCAAATCTTGAATTCGCAAATGGAATTAGCTTGGAAATCAGAACCAAGTACGATTTCCAAGGTCGTCAGAAGCAGTGAAATATGAACCAATAGCTTGAGAACAGACATTCCCGAAGTGATGACGTGGAATCAAGAGAATCTCAGCCAATGAAAGAGTGCCTGGTACTATGCGGACGGTTACATGGCAGTAGGATATGAACGACTTTGTTTAATGTTTATTTTAACATTTCCCTTTGGTATAGAGATGGTAATTAGTGAGGTTTATGTATGTCTTGTTCGTGATGTATCGCATGAGGTTAAAATTAAACTTTTAAACAAAACAGAGCTTTCATTTTGATGTTTTCTATATTCTCCTTTTTCTATAACTGATATTTTCTTTAGGTTGATTGTGAGGACATGATCGTAATAAAACAATGTGATCTCACCTTGTGTATTTCAAGTTTTTTTGTCTTTTTGTTTTACTAATTTTTTTTTCACGGAATATCTTTAACTAATCAAACAATCAAAATCAAATAAAAAAATCATTACAAATTAGAATGTTTAATGAAAGAAATAAAATTCCATCACACTTAAGTTGAAAGAGGTAGAGTGTGTTTAAGGTGTGTCAGTAAATCTGCATATTTACTTGTATCACGAGTAATATGATAAACTTTAAGATTCATTTAAGGGGCCGTCTCCAAGTACAAATTGCAGATAAGATATATCAAGATGGTCACAATGAAATTGTTAGTCCAAAAGTGGTTTCAACTATAATCATCTTATTGATGTTTTGATGATAACAAAAACAATAAAAACAAATATCTCCTGACTATTTGCTAAGTATGCATATTATGTTAGAAAATAAAAATCTATATAAATGACTATCTATTTTAAGATAGCATAAATTATGAGTAGTTTAGAGATAATAATCTAAGTATTTTTAAAACTTAAGAATATTGTCATATAATAAATAAGTAATTATGATTACTAATAGAATAAGTCGAGATATACCAATAAAAAGCATTGCAACAAACATATGATAATCGACAATCAAAGCGTTAAAGATAGAGGAAACATGAATCAACAATTAGTTCTCTGATAATAAAGGAAAAGAGCGCTACAATGATCATCTGCATCTGACTAAAGTTGACTAAGAGTCAAGATCTTCATTGATCCTCTGACTCAAAGACCAAAGAAGAAATATCTACATAAAACCTTTATTAAAGTCAATACTCTAGTGAAAGTCAAATATTCTTATAAACAAAGAAAGATAATTAATTACTCATGGCAAATGCACTTATGTTCTGAAGAATCTATTAAAGTTGTTTGTAACTCTAATCAACACGCTCTCATCATGTCTACGATGAATCTGATTATACAAGTTCGCTCTAATTATTTGTGTTTAATGAATCTGACAAACCAGTTGATCATTTTGTCAACACTTCACATCAACATTCTAATAAAGTCAACACTAAGAAAAAAGTCAACTTCTTAAGTCTATCATCTGAACCAAAAACCATGAAATAGTTAACATCTCAACATCCTATCTCATCAAAGATGGACTTATTCTTTGACTTAAGATGTGAAATGGCATATTCTTAAAATGTCGCCCTTTGATATTTGTCTTCTTAAATCAAGATACGTTGAATTAATTATGGAAATATATATGAAAATGTCTTAAAAGTTGATATGTTTTAAATGTTGATTCAAGATCTCCAACGTTAATATTCAACAGATATATTCACCAGTGTTTAAATAGAAATGTATCTTGTAAGACCCTTAATTTTAAATATTAATATTGGAATTAATGTCAAGGGCATTTTGGGAATTTTTGTAAATATTTAATATATGTATGTTTTGAGTGAATATATATATATATATAAATATTATTTTGAAGTATGAATTAAAATTATTGGATGAAGAAGTAAATTAATTTAATTTCAAGTAATTAAATTAATTGGACCATTAAGTAAGGATTAGTGACTAATTGCAAGATAATTAAAAAGCTGGAAAATCAGACAAGTGGCATGTGAGGTGGTACCATGAGAGTCTATAAATAGGAGTGAGAAGGATGGTGAAGTCAGAACACCATTCCTTCCTCCTTACTGCCCATATTGCATGTACCAACTCCATCTCCTCTCCCATTTCTGTCTCTGTTTCTGCCATTCCCGAACTGAAATTTAAGAGAGGGAAAATCCTTCAAACCACCCCATTAACTGAGAATCCAAGCCTCAAACCTGAAAACCCCCAGTAGTAAAGTTAATCCCCACCTCAATACGAAGAGAAAGAACCCAGTTTTGCAGCAGCAAACTCAAGGAACAGTTTCACCGTTTCTGGACGCAGAAAAAGGAACGCAGCAGGAACAAGAGAAATAGCAGAGCACGCTACAAGGGTAAGGGCACCTTCCATCTTTTAGCTGCATTAGGGCCATAATGTGTGCTGTTTTCAGTTCTGTTTTTAAATGAAAAGCTGTTTTCGAAAATGACATTTTGAGAGAAAATGCATTTTTGAGAAGTGATTATTTTGATAAGTTGTTGTTGGCTGTTTTTACTGGTAAAATAGGTGGTTTTACATTCTGTGTGAATGCTGGAAAATGTTTGCATGCCATTTTAGTTATGATTAAAATGCATGTCTTAAAACTGTTTTGAAAATAGCATTCAAATGCAAAATGCATTCTATTGAGGTTTGTTGTTCTGTGATGTTTGATGAAGCTGAGTATTTGCATGTCATTCTGGTGTTTTTGAGAAAACTGAAATGTTGCATGTATGTTCTGATGATTGATCATCTGACTCTGTTTTGGATAAACTGATGTTAATGGTTCAGATTCTGGTTGTTTTGTGTGATTCTGGTGATGATTCTGATTCTGGTTGTTTTGTGTGGTTCTGGTGATGATTCTGATTCTGGTTGTTTTGTGTGACTCTGGTGGTGTTGATGGTTTTTAAAGAAAAAGGGATTTTAAATGACGAAAGGTTTTTCTTGAAAAAGTGCAGAATCAGTTTGATGTTGGCTGTTGTTTTAAAGAATCAGTTTTTAAAAGAGTTGAACTCTCACTGGTTTTTCGAAGGTGTATTCGACTACAGCATGTGTGTATTCGAATACAACCTTCTAGGTTTCTGTTTTATGTTAAAGTTTTCAAACCTGTATTCGAATACGAGCCCCTGTATTCGAATACAGAGGAAAGATTTTTGCTTCTGTATTCGCATCTGTATTCGACTACGATCATGTTGTATTCGAATACATAAATGAAATTTTAACATTGTAGTCGACTACAAACATGCTGTATTTGACTACAGATTCGAGTTTTTCCAGAAACTCAATTTTCAGCTTCTGTATTCGAATACAAGGAAGCTGTATTCGAATACAGATTCGTGTTTTCAGAAAAACAAGTTTTAATCACTGTCATGTGAGTTTTGGAGTGTTGAGAAACCCTGAGAAGTTTTAAATGAATCGAAAAGAAGTCTGTGACATGGTTTTAAAGAGGAGAGAAAGATGTTTGAAAATCTTTAAGTGACCTGGAAGAAAAGGCTGAATTTTTCAAAGGTTGAACTCCTGTATTCGACTACAGCCATGGTGTATTCGAATACAGAAGGTTAAATTTCAATTCCTGCTTCTGTATTCGAATATAGGGAGTCTGTATTCGAATACAGATTCATGTTTTCAGAAAATTTCAAGTTTTAAGAATGTTTTGAAAATCCCTGAGTGTCTGAGGAATACTGGGAATGTTGTGGTGAGTTAAAGTGGAGCTTTTGATGAGATTTTGAAGTAGTGGTGCTGAAGTTTTAAAAACTTTACTGATGTAATGAAAGAGGTTGATTTATGCACTAAAATCTGCCTCTGTATTCAAATACCAGAGGGCTGTATTCGAATACAGAGTGTGAACCTGCATTGTTTTTGGCTTCTGTATTCGAATACAGAAGAGCTGTATTCGAATACAGATTCGTAAATCTCAGAAAAATCCCAGTTTTAATTCTGTGTCTGAATTTTTGAGAGGTTGGGAAAACATTTCAAAGTGTGAATGATTAATTCACTGTTAATTCATGATTGTGATGTTGTTATGTATGACTATGCTGAAATATTTAAGTATGATTGAGAGGCATGAATTTCTGTTTTGCATTCTGTTTCTAGAGAAGTGAAACATTGCATATTCATGCATTGCATAGTCAAGTGGTACCCGCGATGGGCCACAGAGTAATGCGCAACCACTTGCTGATCTGTTGAGCGATTGCACGAGTGCTGGACTGTTGAGCGTCTGCACTAGGTACTGATATGTTGAGCGATTGTACCTTGGTATATAGGTGCTGGACTGTTGAGCGTCTGCACTGGTACTGGACTGTTGAGCGTTTGTACCATGAAATGCGCAACCACGTGCTGATCTATTGAGCGATTGCACGAGTGCTGGACTGTTGAGCGTCTGCACTAGGTACTGATCTGTTGAGCGATTGTACCTTGGTATATAAGTGCTGGACTGTTGAGCGTCTGCACTGGTACTGGACTGTTGAGCGTCTGTACCCTGAAATGCGCAACCACGTGTTGATCTGTTGAGCGATTGCACGAGTGCTGGACTGTGGAGCGTCTGCACTAGGTACTGATCTATTGAGCGATTGTACCTTGGTATATAAGTGCTGGACTGTTGAGCGTCTGCACTGGTACTGGACTGTTGAGCGTCTGTACCCTGAAATGCGCAACCTCGTGCTGATTTGTTGAGCGATTGCACGAGTGCTGGACTGTTGAGCGTCTGCACTAGGTACTGATCTGTTGAGCGATTGTACCTTGGGTGATGTCAAACGTGCTGGTCTGTTGAGCGACTGCACGATGTGCTGGACTATTGAGCGTCTGCACTGGTGCTGATCTATTGAGCGATTGCACCCTGGTCATGAGGGCCGTTGAGATGTGCTGGTCTGTCGAGCGACTGCACCTTGGTGATTCCAAGAAAATTATGCATGAGCATATATGCATTACATTGAGGGATTTGACCGGTGTGTTACGATTGTTTATATGATGAATGTTGGAAATTAATGTGTGTGAATGCTGTTCAGGATCTGAAATTCTGAAGTAATGATTGTATTTTGTTGACGTGTGTTTGTACTTACCGCATACTTCATAATCATTGACTGCTGTTTTTGAAAAGGCATGAAAGTCATAAATTTTCAAATGAGCATGATTATTTCCTCATCATCATATGTTATACCATGATTATACATGTTGTTGTGCAATATATGCTATGTGATTATCTGTTATTTTCGGTCGGTGACCCCTTGCTATATATTGTGGACTTTGGGCTTTGCGCTCAGATGTTACCTGAACCCGTCCTACCGACGGATATACTAACGACGGAAACGTCGTTAGTTTCCCCTGATCTTTACATACGGAGTCTACGTGGACAACGCAGAGGGACGATCGGTTGGCTGAAGACGAGACTTATAGAGGATACGGTGGAGACCGTGCTACTGTAGCTTAGTGCATGATCAGTCTAGACTTTTGTATAGGGTCTTGAGTTTTGGGAAATGTAATTTTATTTTGGGAATTAATGTACGACTTTTTCCGCTGTATTATTCTACACTCTGACATTGTTAACATTTTAAAAATGCCTTAATGGTTATTATTAAATTTCCCGAAATTGAGTACTTATTGATTTACGGAAACTTTATCTTAATTCCTTTCGAATTAAATCAGGAAAATCATTTTTATTATTGAGTTTTAAAAAAAAAAATGCACCCGCGCTGTGTTTTAAACTCGGAGTGTTACATATCTCAACATAAAAAAAAATGAGACAATGAAAAAGACAACGTGTTAAAAAGATTTTTTGCAAAAAGCATAGAACACATAAGAAAGAAAAAAATGGATGAAAAATTCTCTCAGTAGAAAGTTGTTAGAATTAATGTGAATCAAAAGTGTTATTTGATGTATTTGAATTGAAATAGAATTTAAAATGTAATATCATCTCAATTCTCAATGAGAGTTAGAATCCTATATTCAGACTTTGTGTCAATTCAGGCACAAACTAGAACTTATGTAAATCAGTTCGATAGTTGCAACACTCTTTCATCCATAAAAGGTACTTGAACAAGTATAAGAATATTTATACCTCAACGATATCTAGTCAGAAAGTTGAGAAGGGTTTTAAGCTTGAAGAAAAGTATTCAAAGCCATAAGATAAAGAGTAAATAATACTTATATGTTATTGTTTAAATAGTGGATTAAGTCATCGACTATACTGAGTCAAAATCTCTTTGTAAGGGAGGATTAGATTCAACAATAGTTTATCGTAACTAGTATAAAAATACTTGTGTCTCTTCTTTATCTATGCTTTGTATTTAATCTAAATTTTTTATTATTCAATTTTATTTTTACTTAAACTGTTTTATAATTATAAATTGAATGCTTTTAAAAAACATATTATTTTGTGTAAGCGACTCAAATAATATTATTTGTTTATATAAAAATAACTCTATAAGTCAAAGATCAACATCAAAACAAACAAATTTATATAAATTGCAATAATTTTGCAATCATAAAATAAGCTAATTAGGCAAAGGGGTGGGTGAACCACAAGATATATACGAAAATTTAAAGCTGGTAGAAGGTTATGCAGAAAAGCAAGGGGTTAGGAGTAAATTGAAAAAGTTACATAGGCATAGTGATTGTGTTAACTAATAAAATATAAAATAGCAGAAGAGCTAGACAAAGTTGTGGTATAAAAAAACGGCACTCGTAATTATTTACTCAAATATAAATATTTATAAATGATTTAACTCACATCAGGTAGGCAGTCATGTTGTTAGTGACAACAGCACACATAACTTTATTGTTTCATCTCACCAATCACTTTTTGGACTTCCACTGTCTCATACTCCAAACCCATCCCCTCTCTCTCAACCCCTTTATAAACCTCCCTTCTCCCTCACCACACAACACAATACAACAATTACTTTCCTTCCACTCAATATTCCCAAACCACAACTATATATTCAAATCTTCTCTCTTCTCACAAATATCTTAATTAGTCAACTCAAAAAATTAAACACCATGGAAATGGACATGGATACAATCCATGACCTCGACTTCTCCGGACACAGCACCCTCACCAACACCCCTACTTCCGACGACGACTACGGTTGTAACTGGAACCACTGGTCTCCTATCGTTAACTGGGATACCTTCACGGGTACCCAGGACGACTTTCACCATCTCATGGATTCCATCATAGACGACAGAACCACCGTCGTCGAACTTCTCAGCCCCTCCACCATCACCACTACAACAACAACAACCACGGAGGAGGAGGAAGAAGAAGAGGAAACAGAAACAGAAAAAACAGCAGCAGAAGCAGCGAGCGATGATTTAAAGGGACTAAGGCTAGTCCACCTATTGATGGCTGGCGCGGAAGCTTTAACCGGCTCAACCAAAAGCCGCGACTTGGCTCGAGTGATATTGGTTCGGCTCAAGGAGTTGGTGTCACAACAAGTCCACGGCTCCAACATGGAGAGACTCGCCGCTTATTTCACAGAAGCGCTTCAAGGATTACTAGAAGGCGCTGGGGGTGCGCACAATAACAACCACCATCACCCCCAAGGTGGATCCCACGACAACCAAAACGACACACTCGCTGCTTTCCAACTACTTCAAGACATGTCTCCTTACGTCAAATTCGGCCACTTCACCGCCAATCAAGCCATCCTTGAGGCCGTGGCCCACGAACGACGAGTCCACGTCATCGACTATGATATCATGGAAGGGGTCCAATGGGCTTCATTAATCCAGGCCCTAGCTTCCAACAAAAACGGCCCACATCTCCGAATCACCGCATTATCAAGAACCGGAACAGGACGCCGATCAATCGCCACCGTTCAAGAAACCGGCCGTCGATTAACCTCCTTCGCCGCTTCCCTCGGCCAACCGTTTTCGTTTCACCACTGCAGGTTAGACTCCGATGAAACGTTTCGTCCTTCTTCACTGAAGTTAGTTAGAGGAGAGGCTTTGGTTTTTAACTGCATGCTTAATTTGCCTCACCTTAGTTACCGTGCACCCGATTCGGTTGCTTCGTTTTTGAACGGAGCAAAAGCGTTGAAACCGAGGCTTGTGACGTTGGTGGAGGAAGAAGTTGGATCTGTTGTTGGAGGATTCGTGGAACGGTTCATGGACTCGCTTCATCATTACTCTGCGGTGTTTGATTCGTTGGAGGCTGGGTTTCCTATGCAGAATCGGGCCAGAGCTTTAGTGGAGCGAGTGTTTTTTGGGCCTCGGATTGCGGGCTCATTGGCCCGGATATATCGAACGGGTGGAGAGGAGGAGAGAAGGTCGTGGGGGGAATGGTTAGGTGCGGCAGGGTTTAGGGGAGTTCCCGTAAGCTTTGCGAATCATTGCCAAGCGAAGCTGTTGTTGGGTCTATTCAATGACGGGTATAGGGTGGAAGAGGTGGGTGTAGGTAGTAATAAGTTGGTGTTGGATTGGAAATCAAGGCGTTTGCTATCTGCCTCCGTTTGGACTTGTTCTTCGGAATCGGATTTATAGGTTGCCATGTGACTTTCTAATTGCTTTAATTAACTGACATGACCCTCCATAAACGGAAACAATGCAGTATGAAATGAACTCGTGTTAATTTCCACTTTTGGTAGTTTTCGTTTAAGGAATTTAATTCTGTTCACAACTGTGACTCATGTTTGATCGTGTGTTTGCGCCACGGTTTGTAAAAACATAGATCATGTTGATTTTATAAAATTAATTCATTTTAGTTTAATTAAGTAAATTTATGTTTATCCGTTTTTGACACATATTTATGTTTATCCCAAAAAATATAAGTTTATGTCTTTCAAATTTTAATTTTAACATATATAAAATAATTTGCCTTAAACTCTTATTGGAATGGTCCAAGACCCACTTTATTTAATAGACCATAAGAGAGCATTCCACTCTCCTTAAGCAATGTCATTTAAAGGGGATTATTTCTTCTGTTCATCGTCTACTACATGATCAAGATCATACATGATTCACCAATCACAACATGAATCATTCAATGACACTAATGGGTTTTACACCTCATTACTCTAAGACTATGTGTGGATATGTTAAAATGAGAAGAATGGAGTGGAGTAGAACGAAGATGAATAGAGTAAAATGAAATAAAACATCCAACTCATTGTTTGAATATCTTAAGAAGAAATGAATAATAAAAGAGAATTTCATCTTATTCCTCCCAAATTAAAGAGGAAAAAAAGTTAAGGTAAGTGCTCAAATAGGATGAAATGCATTTCATTATGTTCTATTTCATTTCATTCTCTTTTTAACAATCCAAACAATGGAACATAAATTTATTCCATGTCATTCCATCCCATACTATCAATCCAAACATAGCCTAAAAGGTTCACTATAAAAGGACTTTTTCTTTTTTGATACACTATAAAAGGACAATTGATCGGGTGAAAGGTTAATATATTGATCTAAGAGATACCTCACTCATCTCAATCAAATACTAACTTGAGTGTTAGAGTATTTGCAGACACACCACCACTAATGCAAAACAGACATCGCTTAACACTCACTATAGTCTTCCTCAAGATCCACCTTGGTGCTATTTGTGGGAAGTTTGTTTTCCCTATTTCAATCAAACATTGTTCACATTCACGATTATTATATCCAAACAACCCACAACTTCCAAGAAGATTATCAATGTCGTCGCCTAACCGCCATTGCAAATGATGGATAATGTAGCAACATCACCTTCTTCGCATTATTAGCATTTATAACCTGACTGATTTCTTCCTACAAGTTAGCATTATTTTCATGCTACGGTTTAGAGGCATTCAATGTGACAGAAGTTGCTGCCAATGGTCCACCAACAACTCTAAAACGTTTGCCTTAACATGAATATGTTGAGTTGCCTATTTAATTCATGGAACGTCATCCCTTCCGACGATTTAATTCGGTTGCGATAACTGAATCAAATCGAGACACGGAACCATGGGGCATCATTAAGAGAAAGGTGATATAAACGACAGCAACACCAGTCAGGACTTAGTTCCGGTGAGCATTTTGGTCGCAGTGAAGGAAGTAGTTATTCCCCCTTATACGGTACAATGGTGATCTCATAGTGACAGTGACTCAAACCACTTTCTCGCAGCGGAGTTTTGAGGAGGAATCATCGATGGTACTTTGGTAGCTTGTTAGGTGGAGCGACGACAACAACCTTTAAGTTTTGGTGAACGACATTATCAACCTTGGGCATAGATCATAAAACGACGGGGAAGATGATTGTCATCGTGTGATGGCATCAATGCATGAGCAGTCACGACTCTTCCGTGTGTTTTGCGATCTACTGAGAGATCATTATGAAAATTCAAATAAGCATCTAAATTCAGCTTTTTGAAGAAAATTTAGATCACAGTAAAGTGAATTATTCATTGGATCCTTTGCGTTAGAGAAGTTCTTCCTAGATCTGTTGTGAAATGAGATGAGTGATTGAGTGGGGAAATCACGATTTCCATAGACAACACCAATGTTCGGATCTGAATTAAGATATCTCACATTGATGATGGATCAGAAAGATCCGCATTAGAGTATGTGCCCGTTAATAGGGGTGTACCTGCAAACACTATGATACATACCTTATTAGGTCAAGTCAGTATATGATTGATGTGGGTGAGAGTCTTAAAAGATAGCATACCTTGTTAGGTCATGAGTCCTTGTTTATATAGCATGAAATTGGGTGGTACTAGGTCAACTCAAAAGTCTAGTCCGTATCAAAATGGAAAATATGTCAAAAAAATAAAAATGGTAGATAAATCGGGGAGGAAGTTGATAGAAGTGAGAAATAAAGAAAAATGAGAAGAATGAAGTGTGATTTATATAGAAAATAATATGGGAACTTGTGAAGGGCTAAGCAGCCACAAATTTATGGAGGCCAAAGCCCTTACAAATTTAGTTCTTAACCAAATTTGTGACTGCCTAAACCCTCATAAAATCCAACAACAGAGTTTGTAAATAGCCCTCACAAAAACTCTTTTTAGTTAGTAATAATAAAAAATTCGAATTTTACAATTTTTTTAAGGTTTTATTTTCCCAATAATTTCTGAGGGTCTTTCGGGAGCCAAAAATCTTTTTGAAGTTAGCCACAAATGAATATTTTTCTTGTAGTGGTGGACCATTCACAAGTAGAATCAATCATTATTGATCCCTCGATCCCTTTGAGAAGCCTTGTATGGACACCTATTATGGTACTATGAATCTGGACGAGCACGTCGAGAACATAGATATCTTCCTTAATTATTTGAAAGTGTGGGGCATAGGTAAATGTAAACTTTTTGTGCTACCATTGAAGAAGCAGTAAGGGACCTATACATCTTGAAATTTAGCTATGTTGATTCCTGAACTAAACTTCACTAAAGGAAATCTATTAGAGGAAATGCAAACCTTTTCAGGAATATATCATCAGGTATAACAAACATGCCATTTTCATCAAAAAGGCCGGAAATAACATGAAACTTTATCCCATTCAGGTTAGAATCTAACCAAGAAGTTGTTTGGAAAAGAATTTGGGCCATAAGTATCCATATGAAAGATTTTGATCTCTGATTTGATTCACCAAGTCGAAAAGGAAGGGAAAAGTAAACTATTGGTAAAGGAAGCAAAATAGAAGGTCAAGAGAGATATATCGGACATAGAATTCATTCATGTCCAATTGAGAGAAGATCCAATAAAATTATGAAGATTGAGGACAACCTTTGAAGTAAGAAGACAACTTATTGCACACCTTCAAAATAATGTCGACATCTTTGATTGGACTACTATTGAAATACTAAGGATGAACCCCTAAGTTTCGTGTCATCAATTGGTCATAGATCCTGCAACCAATTAGCTAGTGCATCATCGTCATAAACAATCTCTTGAAAAGTTTGAAGCAATAGAGAAAGTTGTTGATGATCTTGTAAAAGTGAATTTCATTTATGAAGCCAAGTATACCATTTGGCTATCAACTTTGTACTTGTCAATAAATCAAATAATAAATGACACATGCCTATTGACAATATCGACCACGACAAGGTTTTTCCAAAAGACGCCTATCATTTTGCCAATATGGATAAACTTGTCAGCAACTCATCTAAGTTCAAGTTATTTTTGTTCATGGATGCATACTTCAGGTATAATAAAATACCAATGCACCAAGCATATTGGGAAAAAATTGCATTCATGACCTATAATGACAATTACTATTATAACATAATATCATTTGACCTTTAAAATGTCGGAGCTACTTACCAAAGAATGATAAATAAAGTGTTCAAAAACTTGATCGGTAGCATGTTGAAGGTGTACATGGAAGACATAATAGTTAAATCCGAAGTAGAAGTTGACAATATTGCACGTTTGTAATAAGTCTTCAACAAGGTCAAAGATTCAGCGTGAGGCCAAATTCAAACAGGTTCACTTTTGTCATCAGAGTAGGAAAGTTCCTCAAATTCTACTTAAAAAACGAGGAATCAAAGCTAACCCAAACAAGTGTAGAGCTATCATCGAGATGTAGGCCCTAACGTAAAAAATTCAAATATTGAATGATAACGCCCCTATCAAGGTTTGTTGTTAGATCGATGCAACACAACCTATTGTTCTATTGATTCTTGAGGAAATATATTCAATTCAAGTGGATAGAAGAATGCAAAGCAACGGTCAAACTCGTCTTGTCAAGGCCCCGACCAGAACAGACATTATACCTATATATGTCAATTTCCTCTACTATAGTGAGTGTTGTTGAGAAAAAAAACCTTTTTGATATATATTTTAATGACAACAAACCTTATGAAATAAATGATTAAGTTTTATGAATGGTGATCTACTAATGATTGCACTTGAGTTTTATTTAAGGAACATGAATTGCATAAGTGAACAAGCAAGAAGCCAGTCACATCATCAAAGTGCATAAGTATCTACTAAATAATGAAAGAATCTCAAAAAGATTATATCATATATCAATCATTCAAGAGAATGATTATTACATCTTCAAGATGGCATCTTCATGAAGAAAGTGATCAAATACATTCATACAATAATCAATGATCACACCATGATATAAATCAAAACAAATCATGACTAATTAAATTAGAAATTGATGACAAGATCATTCTAGTTTATTAAAAAGAGAGCAGTATAAAAAACGAAGATCATTCTGGTTTGCAAAAGAACAAAGTTTTCATTAAATCAATATCGTTTTGGGCTGCAAAAAAACTATCAATCTTTATCACAAATTACCAACTTTAATTACGAAAGCAACAAAATTTCACACACAAGATCATTTTGGATAGACTCATTCTAAAAGATTAACAGAGGCAAAGCAAAACATCAAGAACAAACAGCAAGATCAATCTTCATATTGATGGTTAAAAAGTATGGCAAGGACATAAACAATAAGACACTAACATTGTAAAAGCATCCCGCGCACAAAGCATAAAAGCATGACACATAACAACTATCAAAGCTCTAAGTCCAATACTCACTCATACAAAACATAAATGAAGAACGTTCTGGTTTTACAAAAGAACATCATGGTTATTCTCTTTTAAAGGAAGAATTAAAACAAATAATTTTCCACATTCTAAACCAAAGTTTAAAGAGTATCAAGAGTGCTCGAATCAGTGGTGAAGCCCAAAACTCGAGCTGAATTCCTAAAGAAGAAAAACAACCTACAGATTGATGGCAAGATTGATCTCTAGTTTGATGAGTTGTGAGCAAGGGCGCAAGTACATTGTACTTACATTATTCTGCAAAAAGCTCTGCATAATTCTAATTTAAAGCAGTACCAACTAACATTTGACAACCCATTCACTCGCTCATTCACGTTTTCCATCAAACTCAAAAGCAAGAACGTTATTCGTTTGTCAAGAACGTTCTGGACAACAATATAAACACATGTTTAATTATTTTAAAACATATCTGCTATTTGGGAAGTGTGCCCAACGACTATATTTAGTTTAAACTAGATATTCAAAGCCTTTTATCATCTATAAATTAAAGATCAATTGAAAGATGAAGGCAAAAGTTCAATTTACAAATCTACCAACACTAGTTCAAGTAAGAACAAGTCAAAAACTCTTCAAGCAAACTCCAGCTCTCTTCACTATATTTATGGATCATCATTTACTGAGTTTGTCTTTATTTATCTCAAACAAGTGTTGAGAAGTTTCAAGATCTCAAACACTTTTATCATACACATCATCTGTAACTCAAGTCTATCTTTTATGTTAGATTGAGTGTGTTTGTAAAAATTCTTTCAAGGTTGAAAGGTGATTGTAAAAATCATTTCTAGATTGAAAGGTGAATATTGTAATTGTTCAAGGTGTGATCAAGAGAAAAGGTGTGAAGGAGAACATTCATGTTCTGAAGCAAATAGTGAAAATCTCACAGTTGTGAAGACTGGTCTAACTTGAGTTGGGTGAAGCAGTATACTTTTTGTGTGTGATCTTTCTATCCCTTATCTTTAATTATTTACACACACGAATTACACTTTACTATAAACTAATTTATTTATTTACTTCTAATATATCCATAATATTCTAAACATTCTGTTTCAACCAAAATTGATCTTGAGTTAATTTAAATTAAGCACAAGTATCAAAATTTTAAAAGAGTCATAATTCAAACCCTTCATTTCTTGCGATTGACATTGCTACTTCAAGTGTTGCACTCATTTGAGAATACAAGGTCGATTAAAAGTCTATCAACTTTGTTAGTGAAACTCTTCAAATAGAGAGACCTGATACCTAAAAATGGAGAAGGTTGCATTAGTTTTAATCATGGTGGCATTAGCCATAATAAATAATGTCACATTAATCTAATTTTATTAGAAATTAGATAAATGTAGGACTGTAGTAGTGAATTTGTGAGTAAACAAGGGAAATAAATGATGAGATGAGGATGAACAAGAAGAAAATGACGAAAGATAAAATACACTATCTTTATCTACATGTAAAATTTTCTTAAAAAAAAAAACAACTTATCCCTTTTATATAAGACCCTGTTTAAATTTACAAGAAACATTTATTAATTTTTCGCCAAAATACTCTGTAATGAATTAAATGATCAACTACTTATCTATCTTAATAATTGAATGCCAACTTTGAAAAATGAATATGAATTATTTACAAATTTAATATAAAAACTATATATTTTTTTATTTTATTTTTTATGCATTGGTGAAATATATCTTACATATGAAGATAGAGGATAGATATTTGTTTTTTTTTTTTTCGATCTTTAGAAAGGCTAGTCATTTGTTAGCGACAGGCCCCCAGAAAATTTTGGCGTACCCAATTTGGTGAGCAACTCTTAGCTTTAAAACTTTTTGAATTTATTTATCCATACAATAACTTAATTTCCGCTGTTACCCAAATCGCAGAGCTCTAATCCAATCTTTCTTTACCTCGCTACCATGTCCACTGTTTCCACAAAGAATGAGACCACCGCCGAGATAACTCACCATCCTTTGCAGGTTCAACCTCTCTTTCTTTTCAAATCCTTTCACCTTACACTCTCTAGATCCATTTAATACAATATATGATTTTGTATTTTGCTTGTAGGCTGTAGACTGTAGTCCTATGAAACTGTTTTCTATTTCCACTATTTCATTATCAGCTTTGTCGGTGGCGAAGCTAGCAAATATTTTGTGAGGGGTCAAATATATATATATATATATATATATATATATATATATATAAAACTAATAAATCAAATTTAGACACAACAATTCACAATAACTTTTACTTAATCACATGAAATGAAATGTAAATTAAAGAAACACAAAAAATAAATGAGTCACGGTTGTTCAGGAAAGTTGAGTTTAACTATTTTTTAAAAAGTCAAGTTCATCTATAATTGATTTTATGCTCTAAAATTAAATAATAATGGTTTTTTTTAATGTAAACAAGTATAAGTTATTTGCACAAAAATTATGGTTTAATTTGTTTTTGAGTCTTGTCTTACAACTTTCATTACAAACATAATTTTTTATAAATTACTTTAAAATTGAAAATGACAAAATTAAGATGTACTTTTTTTTAATTTTTAACATATACTTAATTATTCACAAAAATAAACTTTTCTGGGGTAATTAAAGCCACCATCACTACACTTAGCTTGGCCCCTAGGTCCATGCACCTCAATTTTGTCTGCTTGTAGCTACTATTTGCAATTTTTTTATAAGCTTTCATTAGTTTATGTAATGTAATAAACTAGCCAGAAGATTTAAATGTTTTTGCAAAATCCATGTCTGAATGTTAACCGTGTTATGCTTCTGTTGGGCATCATTTTTTCAGTGTTCTTTCACAAACTATAAATCACTCTTATTTTTCCATTTTTGTTTGATTTATGCTCATATTTCCTCTTGAATTACTGGATTTCTTAGTGAGTATTGGGAGAAACACAAGTGCTGCATAGAATAAAAATAAGACCTGAAACGAGCTTCACATAACATAAAGATAAGATCTAAACAAGTTTATAAAGAGTGGTATTTCTCACCTTACAAGCGAGTTTTATAATGTTGACTCAAGCTTAATATAAAAACACATTTGCTACAATTCCAGTTTATTTGAGGATGTTAGCCATTTTAGCTTCTAAAAGCATCACTTCAAGTACCTTTATTTGCTACAATTTCAGTTTATTTGAGGATCATATAATACCAATTGGAAAGGGGAGGGTGTTGTTTTAAAGGAATAGTTTGTTCATAGTTGAGTCAAGTGTTTACATTGATCTTTGTTGTTTGTTAGGTTGCAAAGAGGTTAGAGAAGTTCAAAACAACAATGTTCACCCAAATGAATATGCTTGGGATCAAACATGGAGCTATTAACCTTGGTCCGGGCTTTCCCAACTTTGATGGTCCAGATTTTGTAAAGGAAGCAGCAATTCAAGCAATCAGGGATGGGAAAAATCAGTATGCCAGGGGTTATGGAGTTCCAGATCTCAACATTGCCATCGCCGAGAGATTCAAGAAAGATACTGGACTACTGGTAGATCCTGAAAAAGAAGTTACAGTTACAACTGGTTGCAAAGAAGCAATTGCTGCAACTGTATTAGGATTAATAAACCCTGGTGATGAGGTTATTCTGTTTGCTCCTTTTTATGATTCTTATAATGCCATTTTATCAATGGCCGGCGCGAATATAAAAAGCATTACTCTTCGTCCTCCGGATTTTGCTGTCCCAATTGAAGAATTAAAGTCCACCATCTCGAAGAATACACGCGCCGTTCTTATAAATACCCCTCACAATCCTACTGGAAAGATGTTTAGTAGAGAGGAACTCAATTCCATTGCATCTCTTTGCATTGAGAACGATGTTCTGGTTTTCTCTGATGAAGTTTATCATAAGCTGGCATTTGATATGGAGCACATTTCGGTCGCTTCTTTGCCTGGAATGTTCGAGCGGACTGTGACGATGAATTCGTTGGAGAAGTCATTTTCCATAACAGGATGGAAAGTTGGATGGGCCATAGCACCTTCACATTTAACATGGGGAGTGAGACAGGCACACACATTCATCACATTCTCAACTTCCAATCCTTTGCAGTGTGGTGCTGTAGCAGCTCTTAGAGCACCAGAGTCTTACTATGTGGAACTGAAGAGGGATTATATAGCAAAAAGAGATATTTTGGTGGAAGGTTTGAAGAGTGTTGGCTTCAAGGTATTTTCTTCCAGTGGAACCTTCTTCGTGCTTGCGGATCACACGCC
Organism: Cicer cuneatum; assembly: GCA_037974295.1. NCBI lineage: Eukaryota > Viridiplantae > Streptophyta > Magnoliopsida > Fabales > Fabaceae > Cicer > Cicer cuneatum. The sequence goes on along the minus strand of JBBPBO010000004.1, from coordinate 56,986,468 downwards.
GTTTGGACTTGAAAACGATGTTGCATTTTGTGAATATTTAATTAAGGAGATTGGTGTCGTGGCGATACCTTCGAGTGTATTTTATCTGAATCCAGAAGAGGGAAAGAATCTAGTAAGATTTACTTTCTGCAAGGATGAGGAAACTCTTAAGGCTGCAGTCGAGAGGATGAAAGAGAGGCTTAGTAAATAATCTCTATGCATGATCATGTCATGTGATATAGTAGTACATATTTAAATGAAGACATTTTCCTCTCTAGAATCCTATAGGTTTGATTGTGCTAACTTAAGGATGCCCAACACTCCAGTTATTCTTAATTTCTTATCCTCAACTATTAATTTTCTTCCCCTGAATGTTAATGTTTTGATGGGTGTGTGATGGTTTGCTCTGTAGGAGTACTGATTCAGCATCAATAGTTTGAATTTGTTTTCGTGAGTTCTAGCATCTGTATAGGCTCCTCCTTTGTTGTTTTGTTGTATCTTCAAGTATAAATATTGTACCTTATATTCCTACTTTTTTCTTCTTTTACACAACTGCAGAATTTGAAATTGAACATGGAATAAGATGTTAAATCTAACAATATCGACATATATTAGTTGAACTAGAATCTAGAACTATATTACAACATTATTATCGAAATATAGAGTGATGTTATCCTCCTATATGTTGCATGCATTTTTAAATGTTACTACGAGTTAGTTAAGTGGTTGAGGTGGTATATATGAAATAATTTGAGAAGAAAGCCAAGATTGGAGTAACTTAACACGCAAACAACTAATATTGCCTATAAAAAAACTAACAACTAGTTAGTCATATTTTGAGATTTGATTTTTTTTTTGTGAACATGCATAATGGTGTTTGAAATTGTAAGCGTCTATCTAATTAGTTATTGAATTTTGTGAATTAACAAATATATAATTGAAATTGTAAAATATCAATCAAAATAATTTTTATGTAAAAATTTATCGTTAGAAATTTTGATATAATAATATAAATGAATATGTCGTTTATTCATGTTGATCTCACATCAATGTCATCTTCTCAGTGATAAATTTATCGATGAAATTTTGTTATTTCAAAGATAGATTTGTAGTCATTGTAATTGTACATAGACTAATATGGGCAAATTAATCCATGAAATATTTAAATTTTATAGGAAAATTAATTTATATTGTAATAACATTGATATTAAATTAAGATAAATGAATCAAATATTCAATTAACATATTATATCATAATTTTTAACAATAAAAATTTAAATATAGACTAATTTAATTGAATTAAATATTTAATAATTAATTTAACTGATGCTTATAATTTAAATTACTAATTCACATATTTATCTATTTTTTTTCTTTTTAATTACATATTGAAATATGGCAAGTGACAAGTGACCTTTGTCGCATAATCCCCTATATAGTACTTTAGGGATAAAACCGGAACAGTCCAATAGACCAACCAGTTTAATCATTATTTTAGGTAGGATGAGTTCAAGTTTTAGATCTTAGCAAGGGATCGAGAAAACAACCACGACAAAACAGTATTTAGTAGTCTCAATTACTGTTATTCATTGTTTTGAGGTAGCGAAGAAAAATCACAAAAAACTGTCGCGATGAAAATAAATGTTGCGACGAAACCTCGTTCATAATTTTTTTTTGAGAATCACGTTTTTTTAATACAAATGGATAAAAAAAAATATTGATTTAAATGCACTTTTAAGTCTTTCTATTTTGTTCAAACATAATTTTTACTACTCTTATCTCAAAAATCAAATATTTGATTTATTATTTTACAATTTTTGAAATTTGATTGGTTCCTTTTATTTTTTATAATTTAATATGTTCGTTAATAATATGTTAGTGATGTGCTACAACTAAATTAATGTTTTTCATTTTTTCTTCATAATTCTACGCTTACGTTATCACAAACAAAAATACTCGCGAAACTTTATCGAATAAAAAATAAGGAAATAAATATTGATTAATGATATGAATTCGATTTTATCCAATATAGTTTTATTAGAACACTATTACGTCATAATTGAACATTCAACATCATAAAAAATAGAAGGGTCAAAAAATTTAAAAAATTGTAAAAAAGAGATATCAAAAAATTCAATTTTAGAAATGAATGAACTAAAAGTTAATTTTAAACAAATTAAAATGACTGAAAGTGCATTTAACTAAACATTTTTCAAAGTAGATCAAACAATATCTTACCTTCTTTAAGTTATTTTTCCCATTCTCTTATCTTTCAAGTTTCAACTAGTATTATTATACATTACTACACATAATACAAATAATTAGAATAAACTATCTGCAACATTGTTATTAATTTGAATTGTGAAAACCACAGTCCAAATCACAATATTTGTAATTGTCTAAATTGTGAAATCTACTACTACTACACTGCTTTTTAAAATTTTGGACCCTAATACTCAAGTTAATCCGTCTAACTTAAACCGTTGAAAAATGAAATAATAGACATTATTAATTGACCAATTGAATCAATTTATAAAATCGCTTTCTTTTTTCCTTATCTATTTTTCCAAACTCAATTATTTTTTCTCAAATCATTAATATATTTTCTAATACATTTAGAATGTTACTATTTATTTATGTAATGATTATTGGATTTGGTTAGATTTTATTAGATTAATTTTTAATATTATAACAAAATGTATTAAAAAAGAGCAATGTATACATAATGTGACTTAAATGACATGTCTTGAATAGAAAAACAACTTAAAAGATTAATACTCTTTGGATCTTGAACATAAGAAATAATATGTTTAATAAAAATTAAAATATTTAATTTAAATTATTGATATATTTAATTTTAAATTTAAATAAAATATATTCATTTATGTTGACTGACTTTTGTTTTTTTATATTTGGTATCAAGAGAGGATTATTTATAGAACGAAATCAAATACAAATAAAAAATATATTTAAAAAATTAAATGTATATGATAAAAAATTAGGACTAGATACAATATTGAAATGTTATTTTAATTAAAGATATTAAATGATGGTATTGCGTTTTTTTGCTTAATATTTAATGCAATCTCTTCATAGACTGGGCAATACTGGGCCGTCAACACCAAATACAAAGTCAGAAAGGAATCAAATTCAATTAATATGCAGCATGTATATAATACGCGCTGCACACATTCATTCTGTATAAGATTCATGCCTTCCTCCAAATTGTTTTCATTTTCAAATCATTTCAATTTCAACAGCAACATTACCCCCTCTTTCTCTAAAACCCCCAAATTCTCATCTTTCATTGCCGCCACCATGTCCACCACTGTCTCCACTCACAACGACACTAAAACCCATCCTTTGCAGGTTCAACCTCTTCTCCTCTTCCAGATCCTTCTATTTAATGCTTTTATAATTTTTTTAAATTGTGTTTTGTTTCGTAATTATTTTCGATTATCTCATTTTTGGGGTTTCGTTCGTCTCATCGATGACAATTTTGCAGCTGTCGTTAGTTTGTGGCAAAATACATGTCTACGTGTGTGAATGTTAACCGTGTTGTGTTTCTATCGGGTACTTGGCATCCATTTTTCTTATCCTTTCATTTGTTGCTAGTTTCTACTGCTAGATGGCTACTCTCTAAGTAATTTTTTAAGTAGATCTATTACTTTTAGCTACTATTTTTGTTTATATTTTATTTTGTAAATACATTAATACATTTTTGGTTTATATTTAATCTCAGAAGAAGTAGTTTTTTATATTTAAACATTACTCTCTCTCCTATCTTACTAGACTAAAGTTACTCTGCCTTTGGAAGTATAGAGAATCCAAATCCCATTATTTCAGGCATTTTGTAGATCACTTTTGTTTTCCATTTACTTTTTAAATTTTCATAATTTCTTCTGAGTTACTTAGATTTTGTTCCACTGGAATAAACCATCAATTTTGTTCATAAAATATTATTGTCTCTAATTTAGTTTTAAAAGTATATAAAAATGATAATTTGTCTCTAAAATATATGAAAATCTGTCATATTAGATCCTAATATCTTAATAGCTGAGACTAAATTGACATATTTTATATTGTTTAGGGGCAACTTATTAGATTTATATACTTTAGGGAGTAACTTGGCGAGAGAGTGATACTTTAGGGGTTATATTGATGGTTTATGTTGTTTCGGTGTTAGTGTTAGTGAAGAAAGGGAAGGAAAGGGTTTGGGACAAAAGGGAAGGAAAAGAATGAAAAAGAGAGGATAGATTTTTTCCCTTGTTTGAATGTAAGAAAAACCAAGTTAGGTTTTATTTGCTAAAATTAAGTTTATTTGTTGATGCTAGCTTGTTTATTTTGTAAACCTTCCTGAATCTCGATCAGTGTAACGACATAGGATCGTATCTTCCCTAGTTGAAGGGGGAGGATTTATGAAAGGAAGAAAATTTGGTTCTAGTGTTTATCTATTATAATTGACCAAAATAAGTGAAGAAACATATGAGGGAAGAAAAAGACCTTCATCGTTCATAGTTAAGTCGTATGCTTATGTTTATGTTAATTGTTGCTGTTTGCTGTCATTTGTTTGTTAGGTTGCAAAGCGGTTAGAGAAGTTCAAAACAACAATCTTCACTCAAATGAGTATGCTTGCCATCAAACATGGAGCTATAAACCTTGGTCAGGGTTTTCCTAACTTTGATGGTCCAGAGTTTGTTAAGGAAGCAGCAATTCAAGCAATCAGGGACGGGAATAATCAATATGCCAGGGGTTATGGAGTTCCAGACCTTAACATTGCCATTGCCGAGAGATTCAAGAAAGATACTGGACTAGTGGTAGACCCTGAAAAGGAAGTTACAGTTACATCTGGCTGCACGGAAGCAATTGCTGCAACTATGTTAGGGTTGATAAATCCCGGTGACGAGGTTATCTTGTTTGCTCCTTTTTATGATTCTTATGAAGCCACTTTATCCATGGCTGGTGCAAATGTAAAAGGCATCACTCTGCGCCCTCCAGATTTCGCTCTACCGATTGAAGAGTTGAAATCCACCATCTCAAAGAATACTCGTGCCATTCTTTTAAATACTCCTCACAATCCTACCGGAAAGATGTTCACTCGAGAAGAGCTCAATACCATTGCATCTCTTTGCATTGAGAATGATGTTCTGGTTTTCAGTGATGAAGTTTATGATAAGTTGGCATTTGATATGGAACACATTTCGATTGCTTCTTTACCTGGAATGTTCGAGCGGACGGTGACAATGAACTCGTTGGGGAAGACATTCTCCTTGACTGGATGGAAAATCGGTTGGGCCATATCACCTCCACACTTAACATGGGGAGTGCGACAGGCACATGCTTTCCTCACTTTTGCAACCTCAAATCCTATGCAGTGGGCTGCTGCAATAGCTCTAAGAGCACCAGATTCTTATTACATTGAACTGAAGAGGGATTATATGGAAAAGAGAGCTATTTTGGTTGAAGGGTTGAAGGCCGTTGGCTTCAAGGTATTCCCATCTAGTGGAACCTACTTTGTGGTTGTTGATCACACCCCTTTTGGACTTGAAAATGATGTTGCATTTTGCGAATATCTAGTTAAGGAGGTTGGAGTGGTGGCCATTCCTACCAGTGTGTTTTACTTGAATCCAGAAGAGGGAAAGAATCTTGTCCGGTTCACTTTCTGCAAGGATGAAGGAACTCTTAGGGCCGCTGTTGAGAGGATGAAGGAGAAGCTTAGAAAATGATCTCCATTCATGATTAAGTTATGTGTTATATGTTGATTTGAAGATATTTATCATTCTAGAGACCTAGATGTAGGTAGGCTTGTAATAACTTGTGGTTGATTAGCTCAACAGTCTGAGTCATTAGTGATAATTTATCCCCAAAGGCTGTGTTTCCCCCCCCCCTGAATCTCAACGTAACGATGGGTGTGTACCGGTCAATGAATAATTGTTTGAAATCATCAGAAAATTTCCCTGAATCTCAACGTGACGTGATGGGTTTGTATGACCCCAATTTATTTCATCTAAGCTTATGTTTTTTTTGACTGGCTAAGCTTAGAAGTTGGGAGTGTTATTATTCTCCAGGTGGGTAGGCCTCTTAAGCATCTCAATCATATATCATGGTAATTGACATCTCAAGTTTTATTTCTGTTGAGTAGGAAATTAGGAACTTATAATTATTCAATGAGATAAACAAATCAACATAACTAAATAGAGAAGTTGCTGCTATGAATATGCTACTACAATAATTATCTGCTAGAAGTGCTAACAATACTATCTTTGTTTTAGATTTTATATTAAGTCTAATTTATTCATATAAAATTGGTGTGGGACTTGTCAATTGAGCATCTTAGGTTTTATATTGAGAACTGGTTTGTAAAGTGAAAGAAATCTCTCTTTATAATCTACTATTATAAAGTTTTATCTCTTATGTAAGATTTGGATTTTTCTAATACTTTGACACTCTCTTTCCAACACTCACTCTTCTATAAGATGAAATGTATATGGATTCCACCACACATGCATTTCACATAATAAAAGAATGACCAATAGAAAAGAAAATGTCAAAAAGAGTACTGCTAGCACTACCCATCATTTTCGACCAACAAATGTATCAGCCAAAGTGGCAGTTATCTATTTCATTTTCGACCAACAAATGTATCAGTCAAAGTGGCAGTTATCTATTTGGAAGGGGAATTAAATATTTATTTTCTACAAGGTTATCATATTAAAATGTTCGTGGTGAACCTTAGTTTGGTCTGTAGGAGTTGATGAAGCCTTAGTGCCGAGTTTGTAGTTGAAACATGTGTCGAAAAATAATCTTGTAGAGTATCAACTATCAACAACCATATCCCCAATCTTTATTTTTTTAATTTTAAAAAAAAAAGCATATTCCCCGAAGTTAACCGTTAAACTTGATGGCCATTCCTAACAATTGATCTTTAAGCCCTTGAAATTAATTCAAATTCAAATTATCTAAAATAGAAGCCTCTTCCGTATATCTAAAATTCATCAGAAAGCTCGGCAATACAATTTATTGTTCCTTGACTTAAAGGCATATAAGTACTATCCATAAAGTACATTAATGTGTCTCATTAGCAATGAGCTTATAAACATTGTCTTTTGTATACTGTGACTGTCCAATAATACAAGACATTCGTTGTTCAAAATCCCATTTTTCTTCGGACACGGAATTTGGCTTATGAATGACAAAAACAGGAAGTTGCATATCATTTAAGTAGCAAATCCTTCATATCATTTAAGTAGCTGGATCAGTAAAAAAAATCACTAGATAGGTATGATTGTTAAATCCATTTGTGTTAGAGCAATGTATAATAAGAATGTAGGTGTAGCTAGCAAAAGTCTTGACATAAATCATTTATATTTTTATTTCATTCCATCATTTAAGCAATTCAAGAACTCAAAACCAATGAGTTTTGAAAATAACAAGCATTAGAATTGAATGCATCCACTTGCGATAATTTACAATGTGCAAATAAACAAATATAATTTGTAAAATAAACTAGACAATACTAGTATATATAGCAAGAAGTTAAAAAGCTCACACACATCAAGAAACACCTAGATTGTAATGTGAAAAACACTTTCAAAAATAAAAACCACAGATCCACAATAGCTATAAAACTAAGCTCCATATAATCAAAATGGGTGTAGGAATAGTGTCAGTTAAGTGCACTTGTTCGTTCAAACAGTCAACTTAAATAACAGAATCTTACAATATAGAATTAAGAGGAAGAGATATTTTAATTATATGAACTAAATATCTCACTCCATATTTTGTCGAACAAAAATCTCATACTCCATATAGTGAATAATTAATTCAAACTAATGAATTTGAATAATTAGATGTCCCTGGAAAAAGTCATGCATAATCAAACTGTTAATGATCCCACAAATACAATTTTATGTTGACTACTTTGAGTGTATGCAAGAATGAATTTTCCTCTTCTTCATTGATCTCACTCTTTCGTTGTCTTAGAATCTGACCCTTCTTCACTCAATAACATTCAATAAGTAAAGCACATGATGAACTTCTAATTTTGAACCATTCTCAATATAGAAAACTAAAAATGGATCCCAACAAATAGTAATACATGATATTTTGACTCAGAAAATTTTATCCCATGTCCTCGTGAAAACTTAAAAAAGTTTTCTAAAATACAAAGTTTGAATTTTTTAGAAAAAATTGTGTTTTGAAAAACTTAAAAAATAATTTTCATAACACAAATTTTGAATTTTAAAAACACAATTGTGTATCAGAAATTTTTTTTAAAAGACAAATTTATTTATATTCCAGAAAATTTAAAAAAGAATTTCCAACACACAAAATTTAAAAAATGAAAAATAAAATAAATTGTTTACATAAATTAGAAGTATAAATTTGAAATATAAAGTATAAAAATATTGTTTTATCTATAAAATAGGTTTACTAAATGGTTAGCATTTTGTGCCTATTCCTTTCCCATGTTGAGTTTGTTAACTAAATAAAATTGTGTAGGTTAACTAAATTTCTTGATATTAAAATTGTGAAGGTTAACTAAATTTCTAATATTAAAGCCAACAATTAATTTACATCAGAAATGCTATTAGGACTACAAAAATGTTTTCCAACATCATATATTTATACAGTTTGGAAATGATTTAGTTTTTTTTCTCTCTCTCACATTATCATATATAACTTAGAAGCGGTGTATTTTTTTAACTGTTGATTTTTTTTACAGATTCAAATAACATGATTCATTCACGATGCTAAATATTTTGATTGGATAATTTGTTAAGTTGATTAGTTAGTTATAATATCTGGTTAGTTATTTTATACTAATTAATTATTTATCTAATTAATTATTTATCTAATTAATTATTTAAGTGTTTGCAATATTTGATGTAATTAACTATCTCTATTATTAACATAATTCAATTTACTTTTTTTTATTTTTATCTCTTATCAATTACTTAAATTAAGAGATATGTAGTATATAATGTGTACAAGAGGCGTTAATTAAAACAATAAGCCAACTATATGGGTTACTAATAATAGTCATGTTCAATGCACCCAACACTCACATATGATGTCATGTGGATGCTCAGCTATTACATTCAATATTTACCTTGGTTGAATAATACAGTAGAAAAGAGAAATTTGTTCAAAATTCAAAGTCAAGAATCAGACCATATATATGAGATATCCATTTTTCGGTAGTGAATACACATGATATGAATTGAATGCATGTAATAAGTTGGTATTCAACATCTCCTTAGCTTTATACTCAAAAATTCAAATTCAAATTTATTTGCTTTACTTTTTTTTACTATAAAAGAAAAAGTGTGAGAGCAATAGTATATAAAGAATTTAAGCATAATAAGTTAAGAAATTAAATCAATATCTACTTATGCCTTTAGTGCTTTAGTATATTGTGATATACTAATTTTGAGTAAGAAAGTATAGCCATCCTTTTGTGTTAAGCAATATTCTGAGTGGAAAAAAAGAAGCTTGATGATAATAATAAGATCCAAAGGAGGACCAACTCCAATCAAAGAAAGCAACTTGTTATTTGCTCTTACCTTACCAAGAATAAAGATATTAATTAAATTAACAACACAAACTTAAGAATTAAAACCTGTTCAGTATACTCACACGTATTCTTTCAATAAGTTTTTTTAGAGGCATTATTTCAAGATGTTAACAATATTTTTAATGATATCATACACTTTGACTAATTTAAGCAAGATTTGGACTGTCGCCAACTAAACTTAAATGATCACATCTGTAGTAAATATAATTTGACAAAATTGTATGTTAGATGCAACGCCACGACTCAACATATAATGTAAACTGTATTTATTGATTTGTTTTTTGTTTTTACACAAATAAAACTATTAAATTTGTCATTTAAATTTTAATTAAATTGATAATTATCGATATTGTCATGTTGAATATTTTATCTGAATTTAAATCTTTTAAATTTATGATGATATTTACCATATCTTTGAAAGAAAAAAAAATCAATAAATTCCAATGAAAATCAAAGAAATATAGAAAGAAAGAAAAACCAATAAGCATTATTGCCGGTTGATACTTTAGACCCGTTCAAGTGTGATTTTTAGTTTTATTTTTAAAACTTTTTAAAACTAAAATTAATCTAAGTTTTCCATTTTGTTTTTAGTTTTCAGTTTTAGTTCAGAATTTCAATTATAAGTTGGTTTCATTTTTTTTATTTAATTTCAATTGAATCATTTTTTTTCTACGTCTTATTATAAATTTACTAAATATAATAAAATATGTTAAAAATTTATATTTGTGGTGACGTGGTTAAATATGGTGTTCGTTTATAGTGACAGTGGTTAGTCAAAGATGATAGTCGATAGTTGTTGGAGTGATACGTACATCTACTAGTAGTGACATGTTAATTCTAAAACAAAAACAATTTTTTATTTTTAATTTTAGGTTAAAATTGTTTTAAAATTAAGTAAAAACACAAACTTAATTCTATTTTACACCAATATATTTTTGTTTTAAAATTGAAATTAGAAAAAAAAACAAACAAAAAACAAAAACTTGCAAAACCACCTGATAATTGATATATTTTATTTTGAAATACATCTTTCATTTTGTAAAAAGGTTAAAAGATGATTAAATATGTAACTTGTTTTTTGAAATTATATGACCGTATTAATCTAATATCTAAAATCATCATTATAAATTATTATTTAAAATTATAAAATGGTAATCAAGTTTCTTTTTTTTTTAATAATAATCATGTTTATCCATCAAGATTTGTTATTAAATACATCAATGACATGCATTATCTAAATAATTTCAAAATACATTCAACCTAATGTCATAATAATTCCTACAAATATAAACAAAGAGATAAATATTTTGCAATCTCAAATACAATTTAAAAATATTAATGATATAAATGCATGTGTTATAGTCCTATAAATTCAAGAATCAAACTAAATATTTACACGTTAAATATTTAAATATATTTGTAGTCTTAACTCTATAATTCTTTATTTTAAAATGATTTTGGTATGGACATTTTTTTTGTTGACAATTTAAAGTTTAATTGAGACAAATAAAGTTTGCTTTGAAAATATTTTGATGAGACTTATATTTTAGATTAATTCAATCTAACTCATTAACCATTTGTCCGTTATTCCTTTCACTCTAATTTGATTATATAAAAAATAAAATTAACCATTTGGGCGGGACCAATTAATTACCCATAAAAATACTATAATTTATATTTACATAATTTACTTCCGCAAATAAATAGAAGGAAGCATGTTAATTTACAGTTCTAATTCCATCCTATGCAAATTGACATTGCCAATTTGCCAATTTCCTCTATTTACATGCCTATGCATCCAAAATAATGGTATCATGATTGATTATGAAGGGTGATCAACCCAGGGGCTAAAATTAACCCGAGGCGAACGAGTCACATGGTAAAAATAACAATAAAACATGTGACAGCACGTGCCGGCCTGCTACAGTAAAACGAAAAGCCACGACTCAGAATCAACCCAGATCCGACGACCATATCTTCCCGTCAAGACCGGGACTTCAACTTCTCCATCACAAATCCAACGGCCATAAATCCAACATCCAAATCAAACCGTTAGATCTCCATCTAACGGCATAAATTGAATCTAACTCCCTCTCTCGTTCCTCATTGCTCGGTCCTTAAATACACCAAACCCAGCACCCACTCCACGCTCTGTTCGTTTATCGTAATTCTCACTCCCAACTTCGACCAACTCAACTAAAAAACTCAAACCCACTTCTCTATTTTCCTTTTCTAAAAATAAATAATAGAAAGAAAATAAAAGAACCGTTCAGAGTTTCAGTTCAGTGTTTGTTTCAATTCAGTTGAATGGTTGGTTCTATTTACGACCGCACCACCGTGAGATGTTACCGGCGGGAAACGTGATAAGAATATCCCGGCACCGGACGGGAGGATCTAATTGACTGAGAATACCAAAATGGAAACTCAGAAGAGTCAATCAAAGCTAACAAGAACACAATCCTCGCTCCTCAGTTTCTCCCCAACCACAATCCGATCATCCATTCAAAGCCTTTCATCAATCAACGATTACTACGACGAAGAAGACGACAAAAACAACAAAAAGAAGACCAAGAAACCCCAAACTCATACCCAGAGATCCTCTTATTACAATTCAACTCCTCGAACCGGGTCGACCCGATTAACCGCTCCAGTTATCGCTGTTGTTTCGTTCGGTTTCCTCGGCGCGTGTTCTTTCTTCTTCTACTTCTCCTTCCTCGGGAGCAGCGACGAGGTACCGACCTCAGAGAATCTCTTACTAGCGTTGATTTTCATCGCTGTTGCGCTTTACTTCGCGTCGAAGAACAAAGGTTTAATCAACCACGGAATTTCGGTTCTAAAGAATCGGTGGGATGGGAAAGTGAAACGGTTCGGGTTTACAAAAACCGAATCAAAACCGGTGCAGTGGTTCATCGGCGATTCAACGAAAGAAAGTGTAAAAAAGAAGAGTGTGAGGGAAGGTGTTGAGTTTTACAGCAATGGTGATTTTTACGAAGGGGAGTTTCATAAAGGAAGGAGTAATGGGAGTGGTGTTTACAATTACTTTGTGAATGGAAGATATGAAGGTGATTGGGTTGATGGAAGATATGATGGGTATGGAATTGAGAGTTGGGCTAGAGGGAGTCGTTATAGAGGTCAGTATAGGAAAGGAATGAGAGATGGTTATGGTGTTTATAGATTCTATACTGGTGATTCTTATACTGGTGAATGGTGTAATGGTCAGAGTCATGGTGTTGGTCTTCAAACTTGTTCGGATACTAGCACTTATATTGGTCACTTTAAACATGGTGTTAAACATGGTCTTGGTTGTTACCATTTTAGGTCAGTTTCTTATTATTCTAATTATATTGTTACATTCTTAGATGTTATGTTATGTTCTTATTTTGTGTCTTGTTCAATCTATGGTACTGTTGTATAGGTTTTTAGTTTTAATTGGGATATTTTGTTTAATTTAGAGGTTATATTATGTAGTTGTGAAAGCTGTTTTTAAGTTATGGTGTATTTGGATTTGGATGCAGAAATGGAGATAGATACGCAGGAGAGTATTTTGGAGACAAAATTCATGGATTTGGAGTCTATCACTTTGCTAATGGACATTGTTATGAAGGAGCATGGCACGAGGGTCGTAGGCAAGGTCTAGGATCGTATACTTTTCGAAACGGTGATCGAAGATGTGGTGAATGGGATGCTGGAAATCTCAAGCATCCTCTGCCACAACTAACTGATGTTGTCCTTAGAGCAATTCAGGTAACATTTCTTTGTTTACCTTATTGCTGCCTTTAGGCCTTTTTCCAAATGTTAGTGTTTTACTAGTTTCTAATACATAGATGTGTGTTAAATTGCAGGCTGCTAGGAAAACAGCTGAGAATGCGATAAACCTTAAGCGTGTCGATGATCAAGTTAACAAAGCAGTGATCGCTGCTAACAAGGCCGCCACAGCTGCTAGAGTTGCTGCTGTGAAGGCTGTTCAGAACAGGATGGATGGAAAATTTTGTGATACTTTTGTCTGAGAGTTCAATGTTAGCTTCTGTTTGCAATTGTAAATTTTTACTAATTTTGAGTACTTGAAAAAAATGACAAACACCCTGATGAGCAAAAGCTGATTGGAGGTTGAAGAGAGTTTGCTTTTGATGTTTGTTTTTACTACCCTGTAACTTGTATATAAACCCTGTAAATCAATGAAAGATGATTTTTCTGCATTTCATTCTTGATGGTTTAATTTAATCTTATCAGGATTCACCATTATTTGTCCTTCATGAATCCAGTATTATGATGTATTGTATGTTTGGTATCACGGTGAATTAGTGAGCTGTAGCTTTTATAAAAACCAAGTTGACCCTGCATTCTGGCAAAGTCATAGTGATACCATATACACATGTAATATTTGATTTTCTATATTGGATTTTCATTAGAATTCCATCTTCAACTTGGTTCACTTTTAGAGGAGTTTGTTGTTTGTTTTTGGAAAAGTGTATATGTCCACTAGAATGAATAAAACAATCATGAAAGGATTACATTTTGCCAGGAACATGTCATGTGTAAAAGTTGCAAGTGTTCTTTAATGATATCATTTGTTTGTAAGATAAATAAACAAACATTCTCACAAGCAACAACCTTGAAAGGAAAGATACATTGAAGAAGATTCGTGAGCATAGTGTTATCAATGTTAATCAAACAGGAAATTATATTATGTGAAAAAGCATATGCTTGTAAGATTGACCCTTAAATGCACCGGGAATAATAACTGTACATTACACAGGGTTTGTTGACAAGATTAAACAGAGATCAACAGAAGCATATAAGTCTTGTCTTAGGAAAAGACTCTCTAAAGGGTCAAAACCACCCATCATCAGAATAAAATTGAAAAAGAAGGAAACAAATGTATGTTATTATGAATTATAAAATATAATATAATATAGCATTATGTTTTTTGTAATAAGAATCCATGTGACGCTCTACTCATGTAGGAGTAGGACAATGACAGGATTTCTCTTTCCATTATTATTATTATCATTATTATTTTGTTTGAACAAGAGGCACATGATGTTGAGTGGGTAAGATCTTTATCCTTTCTCACAAAATTTAAAAGGAAAAAGGGCATGGCTTTTCTAGCATGCTGGATCTACAATCTGAATTTCACCCGTTCTAAAAAGGCAATAATTTAATTATATTATTTATTTTACTACTTTTTTTAGGCTATTTTTCATTAAGATACGTGTCAGATTTATCTTTCATGCCTTTAGTTTCATTTTGTATCTTAGCACTGGATTCAAATCGCTCCTTGTTTAAGCTAATATCTTGTACAATGACTCCACATGCACCTCAGAAAAGTCCAACAAGGAAAGGGTGGGTTAGTATAAAGCTTGGGGTTATTTTTTGACTAAATCCAAGTTTATGCTCCGGTTCGACATTAACAAAGCAACAATTATATAATATCATTTAATTTAAAATAGTTTATTTATCTCAAGGGATTGTTATAGATCTCTCGATATAGAGTGTTTATATATACGTTCATTTTATTTAAGGACCTAGCCTGCTTCAACAACATTTGGATTGTTTATAGTCAAAGTCACACATTTATTCACTCAATATTTCTGATCGAGATTTAAACGGATCAAATTTTAAGTTTGGTTTTTCTTTCTCAAAATTTGAATCGAAACATGTAGTTTCCGATATAAATCTAATAATCAATGATGTGGTGATTGTATAAATTTGTGACTGTGATGTTAACCAAACGAAGTAACTAATTAATCTTTGTTTGAACTCTAAAAATTTAATGAATACTTTCTTGGGTATTGGATTTTCTTTTTTCAATATGAAAAAAAACTTAAATATTTTATTTTGTTGTATATTTCACTTATTTAAATAAAGAGTAATCATATTAAAATTATAAGAAAATAGTATTTTAAAATGGAGAGCAGTCATAAAAAAGAAAAAAAAATAGAGAGAAATTATTCTCGTTCTCTTTAAATTTATTACCGCGATGATTCAATAATCCTTGGTTTGGTCATTTTCATCTTTTTATTTTTATTTATAAGTAGATGTTATTTGTTATTTTGACAGGTTGTTGGAACAATTGGTGCACTATATTAAAACTCTCTTTTACTCTTATTTATTTGCTGTGAAATTATTATTTTAGTCAAAATAATATGTGATTTTTACTCATATTTTTAAAGCTTTTTCATGTTAAAATATTGGGGTTCTATTTGAATAAATAATTAAATTAATTACACTAATTATTAATTAGTTAATTAAACTTGTTAGTTGTATTGGTTTGCTACATAACTTTTATTCTAATTAGAAAACAATGACCTAAAGAAGAAATTGATAATTGATGGAAGAAAACAAAGCAACAAAAGAATTGTCCATACCCTCATCAATGGACCCATCCCAAACTGTGAGATGTTTGAGAAAATGTAATGTGTTTCTAAAAAAATTCACATAGTCTCGTTATCAGATTATTATAAAGTTCTTTATGTTATATTTTTATATTATGATTGTGTTGCTTCAATTTCTCCGTATTTATTTTTTCTCAACCCACTAAAATTCAAACAAAAATTCTAATTTATTTACACAATTTTCTTAAATTGAAGTGATTAATGAAATGTAGTACTAAATTGATTGGATGTATCTGAATCTGATCTTTAACACAAGCAATCATTTGTCATTACTTTAATCACTTCTTGTCAAATCTTAATTATCATGTCCCTTTTCTCTTAAACCAAAGAGTTAATAAATAAAAAATGTACCTCCTCATGGGACACTTGTTCCTTTTATAATTTTTACGATTTGAGCATCAAATTTTGAAGTATTTTACTTTTTAACAATTTTCTTGTATTACTTTCGTATAATTTATTTTCTATATATAAAATATTATTAAGTAAATTGCAAGAGTTAAGGAAGTTAATTTTATTATTAAATTTGTTAACAATTTGAATGATTTTTTAGTTTACTTTTGAAAGTTTATTTTTTTATTGTATTTATTATAAATTGTAAAAAATATGTATATAATTACGGAGATATATTAATAAAAAATTAATTAATTTTTTTATAAAAATAGAAATAAAAAATTTCAAGAAAGTCTTATATGTACTTATGGAGGTAGTAAATATAAGCCAAATTTGCAATTACATTTTAAAAAATATGATTACTATTGTTTACACGTAGCTTATCATGAAAGATGACTTCTACTGTTTGTTCACAGATTGAAGAATTTTTGTACGTTTACTTTAGATATCAATAAATACGATCATTTTATAAATTAAAAAAGTATTGATTTTGTATTCAAAAAAATATCATTTCATAAAAAAAAACATAATTTCGTTATTTATAAATATTATCTCAATGCAAAACTCCAAAAAAAAAAACTTGTTCTTTCAATTCCAATTGCACATCAACAACTTAAAAAACTTTATAAACTTTGGCATTTTGTTGAAAATTTGATATTAAGATTTTCAATGGCTTTTACTGTAATTTTTCAAACTACTAATGGCCACTTTCTATTTTAAAATCAATTTTTTTAATTAGAAGAAAAGTTATTAGCAAAAACAAGAAAGTCTTAGAATTTATATGGGATCTAACTTTGATCTCTACAAATTCAACTTATAAAACACATTCCAAGTGATATGTAATCCAATAACTACAATTTTGATAATCAATGGCTGCCTCTCCCAAATTTCAAACCTTGAATCTCTTCTTCTTCCTCTATTAAAAAGGTGATTTAAGATAATTTTTTTTCTAAAATCTCCCCTCAAAATAATTTTTTTTATTTTATCTAAATAAATAATTTACAATCAAATATAGTTTTTTCTTTGTATCTTTTAGTAATTTCATTGTCTTGGTACAATATTTTTGTTTGTTCGTCTTGGTGCGGCGTTTTTTAGTTTACTCGTCTTTGTGCAGCATTTATTTTGGTCTATTACAAATTATAATCAATAATTTTAACGTTATCAACATTACATATCCAAAAACATATATATTTTAAACATTTAAATTTTATCATATTTTATTTTTAACAAAGTTATATTATATCCATACATTATAAGATTTAAATAAGTGAGCCTCGTTTAATTTAGTATAAAAAAAAATGTTGATAGGACCCATGTTTGGTTTGCATTCATTATGCATATTGCTTGAAGATTTCCCGGTGTCATTGTCTCCTCTCATTAATGGTTCCACTTATTTTATTCTTGTACTTGTATTTCGTTAACTAATGCATAAATAATTGCAAACTATGCTATTAATGCTTGGATATTAGCAATCCCACCAAATTTTGAATGGATGATCTTTTTTTGTTGACATAGTTTGAATGGATAAGTGATTCTAACAAGTTTTAATACAATATTAGTAATTATTATTTTTAAATTATATATCTAGTTAATTTTATTTAGATAAGGAATCTGTGATTTTCTTTTAGATCTTAAGATATATTTAAAGCAGTTAATGTTTTACATAATGAATTCAGTTGATAAAAATTAACAGATAGTTTATAGTTGTTAAATTTTTTTTTATTAATTTAAAATTTATCAATGTTATATATATTTTTGTATATATTTAGGTAATTTATTTATTTTAATTTTAACTTATTTCTAAATAATTCAATGTTATAATAAAAAATTATTTTTTAATCTGATATATTTTTTATTTATTCAGCTAGTTTATTTATTTAAATTATAAAAAATAAAATATTTTAAATTATTTACTTTAAAATGTTTTAAAATTTAGATTATATACATTATTATAATAAATCATTTTTATAAATTTATGAAATTATTTATTTTAAATTATAATAAATAAATTATAAAGGGTATAAAAATATTTTGGTTACAATAACAAGGGAAAAAATGATAAGCTCATAAAGAAAAAAAAACTCACTATAAATTAGAAGCTCATAAAATGATTATTACCAAACAAACTACAAAAGTCTTGATCTAAAGAAAATAGTTTTTGAACATCCATACATAGAAAGAAAAAAAAAAGAGAAGGGGATGTGATAAGTAGAGAGATAAATAAAAAATGACATGTTATAATTATGTGAGAGTTAGGATCTCTTTGTTAAAAAGATAGGTAAGTTGGCTTATAACTTATAAGCTATAAAATATATTTGGTAACACTTATTTATGAGTTTATAACATTTTTTGAAAAACTACTTGAAGTAGTTTATAATTTATTTATTTTTTGTCAATTTTACTCTTATTATTGTAATTAAAATCTTTTTTTTCTTTATAATTTATTTATTATACTTAAAAATAAATAAATTAGTAAATAATTTTAAAAATATATAATTAAAATAAATAATTTATATAAATTAAAATCTAAAATAATTTAAATATATAATATTTTAAAATAAATAATATTAAATGATTTATATATTATAATTTAAAATAAATAAACTAGATAAATAAGTAAAAATATATATCAGATTAATAAATAATTTATTTACTAAAAATTAAACTAGTTAAATAAATAAAAATGTATCAGATTAATAAATTTTAAAATAATATAAAAATAATTTTAAATTACTAATTTAAAAAAAATTTAAGAATTAATTGATATAAAAAAAATTATTTGAGAATTTTCTTTTATGTCATTTTACATTTTTAAACTAATTGAACTACTAATTTTATCAAACACTTTAATTAGTTTAACCACTATAAATTATCAATTAATTTTTATCAAATAGAGACTTAGAGGTGTCCAAATTAACATTTTTTTTATAAATCCAAATTTAATCACTCTTGATTTAAAACATGATAATTGTCATATGATAATTCTACAAGTGTTTCGTAAAAAAAAATATTTCTTTAATTAAAAAGAGAGAGAGAGACATTTTTATGAGGGCTAAATAGCACCCGTACCCGTGGTCCCTTAACTTAATTTCAGTTAACGTTTTAGTCATTTATTTATTTTTTCCTGATTTGGTCATTTATTTTAATTTTAAGTAACAATTTGATGCATTATGTTTTAAAATGTCAACAATATTATCATTTTTTTTTACAAAAATTCAAAAACTCATCAAAATTTTCAACCAAAACCCATAAAATTAATTTTATTCTTTAATATAATACAAATTTCATCAAATTCGTAACTCAAATCTTCAAATAAACCCATACAAAAATTTCATTCTTTATTTGATATTGTTAGAAATAGAAATATGAGTTTATTTGAAGATTTGAGTTTCGAATTTGATGAAATTTGTATTATATTGAAGAATACAAATAATTTTATGGGTTTTGGTTGAAAATTTTGATGAATTTTTTGAATTTTTGTAAAAAAAAAATGATAACATTGTTGACATTTTAAAACATAAAGGATCAAATTGTTACTTAAAATTAAAATAAATGACCAAATCGAGAAAAAAAAGATAAAGGACTAAAACGTTAACTGAAATTAAGTTAAGGGACCACAAGTGTTATTTAGCCTTTTTATGAGCATTGATTTGCCAAGTTAAATATCATTTGTTGGTGCTCCTCCACACGAGTATTTCCACGTTACAAGAGTCTAAGTTGATACATTAATTAAACGTACTTTATAAAATATTGTGTTCGATTTCTTATGAACAACCCTAAAATTAATGTAATAGCGCCTACTAATTATATTCATTTCAATCCATATAATATTATTTAAGGGAGTTTCTATCATTGAAGTATTTTGATAAGTTTATTCTCTAAACTAATAAATTACAATTATTTGTATGAATAAAAAATTATTTATCGACTTTTATATTTTAGAGAAAAAAAAATTTCATAAAAAAAATTTCATTTCATTATTTATAAATATTATACTAATATTTTATTGTAAAAATTATTCAATTTTTACTATTATAAATAAATAAAAAATTATTTCATTGACACTTGTTATAAATAATATTTAGTTATTATAATTTTTTATACAATAAAAAATAATTTTTCTTTAAAAAAAATTATTTAATTATTAATATAAAAACTAAATATATCAATAGATATCAAATGAATACTGTACTGGAATTTTTTTTCATTATTTAACCTAATCAAAACAAATACTCAAAAGACATTAATTGATGTATCAGTAGATTCAGTACAAAGTTTGTACTTGTGCAGCGTAAGTTTTGTCTAGGTCAAAGAGTGCATGGTGGCCAGGTTCTCTTTCTTTACCACTTTTGATTGAAGCTCTATGTAAAGGATTTTCTTGTCTTGACCATGTGTTGTAAGTTGTAACTTGTAAAGTTCTTATGCTATTTCTTTCGTTCACTCCCATTTCAGTCTCTACGCTATTTTATCTCCAACTTGCTATTTAATATGAAAAGGATTATACCAAAATTATATTATGAGTATAATTGAACTTAAATATTTTAAGTAAGTTATCAAATTTAAGTCTTGTAAATAAAATAAAAAAACTGTTGTTATTAGAAGAGCAGACTACACCAAAAATTAATGTACTGGTGAATGTCCAATCAAATTTCAGTGAAGTTATTGATACCCACATAAAATATGAAAAGGATTATAAAAGTGAATGCCGAAAGAAAAGTAGTAAGGTTGCTTTGAAAGTTACTAGTAAAAGGTAGGTTTCTTTAAAAGTTGAAAGTAATAATTATGACGTGGTTTGTTTGTGGTGTGTTTTTATTTATTTATTTATTTATATTTGTCTCTTTCTATAAAATTAAAGTTTATTTATAGTTTATTCTAATAAAACAATTTATCAATTTAATATTTATTTTTTACCTTTAAATCAAATAATTAGAGTTTATTTATTTTTTATTTTAATAACACAACTGAAATGCTGTGTAAGTTCACGCATCAAGACAGATCCATTATAAAACTACACAACATATGTCTTTCTTTTGCATTAGCGTATCGCACTGTTTATGCCAATATATATATATAGTTCGAGAAATAATGCTATATGACGGACACATGATATGATTCTATTTACACTTTTTTTTTTAACGTACACTTTTTAAGGAAGCTACCAACATATTAATACATAGTTCACGCCACCGTATTAACATAGAGAATATAATATCAAATATATTTATGTTTAGTTGAAGTTTTAATCTTTTTATTTTTATTAATTCATGAAATTGATCTCTTTATTTTAAAAGTCAATAGTTTTAATTTTATGATATTTTAACTACACAATAATGATGTAAGATGTTTTAAATAATGTGATATATGGTATAATGATATAGAATGATTAATACATATAAAATTGAAATAAAATACTGTATAAACTTAACTTTCAATATCAATTTTTTTCTTTATATTTTTAGTTTAATTAATGGCTTATAAATAATTAACGCATTTAAATGATTTTATATCATAGAATTATATATCGCGTCATTTAAAATATGTCAAATCATCATAGTTAAAAAATATAAAGGAAATCAAAACTGTCGACTTTTAAAATAGAAAATCAATTCCATAAATTAATAATAATAGAGGGACTGATACTGCAATTAAGCTATATATTTTAAAAAGTTATTGTAAAACAATATTTTTCTTTTATATTTTTATTTAAAATATGCATACTTGTATACTTTTTTTAAAAAAAGAAATTACATTAATTAATAAAATATTCAAATTATTGTGAGATTTTTCAATTGTTAAGATACATCTATTCATTTATTGAAATATACTTCCTCCATTTATTTATATAAGGGACAATCAACTCAACAAAATTTAATATATTTAGTTAATTGTTAATTCAATTTTCCTTATAAAAAGAACCAACTGTAGTATTTCTAAAGTTTTCACCGATTTGCATTTATTTAGAAATTTCAATTTATTTTTTATTTTTTTTCCTTCAATTAAGTTTTTCAATCTTCTATGCCGCATGTTCTTTTTTAAATCCATACAAAATTAAACGTATTTACTTGTACACCTAGTAGCCTACCATTGAATCAATAAACTTAGTGTGTTTTTTTGATAGCTCTAATTTAGATATTCGTCAAAAGTATTGAAAGGTGGCAATATATACATGTACTTGTACCGCCTTTATCAACGACCAATAGGACACATGTTTTTTTATAAGCACTAACAGAACATGTTGTTTGATCTCGATATTATTAAGAAGACTTTCGTTCCCATATGGATCCACCATAATTTACTGAGCTTTTATACTCATCTGAGTTGATCACCTCTCTAATTGTTCTAACCCGATCATGTTGAACTATTAACTCTTATAACTATTGATAAATATTTGTCTATTCTTAACAATGATAAACATGCATATCTAATTTTCATACAATTATTCAATATTTTATTTGTTGTTTATCTTTTTTTCATATTATATTACTCTCTTTTAATCTTTATCTCTCTCAAGGTCTACACCAAACATTTTTCTTAAAGATTAACTCAGACACTCAAACATCTTATATGAAAAGCAGAAGAGAGCATTGCACAAAAAACAATAAAGAATACAATATTAATGAGGTTGGACACCTCTTGCATATTCATGAAAATGCTTATTGCTATCACAAATAAAATCTCAAAAATTACAAGTACCAATAACATTAACATATCACACATCAAATGATGTCACTCACACCAAGAGAATCTTTCTATTAAAAGATAAAGATTAATTCTTTGAAATATAAAAATTTATCAAAAAATTTTCATCTCTCAACAAATATTTTTCTATATGTATCAACATTTATATCTACTTGAAATTTAATGTTGGACCACATTTATGCTTAAATGGTCGGGTTATATGCCAATGGTTCCACACCACGTTGGTTGTCAATTTCAAAATAAACATTTGCAAATATGACATGTGCCTAAGAAGTCCTTTAAAGGGTCTCTATCATATACCTACAAAAAATAAAATAAAACAACTAGCTCTATGATTTTAGTTCGCATTATTGAATTGCAATACTCCAAAACGGAAAGGGCATCCTCATTTGATAAACCTTCCAAAACAGAAAAAATGGGCAAATTGGTGCACAACATAGTCAATCCTACTCAAATTCCATATAGGCTGACGTAGGTTTTGCTTAGCTTTCAAAATGTTAATGAAATAGGTTAGATAATTTTGTCCTAGTTAACCCAAATATAGCGATCCATTAATTGCTTAGCATAAATGACAAAAGCAATATATTATAATTTATACATGCAATATCATTCTATTCTACAATTAAATTTGTTATGTCCACATGAAATAAGGAAGCTGTCTGCTTTGACTTACTAGTGCTAATAGATATTTAAAATTAAAAATAGGTAAATAAAATTAAAAAAAAGTATAATTTAGTGACGTTTGAATCTTTGAATCACAAAAAGAAAGAAAGAATTGTCCTTAGTTTAAAGTAGATTGGGCGGGATGACAAAAATAGGATGCAATCTCAAAACCATAGAGGCGTAATGCCATACCCTTTTACTATGTTTTATACAAATTTTGGGTCCCTATCTTAGTTATAGTGATTAGTCACACTCACCAATATGTCGCAAGAGTATCGATTACACAAGTTGTGGGATGTGAGTGCTAGCTTAGGTCAATTCACCTAATCCAGATCGTCTTTCTTGATTTTTAGCTAGGCATATAATTATCTCTTTTTTCGTAATTAAAAACAAAAAATTTTAGGTACACCTTAATAAAAAGAAATTCATAGCTGTGCCACTTAATGTACGTTATTTCAACTATTTATTTATAGTTAATTGATCAAACTATCTCCTCCATTATTGTTAGTGAAAAAGTCAAGGTTTCTTATATAATTATATATATATAGAGGCAAATATAATAAAAAACTTATGTGTCTCTCTGCCTTTAAGCATTTTGTGCTAATAGCTTGTTATTGATTTTATCTTGCATAGACTACTCTTTTGGCTGAAGTCTATTTTTTTTTTTCAATAAAATAAACTAGTAAAAATATATTGTACGAAAGTCAAGGGCGTATATAAAACATCCACTTGATATAATCTAGACTTTAGAGCTTAAAAAAATAATGAATATTTTTGTTTTAATTACATTTATAGCAATTTTATTATTATTAATTTATAAAATTAGTCTTTTTATTTTAAAAGTTGACAATTTTGATCTTTCTCTATTTTTTTTTAAAATGACGATGTTGAATACTTTAAATAATGTGATATATGATATGATGATTTAGGATGATTAACACCTATGAAATTGAAATAAAACACCGTAAAAACTTAGCTTTCAACTTCGAATTTTTTTTCTTCATATTTTTAATTAATATATAAAAAATTAATGCATCTAGATGATTCTATATCATATAATTCCATGTCACGTCATTTAAAATATGTCAAATCGTCATTTTTTTAGTTCAAAAATCCAAGGGAGAGACAAAAAATGTCGACTTTTAAAATAGGGAGATCAATTCCATGAATCAGTAATAATACAGGGATTAAAACTGCAATTAAGTCAATATTTTTTTAAGTAAATCATATATATATAGAAAAAGAAGATACAAATAAATATTTTACTAGTTTTATTTTATATATTGACATCTATGTTGGAACCAAGTTGGTTCTAAGTACTTAGGATTTTGATGCTTACAAATGTACTCTATGTAAACTTATTTTGTACTTTGAATTATTAAGTTAAATGCCCCATAAACTGAAGGAATCAGAAGTAGTGATCAAAGGATTCCAGAAAAATGAATTCTGGAATGACCAGAAGATACTCCAGGAATGTCAAAACATGACCAGAAGATATCTTTGATGGCCCAGATCAGAAGGAATAAAAATCAGAATGAAACATGAAGCATACCATTGGAAAGCCTGCCACAAGGAGAGTTGTTCCAGACAAACAGGAATCAAATATCAATTTTATTCCAGAAGTTATTCTGACCAGAAGATGGTCTGGCAGTGAAAAATTACTTGTTCCAGACTCAACCAGAAGCTAAGTTTATGAGTCCAGAACAAGAGAATCAATCCAGATTTGACCTAGACAATAAGAGAGCATGATTCAGGGCATGAAACTAAGTCAAGACAAGAAGAAATGATTTCCAGAATGATCCAGACCTGATCTAAAATCAAAGGTAAAATGCCCAGACTGAAATATTTATTGTCCAGATTTAATTTCAATTTAATCCAGACCAAAGTCCAGAATTAGTCCAGATCAGAGGGAAGATTTCCAGATCAGTGGTTCAGAATTAATTATTTGGTCCAGTGATGGTCCAGATCAGAAAATCAGACCATGGCCCAGTGCTGGCCGAAATCAGAGGGACAGAATGTGCAGTCCAGCAAAGGCCGAATTCAGAGGATTATAGCATATCAGGTGCGCATCCAGGATGGCCGCAATCAGAAGATCAGAGGGTCAGGAAATGTGGTCCAGGGAAGGCCAAAATCAGAGGATCACAGCATAACAATCAGTATGGTCCAGATTTAATCAGGAAATTTATACGGTGGAGAATTTAATTTATTTTGATCAAAGGATTAAAAAGATTTATTACAAAAATAAAGTGAGGTGTTGTGGAATTCAGGAGCTGTGGCGGGAAGGAACCAACAGATTTAATTGGCCAGTTATTTTGAAAGAGAATCTAAAGATATGTTTTTTATTTAAATAAAGCCCAATTGGTCAAGTTATTTTTGCAAGAGAATCCAGCAAGATTCAGCTCAAAATTAAGCTTGGAAGAGGCCCAAATTTGCATCTATAAAAGGAGGCTCAAGGTAGAATACTTAGCATCGAAAATCACAAAAGAGTCATACACTTCCAAAGCAAACGCTCCCAAATTTTCATATAAGTCAATTGTGAGTTTCAGCTTTCAACTCCCCATTCTCGTGTTTGCACCTTCAATCTATTCAAAATCAATGACATAATAGTCCAACATATCTCATCTTTCTTTCATTCTGATCTTCCTTCTTAAAAAAATCAATCATAAACTCTTATGTTAAACTTGTAAAAACAAAAATTAATATTAAAATATTCTAAAGTAAGTTTTTTGATTGACACATGAAAAAACAGAAAAAACATATTTCTCACTTATACATAAAAAATAATTGGTAAATATATAAAACGGGACAAATATTTTTATTGATACTTCAAAAAATACATGATACATATGAGAAAAATATTTATAATCGATAAATATAAAAAATATGGAGCAAATATTTTTCATTGATACATAAAAGCAACATGGAACAATTATTTGTAACATATGTATATATAAAAACATGAGATAAAAATTTATCATTGATAAAAAAATAAAAAAATGGAGTACATATAGATTATTGATACATAAAAAATACATGACAATATTTGTCACCGATAAATATAACAAAAAAAATGGACAAATATTTATCATTACTAAACATAAAAAAAAAAGAAACACCAGACAAATATTTGTCATTGATACAAAAAAAAATAAAATTTTTACTTTATACCACCAATTTCTTACTCTTACCTCCACATTTTAATAAAAAATCAATTTTACTTTTTTTTATATAAAAAAATAATAAAATTCAAATTTTATGTTTTTTGGTACACGTTTTTGTTCTAGAAAATTTAAATAAAGTTTTCCGAAATAAAAATATATTTGGAAAATTTAAAAAAGGTTTTTTGAAACACAAAGTTTGAATTTTCTAGAAATATTTGTGATTAGGAAAACTTTTTTCAAGTTTTCCAAAACATATTTGTATTCTGGAAGAAAAAAAATTAGACGCTTATCACTAGGGATGACAATTAGACCCAGACTCAGTGGGTACCCATAAAAAAAACCCGCAATAGGTAGGGTAAAAACTCACATAATGGGTATGGGGATGGGTAATTACCCGCAAAAAAAAACCCGCAATGGGTACTATAGTACCCACCCCGCACTTATATATTGTTGTTGTTATTATTATTATTGGATGTGTTTATTTGAGCTTAAATAAAAATGATTTTTGTTTTAAATAATTTAGATATTATTTTTTCTAGATTTTTGTAAAATGATTTTTAACCTGTTTATATATAATTTTATAAAAAAATGATTTTTTTAAAACTATAAAATTACCATAAAGGACATTAAAATGATTTTCAAGAAAACATGTTTGTTTGAAAAAATATTTTATAAATACATAATTTTTCTAAATACATATATGTGTCTCTACTCTGTTATGCATCTTTATCTCATCTCCAATCTCTATCTACTATCTCTCTCACTCTCTATTATCGCATGTTTCTCTATCTCTCCTTTTTATTCCAAGCAAGTCAATGAATTTATGTCTTCCATTTCATAATTTTCGGATCCTTCTAAAAAATAAACATATAAATAAATCGTCACAAAAATATGTTAGTAATAGATTTTGGAGGTTCTGTTTTAATCTTAAAAATTGAGCCCTTAATAAAAAAAATGCAATTTTAATAATTAAAAAAATTGAATAAATAAATAAATTTTAGTCCCTATACACATATCAAGCTACATGATGCTCTACCCAGACCAATTTTTTAAATTTAATCACAACAATAGCAATTATTTATCGATATATTTTTGTTAAAGTGCGAGTAATGGGTATGAGTACGGGCACTTAAGTATCCAAAGGCAAGGGTACGGGTATTAAAGTTGATATCCACGAGAATACGGGCACGGGCACGAGTATTTTTTTAAACTGCGGGTACGAGGATGAGTACTATACTACCTTACCCAAACCCTACCCATTGTCATTCCTACTTATCACTAGTAAATATAAAAAAATGAGATAAATAATTATAACAAATAAACATCAAAAGAAACAAATGACTAATATTTATCATTGATTTATAAAAACAACACAAGACAAATATTTGTCACGAATAAATATATAAAAAAACACAGGATAAATAGTTATCATCGAAAAGTATTAAAAAAAATACATGACAAATATTTATTTTTGATAAATATAAAATACACTTGAAAAAAATATTTATAATCTATAAATATGAAAAACATGGGGTAAATATTTGACATTGATATAAAAACAACACGAGACAACTATTTTTCATAGATGTATATATATAAATATGATATAAATATTTATCACTGATAAATATAAAAAATATTATGGGATAAATATTTATCACTAATATATATAAAAACACATGATAAATTTATGTTATTGATACATATAAAAAAATACGCGACGAATATAAGTTATTGATGCATACAAAATACATGACACATATTTTTCACCAATATATATAAAAAAACATGAGAAAAATATTTATTACTAATAAACATAAAAAAAATATTAGACAAATATTTATCATTGACACATAAAAAAATATGGGACACATACTTTTGTTGAGAAAAAATCTCTTTTAATGATAACAAAATTATCTTAAGATTATGATTACACTAATGCGTGCATTTAAGTATTGTACTAAGAAAGGAACATGATCCAAAGATCGCAATCTCCTATCCAAAAGAATGAATGCATGCAGGAAACAAAGCCGTTAATTCCTGAAGCAGAAAATATGAAGTTAAAACACCATAAGTAGAACATCTAAAACAGAAAACCAGAAGATTAAAATGTTAAAACCAGAAGCAGAACACCAGAATACTAAAATCAGAAGCAAAACACTAGAAGGAGAATACCAGAAGCAGAACAACAGAAGCAGAAATCCAGAAGTAGAAACTTAGAAATATAAAAACCTGAAGTCGAACACCAGAAGCAAAAGTTGAACACCAGAAGCAGAACTTCAGAAGATGAACATCAGAAGATAAACATCAGAAGTTATACATCAGAAGATATATATCAGAAGATAAGAAATGAACATCAGAAGATGAACATCAGAAGATAAACATCAGAAGATGAGCATCAGAAGGTAAATATCAGAAGATGAACACTAGAAGATGAGCATCAGAAGGTAAACATCAGAAGATGAACACTAGAAGGTAAACTTCAGAAGATGAACACCAGAATGTAAACATCTGAAGATGAAACACCAGAAGGTAAATATCAGAAGATGAATACCATAAAAAGATCACCAGAGGATGAACTCTAGCTACTTCTTCATCCTCCTACAAAACAACTAACAGTTCCAAAGTATCAAAAGCTGCATCATTCGCGAACAGAGAAGGGTTATGTCTTGGAACCAGAAAAGAGCACTGGCCAGTTGTTAAAAACGTATGGAATGATCTAACCTCCTGAAAAGCTAAGTAAAGAAGTAACCTCCCAAGTGTCAGGCTGTAAAAGGACAGAATGGCAAGGCTGTAAATTCAAAACAAAACTGAGGATCATTACAACTTGGGAAAACGGTCAGAAAGGAAAATTTTCTTGAAGAGAAAGTTTCCTTCTCTCTATAAAAGGAAGGCTGCTCTTCTTCAGCAACACACACAACTACACGAGCAAAAAAAAATATCAAGAGGCTATCAAGAGCATTCTCAATCTCCCTTCAAGCTTTCTATAATCTTACACTAGATCTTTGTTTCATCTTTGTAGAAAGTAATTCCTATAAAACTACTTCATATCATCTTTAGAACTTCAAGTGAGTAACACTTGAGAGAAATCAGAAGGAAAGAATTGTAGGCTTGGTGAAGCTATAGAATACACGATTTGTAACCAACCTCAGTGAGAGGCTGATAGCTTTTGATACTTAGTAGAAACTCACAAGTGTATGAGGACTGGACGTAGCCTTCATTGGGTGAACCAGTATAAAAATTTGTGTGTCATTATTCTCTCTCTACATTTCCACATCTGATAATCATCCTCTAAAAGAGGACAGTAGTTTAAAACTAAAACAGAATTTTTTAAAACCTCGAATATCTCTATTCAACCCCCCTTCCAGTGATATTCTAGCCACTTCAATTGACATCAGAGCAAGGTTCTCTAAAAAACTACACCTAACAGTGTAAGAGAAAAGATCCAAAAAGAAAAAATGTCAAAAGCTAAGTATATCCCAGAAGGAGGATCATCCAGCAGACCTCCCTACTTCTATGGAACTGACTACTACCACTGGATAGGCAAGATGAGATTGTTTCTCATATCTCAAGATAACAGCATGTGGCCAATGGTAGAAAAAGGAAATCATGTCATCAGAATCAACAGTGCAGATCCAATCTCTGACGAAAAACCTCAAACACAATGGACAGCTGAAGAAAATGCCAAGGTACTTCTAAACTCTAATGCTCATTTATTTCTAACGTGTGCTTTGAGCAGGGAAGAGTATGATAGAGTTGAAGAATGCCAAAGTGCTAAGGAACTATGGGACACCTTGAAGATCCATCATGAAGGTTCAAGTCACGTTAAAGAGGCCAGAATTGACATGGGAGTAAGAGAGTTCGAGTTGTTTGAAATGAAGGAAGAAGAAACAATTGATGAAATGTTCTCAAGACTGAAAATCATCCTGAACAACTTAAGGTCTCTAGGAAAAGAATACTCCGTCCAAGAGAGAATAAGGAAGATATTAAGAAGTTTACCAAAGGAATGGAGACCCATGGTGACTACCATGACAGAAGCAAGAAATTTAGCCACCATGAGGTTAGAAGATCTGGTTGGAACTCTTAGAGCTCATGAACCTCTATTGCTTGTTGATAAACCAAACAAAAAGGGAAAAACAATTGCATTGAAATCCAGTAAAACTGAAAGTCCATCCTCCAAAAACTCTGAAAATATCACAAAAAAGGATAAATCAGAATATCCTCTTTATGAAAAGGAGGATGAACTTGCTCTAATTTCCAGAAGAATCCAAAGAATAATCAACAGAAGAGGACAAGACAAAAGATCCTCTCAGAAAGAAAAGATTGACAAAAGCCAGATAACTTGTTATGGATGCAATAAAATGGGACACTGCAAAACTGAGTGTCCTATAAACAAAAGGAACATAAGAAGATTTCACAACAAGAATAAATCTATGATGGCAACTTAGGATGACAGTGATGAATCATCCTTCGAGCAAGAAAAGGAAGAAGAAGCCAACCTTTGTCTCATGGCAAACTCAGAAATAGATGAGGTAAGCATCACTGATTTATGTCCTTCTTGTGAAAAGTTAGAAATAGAATTTGACAATCTCTTGAATGACTCAAACACTTTATCTTAGAAATGTGGTTTTCTTAAAAACCAAAATTATGAAATAAAGAAACTCAATAAGAAGCTTCAAGCTAAGAATGAAGAATTTCAAAAAATCATTTTACACTTGCAGCAATCAAATAAAAAATTGTCTGAGCAACAAAACACTTTAAACAAAGAGAATGTCAAAATCCATCCTCCTAAAGAGGACACAGAAAAGAAGGACTTGAAAATCAAAGTTGAAGAACTAAAAAATGACATTACCAACTTTGTCAAATCCACAGAAACATTCAAAAAAATTATGGGATCTCAATCTGGTATATTTGACAAAGCTGGTAATTGTTTTAATAGTTCTCAAAAACAAAAATTATATGAAATTTTTTTTCTACCAAAGAACCTAGAGGATAGACCTAAGTGCACGTTTTGCAAAAAGCATGGACATACTATCGAAGTATGTGTTGCTAAGAAAAAAGCTGAAAGTAACAAAAGGAAATGTTCATTTTGTAATAAGCGTGGACATCATGATTCCATTTGCTATCACAAAAAGAAAATCCTTACAAAAGGACGGACTAACCACCAAGGACCCAATTCTATATGGGTACCTAAGTCTCTTCTAAATTCTAACACAGGTACATCCTCTGATCAACAAAAGAAAGCCCTGGTTCTTGGACAGTGGCTGCTCAAGACATATGACAGGAGATAAGCATTGCTTTATCTCTTTGGAAACAAAAGATGGAGGATCAGTTACATTTGGCAACAATGATAAAGCTCAAATCAAAGGAACAGGTATTATTGGTAAAAACAATTCTGCCAAAATCGAAAATGTTCAGTATGTTGATGGTTTAAACCATAACTTGCTAAGCATTAGCCAACTTTGTGATAGTGGATTTGAAGTAATTTTTAAACCCACTCTATGCGAGGTCAAGCATTCATCCTTGGGTAGAGTTTTATTCTCAGGTATAAGGAAAAAAAACTTATATGTCTTATATTTAGATGATTTACCTACTGAATCTTGTTTTATGGCTATTGAAAAAGATAAATGGATTTGGCACAAACGGGCTGGTCATACTAGCCTGAATACTTTGTCTAAATTGTCAAAATTAGAATTAGTTAAAGGTCTTCCAAAAATAAATTTTGAAAAAGGCAAAGTATGTGAGGCTTGTGCCAAAGGAAAACAAGTTAAAAGTAGCTTTCACTTCAAAAATATTGTTTCAACAAATCAACATCTTGAACTCCTTCATATTGACCTCTTTGGTCCTATCAAAACTCCAAGTCTTAGTGGAAAAAGATATGGATTTGTTATTGTTGATGACTTTTCACGATTTACTTGGGTCTTGTTTTTAAAACACATAAATGAAGCCTTTGAGGCTTTTCAATATTTTTGTAAGAAGATACAAAATGAAAAAGGATCAAAGATTATCTTAGTTAGAAGTGATCACGAGGGATAATTTGAAAATGAGTCTTTCGAAACTTTTTTTGATGAAAATGGTATTGCTCATAATTTTTCTTGTCTAAGAACTCCTCAACAAAATGGAGTTGTTGAAAGGAAAAATAGAACTTTACAAGAAATGGCTAGAACTATTCTAAGTGAAGCCAACATTGAAAAATATTTTTGGGCTAAAGCTATCAACACAACTTGTGTTTCAAACCAAGTTTCAATTAGAAAAATTTTAAACAAAACTCCATACGAACTTTGGAAAGGTAGAAAACCAAATATTTCTTATTTTCATATATTTGGATGTTACTGCAACATCCTAAATAATAAAGAAAATTTGGGAAAAGTTTGATCCAAAATCTGATAAAGGTATATTTTTGGGATACTCCACATCTTCAAAAGGTTATAGAATTTATAATCTTAGAACTCAAACTGTGGAGGAATCCATGCATGTTATTTTTCATGAATTTGATGACTTGTGTTTAGAAAACATGGATAAAATTGAAGAAGATGAAAATTCATCCTCTAAAGTTCACAATCCAAATGAAGAGGACAATTCTGATCCAACCTCTCAGCAGGCTCCAAGAGGATGGAAGACTATAACGTATCATCCTCCAGATCTGATCATAGGTGATACTGCTGATGGAGTTAGGACAAGGCAATCATTGAAAGGAGATTCAATCAACATGGCCATGATATCTCAAGTTGAACCAAAGAACATTGATCAAGCCATAAGTGATCAATCATGGATGAATGCCATGATGGAGGAACTGTATCAGTTTAAAAGAAATAAAGTGTGGAATCTTGTGCCCCATCCTCTGGAAAAATCCATCATTGGAACCAAATGGATCTTCAGAAACAAACTAAATGAGGATGGAGAGGTTATACGAAATAAAGCAAGATTAGTGGCACAAGGTTACAACCAACAAGAAGGAATTGATTATGATGAAACATTTGCACTAGTTGCAAGACTTGAAGCAATTAGAATCCTCTTAGCTTATGCCACACATAAAGGAATAAAACTATATCAAATGGATGTCAAAAGTGCCTTCTTGAATGCATTCTTAAATGAAGAAGTGTATGTTCACCATCCTCCAGGATTCAAGGATAAAAAGAAACCAGATAATGTGTACAAGCTCTCAAAAGCTCTTTATGGATTATAGCAAGCTCCTAGAGCTTGATATGAAAGGTTGAGTTGCTTTCTAAAAGAAAATGGCTTCTCAAGAGGTCAGATTGATACAGCTTTGTTTAAAAAGATTCATAATGAGGATATGTTGATTTTTCAAATTTATGTGGATGACATAATCTTTGGATCCACAAATGAGAAAATGTGCAAAGAATTCTCCAATCTCATGCAAAGCGAGTTTGAAATGGGCATGATGAGAGAATTAAAATTCTTTCTTGGATTACAAATAAAACAATTAGAATCAGGAATCTTCATTTCTCAAGAAAAATATACCAAGGATCTCCTGAAAACATATAACATGAATCTTGCAAAATCAATGAGCACTCCTAT
Organism: Cicer cuneatum; assembly: GCA_037974295.1. Classification (NCBI taxonomy): domain Eukaryota; kingdom Viridiplantae; phylum Streptophyta; class Magnoliopsida; order Fabales; family Fabaceae; genus Cicer; species Cicer cuneatum. The sequence continues at coordinate 56,952,065 of JBBPBO010000004.1, read as the reverse complement.
GCATCCATCCTCCTCACTACATCAAGATTATGAAGGAACCTCTATGTCTGAAAAGGAGTACAGAGGAATGATTGGATCCTTGCTGTACTTAACAGCCAGCAGACCTGACATTGAGTTTTCAGTAGGTATGTGTGCAAGGTTTCAATCATCCCTAAAAACTCATACCTCACTGCAGTAAGAAGGATATTCGGGTATCTAGTTGGAACCACAAATCTGGGAATTTGGTACAAAAAGGATTAAAATCTTGATCTTCTGGCATATTGTGATGCTGATTATGCTGGTGACAAAATTGAGAGAAAAAGCACAAGTGGAGCATATCAATTTCTTGGCTCATCTCTCATTAGTTGGTCATGTAAAAAACAAAATACCATAGCTCTCTCCACTACAGAAGCTGAATACGTTTTTGCTGCTCAATGTTGCTCTCAAATTCTCTGGATAAAAAATCCAATGGAAGACTACTCTTTAAGGTACACAAAAATTCCCATCCTTTGTGACAACACAAGTGCTATTAATCTTTCCAAAAACCCTATTCAACACTCTAGATCTAAACATATTGAAATTAAACATCATTTCTTAAGAGATCATGTTCAAAAAGGAGATGTTGAATTAATTTTCATTGAAATTGAAAATCAGCTTGCTGACACTTTCACCAAACCTCTCAAGGAGGATCGTTTCAAAAAAAATTTAGAAAAACTTTCCATTATAAATCTTTCAAAAATTGTCTAAAAATAAGATTTACAAAACTTTAAATCATAATGTTATTTTTATTGTTTTATTACTCTAAAGAAAAATAAATATGAGGATGGACAACTCAGATAAATCTCTATCCTCCTCCAAAATTTGAAATTTGCAAAAGTCAGAGGGAGGCAAGTCAAATCACTGCTGATTACACTGCTCTCTGCAAAAAGGTTCCTCGATTTCGGTTACTTACTCACTGCCCAATGGATAAGTCACCCGTGCTCCTCCCTAGCCTGACATGATTAAACCTATGCCTCCATACTTCTTCCCTCCAACGGTAACTAATAATTTCACTATAAATTAACTAATGTGTCTTCTTCCATTTACCCATTGTAAAAATTAAAAACCTCAAGTATCCAAAAATGGCTCGCACCAAATCTGCTGGAAAAAGAAAACTTTCCTCAAACTCATCTGAAAATCAATCTAAAAACTACTCAAGTGAGTCCTCTCAAAATGATCCAAACCCTACCATTTCCTCATACAAACCAATCAACATGGTCCATCCTCCTCTGTCCACTCAACCATTTTCAAAAGCCAGAAAAACATTCTGATTATTCATCACCTCATTTCTGGAACCCCCTTCATCTAGGAAACATTATCTTTAGGTTCATGGTCAATGCTGCATATCTTGGGAGATCAACTCCTTATGGAATGATTCTCACCAAAATCTTCAAATTTTTTTAAGTACCATTAGAGGATGAACACTCTATCACCTTCAACAACACATTCTCTACAAGAAATGTAAACCAAATGCGCCTTGATCCCACTAAAAAGCCTTCTCACAAACAGCCATCTAAGAAAAAATCAAAACGGAACTCAACCTCCAATCCACCATCTCAATCTCTAGTCGCATCAAATTCTCCTTTTGACAAATAACCAAAAATCATGTCCTCACCACCCTCCAAAAATGTCTACCCTCTTGAACAACTTCAACTTGTCCCTCTTGAAAATCAAAACCATCGTTCAGCAGAAGGTGAAGAACTCAGTTCACCCTCTCCACTTGTGAAAAACGATGCTAAACTCGTTTTTGATCTCAATATCATTACTCAAAAGGGCTCACCTCCATAAACTACACCTCCATCTGACCCACTTGACACATCTCAAAATTTACAAGAACCATTTCTCTTTCCCTATCCTCCTACAAGTCCATCCCAACCAGCTCAACCTTCGTGCACCATGGCTCAAATCTTCTCCTCTCCTAAAAAAATGTACCCCACAAATTTTATCACTACTCCCTCTGCTCATCAAATCATCAATGAACCAGCTCCTGCACCACATCCTAAATTTACAGGACGATTCAGCTCACTTGAATCCTTCCTAGCAAAATCTGGAGAAAATTCTTCACAAAACAAAGGAACCTGCTCAAAAATGAAAAGCATCAGCATCAATACTGACCCCATTCCAGATGACTCCACTCCTCCCACCACTGATCCCAAGCCTGAACAACGTCGCTCCCACCAAGAACTCCGTGCACTGAAAAAGATCTGCAAGGATCAGAAAAAACTTTTTACAACCATGGCTACCTTTCATCAAACTCTGGCGTAGTTTAGCACTCTTTTAGAATGGGTCACATCACACCTGGTCAAGACTGTTGCTCCAGAAGCACAACCTCCAGTACCCTCTGTTCATCCTCCTCCACCACTGCCTCGTCCCTCAACCTCCTCCTCGTCTGATGATTCCTCTTTTTCCAAGTAGACCACCATCCTTTGGGCCCCGCTGACTTTTTGCTGTTGTCAAATTTGGGGGAGATAGATTAAAATTAAAATTGTCAATGATTAGGAACTTAGAAAAGAGGTCGCTTTTTGAAATTATCATAATTCAATCCTCTATGTTTTTTCTTTTGAACCACTTTTTTGTATGATCTTCTTATAATCAATATAAAGTATTCGGATTGGTTCAAAAATCTTTAAATTCTTTTATGCACTTTCGGAGGAGGCGCCCCTATTCCTTTCAGCTCATACTGAGGGGGAGCTTCATACTCAAAAACAACATATTTACAATTTTATTTTAAATAATCTAAAGAAATTTTGTCATCATCAAAAAGGGGGAGATTGTTGAGAAAAAATCTCTTTTAATGATAACAAAATTATCTTAAGATTATGATTACACTAATGCGTGCATTTAAGTATTGTACTAAGAAAGGAACAGGATCCAAAGATCGCAACCTCCTGTCCAGAAGAATGAACGCATGCAGGAAACAAAGTCGTTAATTCTTGAAGCAGAAAATCTGAAGTTAAAACACCAGAAGCAGAACATATGGAAAACAGAAGCAGAACATCTGAAACAGAAAACCAGAAGATTAAAATGTTAAAACCAGAAGCAGAACACCAGAATACTAAAATCAGAAGCAAAACACCAGAAGCAGAATACCAGAAGCAGAATACCAGAAGCAGAAAACCAAAAGTAGAAACTTAAAAATATAAAAACATGAAGTCGAACACGAGAAGCATAACTTAAGAAGATGAACACCAGAAGATATACATCAGAAGATATATATCAGAAGACGAACAAGAAAGGATAAGAAATGAACATCAGAAGATATACATCAGAAGATGAACATCAGAAGTTATACATTAGAAGATATATATCAGAAGATAAGAAATGAACATCAGAAGATATACATCAGAAGATAAACATCAAAAGATAAATGTAACACCCCGAGTTTAAAACACAGCGCGGGTGCATTTTTTTTCTTCAATTGAATATTTAAAATGAGTTTTTCCAAATTAATTCGAAAAGAATTAAAATAATTACTTAATTCTGGAAATTTAATGATAAACAATAAAACATTTTTGAAAGATAATAATATCATAATATTCCCAAAAGTCAATATCATAGTGCGGAATAAATAGTACAACCATTGTTTTTCAAAACAAAATACATATCCAGTTCAAATCCTAATACATCAAGTCTAACTGATCATGTGCTAAAGCTACAGTAGCACGGGTTTCCCCCGCATCCCGAGCAAGTCCTCTCCGAATCTGCCGCTCGCCTCGACGTGACCTCCTCCTCCTCCTCATCATACAGCGAGGGGTCGGTCTCCTCAAAAGTCAGATCAATACATAGTCTCGGCCGCTTCGGCGGAGGCGGAATCTCATAACAATCGTCGGAGATCCTAGACGGACCCGGAATCTCAGCTGCTACTAGCTTCGGCTCATCAGTCTTCCTTTCTGCCTCGGACTCATGTACAACTCCTCTAGTCACCGGGTTGGGAGTCACCACTCCTAAGGTGGCCTCCGTCTCAACCCTTCCAACGGACTCCTCAACATCGTCGAAAATTCTGTGCGCCTCCAATACCAGACGGGAAAGCACGGGAAAATCTATACTCGCATGAGTGCGCTCCACAAAGTCCTCTACGTTGTCAGTCCTGCTCGTCATCTCCAACCACCCCGTGTAAGTCGCCCTGCTTGAGATTGGGTCAAATACCCAAGCAGTACGGGAATAGCGATCAAGGAAGTTCAACGACGTTTCTGTCGTTCGGATACCCACGGGTGGCATGGGTTTGGATAACATATGAGGGCAAAGCCCAAAGTCCACAATATAATAGCAAGGGTCACCGACCGAAATTAACAGATAATCACATAGCATATATTGCACAACAACAATTATATCCATGGTATAACATATGATGATGAGGAAAACAATAATGCTCATTTGGAAAATTAATGACATTTATGCCTTTTCAAAAACAGCAGTCAATTATTATGAAATATGTGGTAAGTACAAATAACACCTCAGCAAATCACAATCATTAAATCAGAAATTCAGATTCTGAACAGTAATCACACACATTCAATTTCCACTCATTCATCATATAATCAAATGTGACCCACCGGTCAATACCTCAATGCAATATGTATATGCTCATGTATACAATTTTCTTGGAATCACCAAGGTGCAGTCGCTCAACAGACCAGCACAAAGTGTTTGACTTTAACGGCCCTAAAGACCAAGGTGCAATCGCTCAACAGATCAGCACCAGTGCAGACGCTCAACAGTCCAGCACTCGTGCAGTCGCTCAACAGACCAGCACGTTTGACATTTACCAAGGTACAATCGCTCAACAGATCAGTACCTAGTGCAGACGCTCAACAGTCCAGCACTCGTGCAATCGCTCAACAGATCAGCACGTGGCTGCGCATTTCAGGGTACAGACGCTCAACAATCCAGTACCAGTGCAGACGCTCAACAGTCCAGCACTTATATACCAAAGTACAATCGCTCAACAGATCAGTACCTAGTGCAGACGCTCAACAGTCCAGCACTTGTGCAATCGCTCAACGGATTAGCACGTGGTTGCGCATTACTCTGTGGCCCATCGTGGGTACCACTTGACTATGCAATGCATGAATATGCAGTGTTTCACTTCTCTAGAAATAGAATGCAAATTCAGAAAATTCATGCTTCTCATCATGTTTTAAATATCTCAGCACAGTCATAATTAACATCATCACAATCATGATTAAACAGTCAATTAATCATTAATACTTTGTAATGTTTTCCCAAACTCTTAAAATTCAATTACAGAGTTTAAAACTGAGGATTTTTGGAATTTTACGAATCTGTATTCGAATACAGCTTCTCTGTATTCGAATACAGAAGCCAAAAACAGTGCAGAATGATACTCTGTATTCGAATACAGCCTTCTGGTATTCGAATACAGAGGCTATCTCAGTGCACAAAACACCTCTTTCATTTCATCAGTAAAGTCTTAAAAACTTTATCACCACCACTTTAAAATATCACCAAAAGTTCCATTTGAATTCCCCACATCAATCCCAACATTCCCAAACACTCAGGGTTTACAAAACACTCTTAAAAACTTGAAATTTTTGGAAGTTCGAATCTGTATTCGAATACAAACGCCTTGTATTCGAATACAGAAGCCAAAAACTGCAATTTTAACATTCTGTATTCGAATACAACATGCCTGTAGTCGAATATAGAAGACAAAACCTTGAAAAATTCAATCTTTTCTTCCAGATCCTTAAAGGTTTCAACACTTCATCCTCTCATCTTCAAAATATTTCAAGAACTCCTTTTAAAATCACTTTAACCCTTCTCAGGGTTTCTTGATACTTTAAAATGCATATTACAGTGTTTAAAACTTGATTTTCTGGAAAACACGAATCTGTATTCGAATACAGCTTCCTTATATTCGAATACAGAAGCTAAAAACAGTGCTTCTGGGAAAACACGAATCTGTATTCAAATACAGATTCCTTGTATTTGAATACATAAACTGAAATTAGTGAAAAACAACATTTTGTATTCGAATACAGCATGCCTGTAGTCAAATACAAATGCGAATACAGTGTTAAAATTTCACTTATGTATTCGAATACGACATGATCGTAGTCGAATATAGATGCGAATACAGAAGCAAAAATCATTCCTCTGTATTCGAATACAGGGGCTCGTATTCGAATACAAGTTTGAAAACTTTAAGTAAAACAGAAACCTGGAAGGTTGTATTCGAATACACACATGTCGTAGTCGAATACACCTTCGAAAACCAGTGAATTTTCAACCCTTTTCAAACTGTTTTCTTTTAACAACAAACAACCAAACATTAAAAAAAACAGATTCAGCACTTTTCCAGACAATACTTTCCTCATTAAAAATCCCTTTTCTTTTAAAACATCAACATCACCATAATCATTCACAACAGAAGCAGAATCAAAATCATTAATCACCAAATCATCCAGAACAAAAACAGAATGATCACACCAAAATCAGAACATGCATCTCCCAACTACATGCAAGGCATTTTTAGCATTCTTACACAAACAACACAACATGCAAGCATATTCTAGTCTTTCTCAAACATCAGAATAATCATGTAAGCATTTCAGCTTTCACAACACATCATAATCACATGCAGCATCACAGAGCAGCAAAACAGAATGCATTTTTATACTTTAAAACCATTTTTTCCAAAACAGTTTTATGCCATGTATTTTAATCATATTTAAAATAACATGCCAAAATGTTTTTCAGCTTTCCCACACAAATAAAACAGCTTTGCAGTAACAACCAGAACAACAACATCACAGATTCCTCACACGTCACAAAAATGCATTATCTTCATTTTTCAAACATGTGATTGTAAAATAGTTTTTCTTCAAAAACAGAATGAAACAACAATCATTTTACAGCCCTAATGCAACTAGAAAGTTGGAAGGTGCCCTTACCCTTGCTGCGTGTCTACTACTTCTCACGTCTCTTTTTTCGTTCCCGTTTCTGCGCCAAAATATGGTGAAACTGTTGTATGAGTTTGCTGCTATAAAACTGGATTCCCTAGCTCCGTAATGGTGTGGGGAACAACTTTAATACTGAGGGTTTTCTGGTTTGGTGTTTGTATTTCCAATTAATGGAATTTTTAAGGAACTCTCTCTCTTGGTGTTTTGAAATCGTGAAACCGTGTTCAGGAAAACAGGAGGCAGAAATGGGAAAAGAGGGTACTGTTACATGCAACACTATTACATGCAAATGGGAGGATGTGAAGTTCTGCTCTTTCTCTGCCTCTTAACGTGTTCTTATAGAGCTTACTCAAGTGTTGCCTTCTCAAAATAATGATAAAATAATGCTGGATTTTCTAGGTGGATTTTTCAGCACTTAATCCTTTTGCAATTAGCCACTAATCCTTAATTAATGGTCCGATTAATTTAATTAACCGAAATTAAATTAATTAAATCTTCATCCAATAATTTTAATTCATCTTCCAAGATAAATATTTATATATATATATATATATTTACTCAAAACATACATATATTAAATATTTTACAAAATTCCCAAAATACCCTTGACATTAATTCCATACATAAATTCTAAATTTTAAGGGTCTTACAGTAAACATCAGAATATGAACACCAGAAGGTAAACATCAGAAGATGAACACCAAAAGGTAAACATCAGAAGATGAACACCAGAATGTAAACATCTGAAGATGAAACACCAGAAGGTATATATCAGAAGATGAATACCATAAAAAGATCACCAGAGGATGAACTCTAGCTACTTCTTCATCCTCCTACAAAACAACTAACAGTTCCAAAGTATCAAAAGTTGCATCATTCGCGAATAGAGAAGGGTCATGTCTTGGAACCAGAAAAGAGCATTGGCTTGTTGTTAAAAACGTATGGAATGATCTAACCTCCTGGAAAGCTAAGTAAAGAAGTAACCTCCCAAGTGCCAGGCTATAAAAGGACAGAATGGCAAGGTTGTAAATTCAAAACAAAACTGAGGATCATTATAACTTGGGAAAACGGTCAGAAAGGAAAATTTTCTTGAAGAGAAAGTTTCCTTTTCTCTATAAAAAGAAGGCTGCTCTTCTTCAACGACACACACAACTACACGAGCAAAAAAGAAAATATCAAGAGGCTATCAAGAGCATTATCAATCTCCTTTCAAGCTTTCTATAATCTTACACTAGATCTTTGTTTCATCTTTGTAGAAAGTAATTCCTATCAAACTACTTCATATCATCTTTAGAACTTCAAGTGAGTAACACTTGAGAGAAATCAGAAGGAAAGAATTGTAAGCTTGGTGAAGCTATAGAATACACGATTTGTAATCAACCTCAGTGAGAGGCTGATAGCTTTTGATACTTAGTAAAAACTCACAAGTGTGTGAGGACTGGACGTAGCCTTCATTTGGTGAACCAGTATAAAAATTCGTGTGTCATTATTCTCTCTCTACATTTCCACATCTGATAATCATCCTCTGAAAGAGGACAGTAGTTTAAAACTAAAACAGAATTTTTTAAAACCTCGAATATCTCTATTCAACCCCCTTTCTAGTGATATTCTAGCCACTTCAACTTTCACCGAGAATTTTTTAAAAAATCACGATATAAACATTTATCATTGATAAATATTATAAAAACATGGAAAAAATTTATAATCAATATGTATAAAAAATACGGGTCAAATATTTATCATTAATATATAAAAATAGCATGAGACAAATATTTGTTACAGATGTATATATAAAATATGGGATACATATTTATCACTGATAAATATAAAAAATGGAGATAAATTTTTATCACTAATAAATATAAAAACACTAGACAAATATATGTTATTGATACATAAAAAAAATACGGGACACATATATAACAACGATAAATGTAAAAAAACACATGAGACAAATATTTACCTCTAATAAACATAAAACAACACATGACAAATATTTGTCATTGATACATAAAAAAATATGTGATATATAATTGTCATTGATAAATTAAAAAAATACGTAACATATTTGTCACAGTTAAATGTAAAAATATACGGGACAAACATTTGTCATTGATACTTAAAAATAACATTGGAAAAATATTTATCACAGATAAATATAAAAAAAAACACAGGACAAAAGTTTATCATCAATGAAATATAAAAAAAAATATAGGACAAATATTTGTCACCGATAAATATTAAAAATACTCATTGAATAAATATATTTACGTGTCCAATATTATTTATCAATACATAAAAATATACATAACATTTATTTGTCCTTGATCAATTTATTAAAAGAACTTGTGACAAATATATGTCATTAATAGGTAAAATAAGTCAAGACATTTTTTTTTGGTTGATAAATCTAAAAAATACAAAAAAAAAAAATGAAAAATATTTAGTTTTAAAATCATACACCAGATAAATATTTGTCGTTTAATAATTAGTTAAAATTAATGTTTTATTAATATCTTATATATACAAATGAGAACAATTTCAATACACTAACTATAAAAAACTATACACGAGCCGTTTATTTGTCAAAATTAATTAAAATAGATCGACCCGTTTTACCTCGCCCTATATTAACCCATTTAAAAAGACTATTTGAAATGAGTTAATTAGAGGTGCATGGGTGAAAATTTACTCCACCACTTTTTATGACGGGTTGATAGGTTAAATCAATAATTTTTTTAAATGACTCACACCTCACAAAGATTTGATGTTCTTTGAACTTTTAAGTCTACTTTAATTCTCATAAACTTCAAACTCAACTAATCCAAATTTCAATTATTAAAAAAACCCTTGTTTATAAATGTTTGGCCATATGACCAACATACATATATAGCATTGTAAAAAATAAACCTGATAATTTGTCTTTTTATTTTAAAGAGCTTAACGGTGAAACTCATCTACACAAATATGGAGGAAGATTGGTGTATTGAATTTGAACATATACCCCAACATATCAAATGTACTTGTAGTTACCGTCTAGTATTTATGGGACTATTATATTATCAACGAAGAATTAATTATTTTTTTCTATTAATATATTTGTATGCATTGTATCTCAACTTATCTAATTATTTCACTAACTAGTATTAATAGGATATTTTAATAAATAAAATTTATTTTATCATTAAAACTAACACAACATATAGTACTAATTATTTCCTTAGCTCAAAATGAGACCACATGAGACAGAGGTATTAGCTGCGTGCATGCATCACCGTTGATTTGTGGCCACAATACAAAATCAGCTTAGCTTATGGTTCTAGTTCTCCCTCAAATTTATAATAGTAATTTCAATTTTAATTAGTCGTCCTCAATACCTTTCACTTCTACCTAGCTAATTACTAGGTCTAGGGATAAAACTGGCCAAATAAATTTTGTTGAGTTATGTTTCAATCTAGAGATAAAGAATGTTGAATTTTGTTGAATTATCAAACCTTATGGCTTATATTGAAAAGAATGTCACCTATCAACATTGACTTATGGCTTATACGTTCATTTAAGACGTTTGTAGTCAAAAAACAGACAAATATGATCAGTAAGTTTGAAATGATGCTTTGGTATTTCATTTTCTTGAGAGGGAAGGTAAGTGATTAATTGGTGTTATACGACTCAATTCAACATCAACGTTTTAGACAGTGATATATTTGAAAATATTCCAAATATGAAGATTTTCCAAGGAAATGTCACCAACACATAATATTTATTTTCTTTTTCTTTCTTCATCTCCAAAAGTCATTGGCCTACCTTACTTTATGTGAGATGCATTTAATTTTAAGTGGAACTAACGTAACTTTTCTTTGATAGCTTTTTGTTAGAGAAAAAACAGAGAAAAGAGATAAAAACTCTTCCAAGTATTAGCATTAATTCCGAACTTACGTGGAATCAACTCTAAGAGTAATTCTTATAAAATTTATTCTACTTAAATTTTTACGAATTTAATCTTTAAAATTGTAGAACAAAAAAAAACCATCGAATAATGTGATATTTTAACAGTATAAGTACTCTTTTTTTTTTTTAACACAATATAAGTACTATATAGTTATCTTATTTTAGATATTCATGTGTGTGTATATATTAGTTATATAATCAATATTTACTTTATTTTATATTTTATCATTTAAAATAAGTACTCTATAATTTATTTTTTAAAATTGTAAAATATTTTTGTAGGAATTTTTAAAATAATGTTATTTGTCACCAACAAACACGTTAATGAAAAACGTCAAATCTTGGGTTTGTCCGAATGCATGGGTATATGAAAATGAAAGAGATATCTGCTACGATTATACAAAGAGAAATCTAATGCGGTTATGTTAAAGCAACTGGTATAGAATAGTATTCTCAATGCTTAAATAAAATCTATTATTGAATCAAAAGAATCTAAGGCTATTAAATAGCCAAATACAAGAAACAGAAGCAGAAAGAAACAGAAACAGACTCCTTGCTTAAGAATCGGTCTACCAAAACAAAACGAAATCAAATACTAACAGCACTATCCTATTAACTAGGACACTTATTAACAGAATAGAAGACTAAATCAACAAGGACTGCTGATGTCATCGCCAACGGTCTAACAATTGCTCCCCAAAACTGAACATGCCAGAAGCATTTCATTTTACTTCCCCAGCTGACTTCACTCCAAGTGCTTCTCTGAATCTTTCAAACAGCTCCAACCTCATAGGCTTAGTCATAATGTCAGCCAACTGCTCACTTGTACCACAGTGTTTCATATCAATCACTTCATCCTTTGTGAGATTCCTTAGGAAATGGAACCTCACATCAATATGCTTACTCCTACCATGGAAGACTGGATTCTTTGCAAGTTTTATTGTAGAAGAGTTATCACACAGTACCTTGACACTTTTACTTTGAGTACCTCCAATCTGCTTTAGTATCTGTTGCAACCAAATGCACTGACATGCACAAGAAGCAGCTGCCACATATTCTGCTTCAGTGGTTGAAAGTGTCACTATTGGCTGCTTCTTTGATGACCAAGTCACTGCTCCTCCACTTAGCATGAAAACATAACCAGAAGTGCTTTTTCGATCATCCAAGTCCCCTGCATAGTCACTGTCTGTATAGGCTAGCATCTCATCTTCACATCATTTTTTGTAGAATACACCAAGCTCAATAGTAGCTCTAATGTATCTGAGAATTCTCTTGGCTGCCATCATGTGAGACTTCATAGGATTGGCCATGAAACGACTTATCAGACACACACTATAAGCTAAGTCAAGTCTTGTGACTGTCATGTACATCAGACTTCCCACCATTTGCTTGAATAAGGTTGCATCTACTTTCTTACCATCTTCTTGTTTTGTCAGTCTATTACTTCCTGGAACCATGGGATTCTTAACTCCATTGCAACTCTCCAAACCCAAATCTTTTCAGAACTTTTCAGCATACTTCCTTTGACCAATGTGAATGCCATTGGAGCTCTGCCGTATTTCAACTCCCAGGAAATACTTCATCTTACCAAGATCAGTCATCTCAAACTCCTTTTTCATAGACTCTTTGAACTCATTCACCATAATTGAATCATTGCTAGTAAAAATGAGATCATCAACATAGAGACTTACAATTAGGATCTTGTTCTTATCTTCTCTTTTGATGAACAAGGTGTGCTCATAGCTGCTTTTCTCAAACCCCTCCTTAATAAAGTAGCCTTCAATTCTTCTAAACATGCTCTTGGTGCCTGCTTTAGACCATAGAGTGCTTTCTTTAGTTTGTAGACTTTCTTCTTTTCCCCATTGACCACATAGCCTGGAGGTTTTGCAATGTAAACATCTTCATTCAGCTCACCATGAAGAAAGGCGCTTTTGACATCAATTTGAAAGAGTGTCCATCCATTTCTTGCTGCCAAAGCTATCACTGTACGGATTGTATCCCATCTAGCAACTGGAGCAAAAACTTCATTATAGTCTACTCCCTTCTCTTGCCCATATCCCTTAGCCACAAGCCGAGCTTTACACTTATCTATCTCACCATTCTCATTCAACTTGGTTTTATAGACCCACTTTACACCAATTACTTTGACCTCCTTTGGTACATCAACAAGCTCCCAGATTTCATTCTTTACAATAGCACCAAACTCCATATCCATTGCATCCCTCAATCTTTTCATTTTCACTGCTTCTTCATAGTAAATAGGATCATCAGAAAACATAAACAAAACTAAATTTTGTACCCTTCTTCTTCTTCTGAAAGTCCTTCTCCGCTTGTATAATCTTGAAGATAAGTTGGAGCTCGAGTGATTCTTCTTTCAGGAAGTGTAGATGTTGTAGCATCACTAGAGATACCACTGTGGCCAAATTCTCCTTCTTCTTGTGAATTTTCTCCTTCATTTTCTTCATCACTAGAGGCATATGTATCTTCATCAACTTCTCCCCAGTCAAGAATGTCATTCTTAGCTTCTTCTTCTGTCCTTCTCCAATCCCAGCTTTTCTCTTCTTCAAACACAACATCACTGCTAATTATCACCTTCTTTGTAGTCGGATTGACCATTCTGTATCCTTTAGACTCTTCACTATACCCTATCATCACACACTCTTGACTTCTAGCCTCTAACTTCAACCTCTTTGCATTTGGTACATGCACATTTCCTACACATCCAAACACTCGAAAATGATCAACATTAGGCTTAATTCCACTCCAGCATTCTTCTGGTGTCTTGTTCTTTACGGCAGAGGTTGGACTTCGATTGAGAATGTGACACGTCAACTTCACAACTTCTTGCCAGAACGAAGTAGGCATCTTCTTCTCTTCTAGCAAACATCGCTCCATGTTAAGAATGGTACGATTTTTGCATTCTGCAACCCCGTTTTGTTGAGGAATGTAGGTTGTAGTCAACTGTCTCTTAATACCTTCAAGTCTACAAAACTCTGTGAACTCCTTGGAGGTGAACTCCCCTCCTCTATCTATTCTTAATCCACAAATAGATAGACCAGACTCCTTCTTAACAACATTTTTAAAGCTTTTGAATGTTGTGAAAGCTTCACTCTTCTCATTCAGAAAATAAACCCAAAGCTTGCGGCTCAAGTCATCAATAAAGGTTAACAAATACCTTTTGTTGCCATATGACTCTGGAGTGATAGGTCCGCAAATGTCTAAGTGTACAAGCTATAGCTTCTGTGTTGCTCTCCACTTGCTTTTCTTTGGAATGATCTCCCGATGTTGTTTCCCTTTCATGCAGCTTGTACACACATTGGTTGGCACCTGAAACTTGGGAAGTCCTCGGACAAGTTCCTTTTGTTGCAACAAATTCAGACTTGTAATACTCAAATGACCATATCTCTTATGCCACAACTCACCAATATCATGACTTCTCACACTTAGACATGTAGATGATGCATGCACCACAACATTAGCCAAAACTACAAACATCCTATTAGATGTCATAAGTGTGTGCATGATTAGCCCCCTTCTAGGATGATAGACTCTACATTCTCCATTTTGTATCAAGATAGCCAAACCTTTCTCTTGCAACTGACCAATACTCAACAGATTATTTTTCAACTCAGGAACATAGTAAACTTCTGAAATTACCTGAGTTGCATCTTCTACTTCAAGTCTGATGTTGCCCTTCCCTTTCACTGGAATTTTGAGATTGTTTCCAAGTTTCACTGAATGACTAAATTGCTCATCTAGTTCCACAAACCATTGCATGTTTCCTGTCATATGGTTAGAACAACTAGAGTCAAGAAACCATACTACCTCTCTCTTCGAATTGTTGATCTCAACGTAGGACATCAGTAGAAGCTCTTCCTCCTCATCCAACTCAACATGATTGGCTCTTTTCTCCCAATCAGGACACTCATATTGGAAGTGCCCCAATTTATGACAATTGAAACATTCAACCGTAGCCTTGTTGAAAGCTTGTCTGCCTCGTCCTCTACCTCGTCCTCCTCTATTCATTCCTCTACCTCTTCCTCTGCCTGATCTCTCATCATAGGTCACTTTCAACACTTGTTCCTCTTCCTGGTGTCCCTGCATCCTTTGTTCATGAACAAGCAGACTTCCATGCAATTCATCGATGCTCAAGGTACTTAAATCATTCGACTCCTCTATTGAGCAAACAACATAGTTGAATTTGGAGGTCAATGATCTAAGTATCTTACCAACCACTGTGCTTTGCTCCATCACCTCACCATTTTCTTCATTTTGTTGACCACGATTAGAGTCTGCCCCAAGAAACTATCTACTTTCTCTCCTTCTTTCATGGCTAGTAACTCAAATTCCTTCCTCAAAGCTTGAAGTTGTGCTCTTCTCACTTTCGTGGACCCTTGATACTTCTGTTTCATTGAATCCCAAATCGCCTTCGATGTTCCCTTGTCGAGAATTGTTTCCAATATTTCTTTGTCAATAGCTTGAAACAATAAATTTTTCACCTTTAAATCCTTGAGTCTAGCCTCCTCCACACTCTTTCTTTGTGCCTCACTTGCTGGTGCATTTCCAACTGTCGGTGCTGGAATTCCCTTGTCCACCAAGTTCCACATCTCCTTGCTCCTAAGGAAATTCTCCATTGTCATTGACCAGTAATCTTAATGACCATCAAATCTGGGAATGGACGGCTACACAAACCTTTCTGAGATTGACATCTTAATCTCTTTGTGTTTACTCATACTCTCACACACTCAAGCTCTCGTGTTTGCCCTAGACTTCACAGTCCACACACTCTCACACTATCAAGCCCCTTTCGAAGCTCTGATACCAATTGTTAAAGCAACTGGTATAGAATAGTATTCTCAATGCTTGAATAAAATCTATTATTGAATCAAAAGAAGCTAAGGCTATTAAATAGCCAAATACAAGTAACAGAAGCAGAAAGAAACAGAAACAGACTCCTTGCTTAAGAATCGGTCTACCAAAACAAAACGAAATCAAATACTAACAGCACTATCCTATTAACTAGGACACTTATTAACAGAATATAAGACTAAATCAACAAGGACTGCTGATGTCATCGCCAACGGTCTAACAGGTTACACTTATGCTATCGCAAACGTTCTCGTGAATAATTTTTAAGGACAAGTAGCATTTTCCTAAAAATACTGTATGAATGAAGAAATCGTTAACACAAAAGTTATCATTGAATTAGTAAATTACAATTTGGATGATTTGCCAACTCTAATAAAGTAAATGAAGATCAACTCGCTACCTCTAAATTAATGCATCTAATTACTTTTTTTTATAAGTGTAAAAAATGGTCAGAATTTAAATACGGAATTAATTTAAAGAGTTTTTTTTGTCAAAAAAACCATAAAGAGTTTTTACTTTGAATCAATTATAACCGTTAAATTATTAAAAAAAAAACACTTTTATCATAATTATTTCTAAAGTTATATAATATATTACTTTTTAGTGTGAAAATTAAATTCTTTAAATAAATAAAAAATTATTAATATAAGTTTAAAAGATTTTACATTATATATGTAGTAATTTGATCTCAAATGTTTGGATGTTCCAACTTTTAAAATATGCGCACTAACCTTTTTAAGTCTCATCATGTATGAGAAAAAGACGCATCCATTATTCTCATTTTGGTATCTTGGGTCAGTCATCATTGTGTTCCCAATTTTTGGGTTGAAAAACTATACCGTAATTTCTCATTGAACTACTCAATTTTTTGCTTTTTTATTGGATTTTAATTTTTAGTAATATAAAATACACTGTCGACGTAGAACCAAAGTCCATCTAAGATTTCAATTTATAAGGAAAGGCCCTTATTAGTTGGTTCATTTGAGTATCTTCTAGTGGATGTTTTATTTTGTCTTATCTTCTAGTGAATCTTAATAAAGTTTGTTTTGCTTGATAAATAAGATAGATGAAGGAAGTGAGATGCATGAGTATGATCATAATTTGGTTTTAAACTTTTTTATGAGTTATAATCAATTGCTCCAACTGTCGTTAATTAATCTTACCTAAAGTTGTTGTTTCATTTTCAATTGTCCCCTTTTCTATGTGCTTGATTAGTTGCAAGCGTATTTTTTTTTCAAATGTTTTTTAAATAAACAAAAGGCAACTTTTAGTTTAACTAGAGAAAAAGAATACTTCATGATCAAGAAGCCCATGAATACTACATGTTTCATTTATAATTGCACTGTAAATGTAAATGCCTTTATACTTTGAAATTGTAAATGTTAATGACAAAAGGGAGTATTATGTTACTTCCTTAATTATTACTCTAACTATTTCATTATGCGCCTCATTTATGTTATACACACTTCTTCTTGAGAAAATTGTTTAGCATGTTAATTTTTATGATAAAATATGTTTTATTTAGTAAATGTCGTGCTAATCTGTGTCCTAAAATAAAAATGATATCAAAAGTAGAATTTTTTAATTAAAAAAACACAATGTTTAAATTTTTTCAAGTGTTAAAAACACAAGTTCCAAAATAAAATTTTTATATTTGAGTCATCAACATATGTCTTTGGGACATATGTTAGCTTTTTCCATAAAGTATTTAATACTTCAGTAATAATCTAAAGTGGTGATAAATAATATAAGTTAAATCAATATTACAAATAAATGGAATAATATGAGAGACATAAAAGAGGTAGAAAAAACAGGATTATAATATTTGATTTTATTGAATGGCATTTTGTCGGGGATTGTTTTTCATGATTTTTTTCCATTTCATTAAAACTAGAAATAACGGTAACGGATATTATCCGTAATTTTTTGTCGCGACAGTTAGTATCCAGTACTTGGAAAGACTCATTTGTAGCATGATTGATCTACGAGCAATGATAGCATAAATGTGGCAGTGTGGCCCTCCCATCTAAAAATTCTTCCACTCGCTTGATAGAGACAAATCTATCCGTCCCATTTGCATGTATATATATATATATACACAAACGTATGATGAAGCAACTAGTTACTTTGTGTCTGAGTGTAAATTGTTGGCAGAAGAAGTGAACAACAACCTTACTTGCCTTGTTTTACTGGCTTCATGAATGAATGGAAATTGAAATTATCGCTCAACATACTGGATTGCAAGTTGCAACATATCAATGTTTATTTGAGCGGCGAAATATTTACAGATACTAGAATGAGAAGTATGTACTTTATTGGTGTAGGAGACACTGCTTATATAGACTTAGTCCTAACAATGAGTGGGACAAAGACATTGAATGGTCATCAATGCGGACGAATTCGACAAAATAACCATTAAGACCATTACAATTAGATTTAGTCATTGAGAGTCGAAAACCTTAACTATTTGTTGTGGGTTATGATATTGAGTCAGGTCGGCACAAGAGATTGGATTGGTCTTGGACCAGTCCAAAACAATACGAAAAAATATTAAAATTGTGGTAAATGATGGTTGATATTGGCTTTTTGTCTATAAGGGTGATAGATGTAAACACTATGATATGTAAATAAAGAATTTTTCCTTCTCTTTCTTATATTTACCAGAAAGATTGGGTCAAACTTTTGGAGAATTCAAGAATGAAATCTCAGTAGCCTTTCCACCTGTGTCACCAATTCGACCATTACTATAACGAAAAAAAATAGATCACTATGGCTATGAATTGGACCATCTTTATAAAGATCTTTCACTTGTGTTATTTGTCGGAATGGATCTATCTCATCATGTGGTTAATTGATCGATATATCCTTTTTTTTTTTCAAATTATTCAAAATGTCTTATTTTGAAAAATATATAATTTGGTTACTTTGTTATCTAATAAATTAAAAATAATTAAAATATTTAAAAACAAAATACTATTAATAAAATAAAATACATTAAATTGAAGAAAAAAATGCGATTGAGTAGATGTGCCAAAATAAATAGTATTATTTTAACAACTCTATCATATTTTGTGCATAAATTTTTTATTATTATAACAACTCTCTCCTATTTTGTAGATAAAATAGTCACTCTCTCCTATTTGAGATATTTTATCATTTGACATTTTTTAGTACATCAATTAAACCCTAATAAGTTCAAAACATCAGTAAATCAATCAATTATTTCAAACAAACCGAGTTCTTAAAATCGGTAAATCACAACACCCTGATATCATGATTCAATATTCTAACGTAAAAAAAAAATTTAGAACTTTCCCTAATTGGATCATTTGTTATATAAAAGTCAAATTGTGGAGTACAAAAAATTTTGTGCATTTTCATATTTCGGGTTAGAGTGTAAGCCCAATATAACCCTGACCCAATCCTGATCGTAAGATTACTAGGCTTATTGTAAATGAACTATTGGGCCAATGGTGGTATGAGAAGCAGAAATATACACAACTTTTTCGAAGCTTTTTTTCTCCTTCTTGATACACAAGTAAGCCATTATCACCACTCTTCTCTCGCAAGTCAAAATCCAAAATCACAAAACAAACCGCGGGAATGTAGAAGCAACGTTGGCAAAGCTGTTTATTACCCCAAACAAACACTCATCCTTTTCCTACCCATTGAAGGAACAGTGGTTGAATACTTGAATTTAACACTCAAAGCCCTCTTGCTTTCTTATTAGGACACAAACCCCAAACCCACATCTATAAAGAATCACTTTATGCATACCCATAAGTAATCCTTTTCTCTTATCCACCTTCCACATATATACATAACCTTCCACATATATACATAACCTTCCACCTTGATCAATTTCTACGCAAATCCATCATAATCATAATCATAATCATGTCTTTGAGTCCTCCAAGAGAGAGAATCAACAACCAACATAGGAACTTCCAACTCTACTGGTGCTTCCAGTGCAACCGCACGGTCCGCGTCGCACCTGATAACTCCTCCAATTTAATATGTCCACGTTGCTTCGGCCAATTCATATGCGAAATCAACGTACCAACACCAAGACTCGTCGTAGACTTCACCGCACACGATCCCTCCCCAGAATCGCGTTTACTAGAAGCACTTTCCCTCATGCTAGACCCACGCATCCGCCGCTTCAACCCTGAAACCCAAACTCGACGCCCACGTCGTTCCACACAAGAAGTTCCCGTACATCGCCACACAGATGATCCAACCCGAACCGAACCCGAACCCGGAATTCAACACCGCCCTCGCACGTGGGTCATTCTTCAACCCATCGATTCTCCCAATTCCGATTCAAACACGTTTCAACCCGTTATTACACGTGGACGACAGGGACCATTGCCACGTGGCGTTGATGCAAGAGACTACTTTTTCGGTCCCGGATTTAACGAACTAATCGACCAGATAACGGAAAATGATCGGCAGGGACCACCTCCGGTGCCGGAAAGAGGTATAAACGCGATTCCGACGGTGAAAATCGAGAGCAAGAATCTGAAAGAGAATTCTCAATGCCCTGTTTGTCAGGAGGAATTTGAAATTGGTGGTGAAGCGAAGGAACTTCCATGCAAGCATATATATCATTCGGATTGTATTGTTCCTTGGCTTAGGCTTCATAATTCTTGTCCAATTTGTCGTCAAGAGCTTCACGTTTCTGATGAAGATGAAGTAGGGGATGGTGAAGGTAGGTTACGTAGGTGCTTGAGGTGGACTCGCCTTTCGTCTCTTTGGCCTTTCAATGGAAGGTATCGAAGAGTTCACCCTCAAAGAAACAATGGTCATGCTTCTTCTTCTTCTTCTTCCAGGGGTGATAATTAAAATTAAATTAATTTAATTATGCTTCATTATAATTAATGCTTAATTCAAATATAATTTCATTTCTTATTAATCACTCACTCAGAGTGATTAAAATTTAAAAACTATACTAATTTAGTATCCCGTTCTTTGTTAAGTCTCGTTTTTTTTATAAAAAAACATTTTTTATTTTGGTTTTCATATTCTACAATAAAATTAAAATGTTGTTTTTCAAAATTATCTTCAATTATTTATTGAAAAAGAGATAATTATGTGTCTTTGAAATAATAAATAGTGAAGGATAATATAAAGAAAAAGATAAATTATTTATGAAAAGTAATAAAATTTAACGGTGTTATTAGTTTGTACCAACAACTCTAAAACGACAATTAAAAATGAACTCTTGTTTTTATTTAAAAGCAAAAAGTAATTTAATAAAAATTAATATATTTAGTCAAAAATTTAGATCTAATTTATCAATTCTTGTTGATCAACTTTTGTTTATAAATAGTAAAGTATATGTTTGATATGAAGGTGAAATTTTAGCAGTGTGATTTTCACAAAAAATAAAAACTAAGCTTTAATTCACCAGTTTCATCATAATTTTTGGTAAATTCATAGTCTATCTACATATATACACTTGTTAAACAAGAGTTGAGTCTCGATTAGAAGATGTATTCATATTCATTGTTAATGTATCTTGAATAGGTGGAAATAGATGGTACACAAGAAAAAGCTAAATATATTGTGATTACATGTGTCTAGATCCTTAATTAATGGTGTAGAATTGAATTGATGAGTTAGGAGTGTTATTTACACTTGTGCCCTTTCTGACTATATTATTTATGTCTTTATATATAAGATTTTGTTGTTTAAATCAAATCATGAAGAGTAAGAAAGTTAGTTGTAGTATTATATTTGTTGGTTATTTGAATTGTTTTATTAGTTTGCCCTTAAAAAAAAGAGTTAGTTTATGATTTTCTTGTTGTATATATTATAGATTGCAAAGAAAATATGTAACATAATTAAAAATAAGTTTGTAAGAAAATAATTAATGCAGTTGAAAAAATGAAAGGAATCTTAAAAAAAGAGATAAGAAAAATTACAAGAGGATCCTATATTTAAGGACAGATGTAGTAATTCCTTAAATATCTTCTATGCCATATGATTGTGGAAATGTCGTGTTCATGATTCACGTTTGATATAAGCATATATTATATCGGTCTCTACATGTAAGATTATTTTGCGGAAAAAAAAATTGTTTTTTTATATAAAATTCTCTTTAAATTACAACAACCATTGATTAATTAATTTTTTTACAAACATCCCTAATTGAATGATAGTTTGTTTTTGAAAGAACATATACATTATTAACAAATTTTAAGTGAAAATTATTTTTCTTAAATATTATACATTGATTAAAAAAGGATTTTACATATAAGGAGGAAGGTAATAGTAAAATTCATTATTTCGACTGTGATTGATTTTATAAGCTGAATTTGAGCACAAACATAACGATGGAATAATAATAAATTTAGAAGATGAAAAAAATTATTTAAAAATACCATTCACATGTATTTTTAGTCACCAATTTTGCAATTAAATATTTTATTTAATTCATCATATATTCTATGGTTTAAAAATTCTTCGGATAAATTTTGAAACCTCGTAAGAAAATGGAAGAGACGGCAAAAGTTGAATTGAAAATGTACTTTATGATTTTGGGTTGAATATTATATTTGTTGTTCCTATATACATTTACATTGATCTTTGTGCACATTTTCAGATTTTAATCCAAGGCGGCATTTTTGCATCATTCTTTAATCCATCAAATGATTTGCTTCAGCTTGAGGCTCAATGCTGATTACGATTTCAACTTGTAATAAGCCTGTAATCGCAGTAGACAAATTGTCTTAGTCACAAGTAAGTTATAGATTGAACTTTGATACGTGCATTTGATTATTTTTATTCTGGCAAAACTCTGTCACGTTTTTTCATAAGTTTCCCCATTAAAGGCCTGCTTCTAAATAAGGCTTGTCCGTTAGGAATGCGTTTTGCAGGAGTAAATTGGCCTTGTTATTCAAAGCAAACTAAAATTGCCTTTCAAGTTTCCATCAAGTTAAGAATCAATTTCATCCTCAAAAGCTTCCAATGAAGTTGAGCATCCGTGTAAAACAAGTCATTTGTTGTTGTAATTGATGTTTCTCCTTCACTTAATAGAAGTTACATTTATTTGTATATTTATTATCTAAAAATGTAGATAGTTAAATAGGCACAAACAAGGCATGGCAAGTGTACTTGTCGCTAGATTAAGATATTTGGTTAAACCATGAATGATTATGTCAATGTGTCTGCTGAAATATTGTTTGCAATTGTGATTTGTTGACGCGGTAAAATGCAACATCTTGATTCTTGACGAAGATCATAAATCTTGAGAGCCAGCTATGCTCCAATGCTTTAGTGGCTCTGTTACATACTTTTGATATATTATGATAAAAATATTTCAACTCAGTAGCTATGTTTGTATGAATAATATTACATGAAAAAACTTATTTGATCTGAGTGGTCTTTAATCATATGTCTTGAGTTCGAATTCTAATTATGAGAATAGAGCTGCATCTGTGGGGGAAGGAGTTTTGCCTTAATTGGTATTCTACATCCTAAGGAGTTAAATCTTACAGCTACCAACTTGAGGATAGGATACCATGGAATTGGTCCATTTCCGGATTAAAACAAAAATATGTCAATAATGATAATAATATATAACAATGCATGGGAAGTGGTTACACAGTATCATTTCTATTTTGTTCATGTCAAATTGTTTAAAAGCATGAGTTATCAACCATTTCACGCATGAACATTCAATTAATGTATGGTGTCGTCAAAATCGAAATATTGAACAGAGTTAAAATTTCAATCCCTCTTTTGCATTCCTACCAATAAATCTTATGTATACGATAACTTCATCAACGTCTAGGCTGATGGTGAGTACCAGCATGAAACCCTTCGGTATATGCAGTGTTCTTAAATATCATCTGCAATAAAAAAATAATCTAGTGATAAGACTATGGTGATCTTAAACATAATCCGCAATAAAAATAATATAGTTATACTGATAAGAGTTTGTAACCACAGTATATTATACTAAAAGGGAGACTTCGATTATCCAAAAGAGAAAAAAGTTGATGGCACCTCCACATATACTTACAGCAAGATTTTTAAAATCTGAGCTGAGGTTTTTCTGTAATTTGTCAGATACCGTAGTACCCAGCTGCTCTCCATGAATCTTCATAGTTTCTTCATTGATCTGTATGGCCAACATTCTTCAGCCTGATGCAGAAAGTGTAGCAAAAGTTCGAAATTGAAAGAAAGTAGACATGCTTGTTTTACCTCTGAAAGCAATAATTTTGATGTTTTATGCAATATTTCTTCAACTAATTGGCCAACATCTGCATAGGATCTTGATGACTGAACATTTTTTTCCGGTGTTACTTTTGAATTATTCCCATCGAATGGCTTGACAACTTTGGCTGCAGCAGAATAATTTTTATTTCATTAAGAATTAGTCACTAGGATCTTTATGTCACAAACAGTTTCTGATACCCTCATTAACAAATGTGCTAAACTTTTGTGGGTCCTAGCTAGAGAACATGTCTGAAAATATATATACAGCAGAGTATAGTAATACTGAACATTTATATACAAATCTTACATAATGCAGAAGCAGGTTGTATGCAACAGCAAAAACTTAGTTTTTTTTGCAAATAATTGTTACGCTTAAGTACAGTTTTGCTCCTCTATTTTCACCAATTCACGGAATTAATCCCCGTATTTTAAAAATAGACAGTTTTGGTCCCACATATTTTTGAACTAAACAATAACATTTTGACATTTTAAATGATGTGGCATACGATTTCTTGATATAGAACCATCTAGATGCATTAATTATTAATATGTCGTTAATGAAATTACACAAATGAAAAATATCTAAAGTTGAAAATTAACTTCTTAGAGAATTTTATTGCGATTTCAAAGGTGTTGATCATTCTACATCGTATCGTATGTCACCTTATTTAAAGCATGTCACATCACCTTTTTCTAGTTAAGAAATCAGAATGAAGAACCAAAACTATCAAACTACAATTAAAATAAGGGGACCACTTTCATGAATTGGTAAAAATAGGAGGACTAAAACTACATCATATCATATGTCACGTTATTTAAAGCATGTCACATCACCTTTTTCATTTGCGTATTTACACAACGTATGTAGAAACCAAAAACTGATTGCTTAAATTGATTTCATTAAGCATCAAGGCAAAGTATGTATGTAGCATATAAAAATAGGCTTGGCGAGCTTCCAGAAAACGACGAAATACAACAGCCTTTTTCCCATATTACATCATTTTGCAAATATCTAGGATTTTGACTCTATCGCATAAAATGGGATTATCAACACTATCTTTCTGATAGGAACCTTAATAATGGGCCTGAAACAATGACTGATGTAGAACTAGCTGCAAAGAGGCTTGTTATATGGAAGGTTTATTCTAGGAGAATGAAAGTGGGCCAAACGAGAGAGAAGGAGAAGTTGGTTAATAAGGTGGCAGTAGGCCCCATGTGATTATGTTATGAGGGTATTTGTACAGAGGGGGGCGTGAGGGAATGAAAGGGGGAAGTAATCATTAGCTTGTTAGTGCTTTAGGAGAATTGGTATTCTCTGGTCAGGAGCTAGGCTCTGTTGTTGTGCTATTAGTGATTTTTCTGTTTCTATCACTTTCTCAGGTCAAGCTTAGATAATAATTATTTCTGGTGTTGTCAGATTGTGAAAAATAATAATCTGTTCAAATTCGACTACGCTAGCCGCTATTTGAGAACACTTCTTATTTCACTCAATATTGCATGTTTCAGATCCATACAAAAAGTTAACTCTTGGTATTAGAGCATGTTCTAATTTTGTGACCGATCGCTGTGCTTCAGTATGCTGCCGGCGGCGGCATTTTCCGCCGGCAGTACCACCTTTCAGTTTTTTTATTTTATTTTTGGTCACATACGATGTCTGTCGCCGTCAACTATGGTGGCCTTTCTAATAACCAGCCTCACCACTACCACTGTACCACCACCACTGTGTGCCCTTCTTCTCAGCCACAGCACGTTTTCTTTCTGATGTGCCACCACTATCAACTCTGCATTTTTACAGCTGCACCATAACCAACATTTTTCCGTAGTGGCACGTTTTATTCTCACCGATGATCAATCCAGTGGTGACTCTTTCGCACATGAATCATTAATGGTACCTTCTCTTTTCAAACTAGTCCAACAGTTGTCAAATTTTTTTTTGTGATAAAATGTTTTGATGTAACAAGCTTAAAGCATAGTAAGCTTTAGCTTGAGGGGAGTGTTAAAATTCAGTGTATATTTTAATATTCCTTGATTGTGCAACATCCTAGGCTAATTGTTAGTAGTCCTAGTCAATACAACTTTCTAGGCATTGAATGTAATTATTGCAGCATCATTATAAATAAATGGTGTGATCTTGTTTGAGACACACAAGAAACATAGAAATTACTCATCTAACAACACTAATATGCAAAGAAAAAAAACAGTCATAATGCAAGTAAACAATCCTCTCTGAATACTGAACAAATTGTAAAAGTGACGGCAAGGGAAACAAAAATAAGTAGTTTTCATGTAAAGATACATGAATAAACACATTGAATTCATCAAATGGTAGAATATTTACCTGGAACTGTCTTGGACTTATTATCTACAGAAACAAGGTTTCCATCCTTGGGAGGAACTTCTGCAGATGATTGCTTTCCTGGTTGATCAGGCAAAACTATTGAACCAGAGGGAACTAGTGCTGCTAGATCAGGGGGTTGATCTTTCCCCACTGCAGGATTGGCCTGTATGGGGATAGGGCAAGACGTAAGATAGTTATGAACTAAAAGTAGGAATTTTTCGTATTAAAAAAACAAAACCTACAAGAGGTGCATTAAATTAACTCACCTCCAAATCAACATATGAGGGAGATCTTCCTATTGATTTAAGAAATGAGTCAAGATCGTGTACATTTAGAGCTGCAATTGTAAAGGATAATCTTATTTTAATTATTGAACTGCGTGGTGCATCAAAGCATAAGTATAGGTGTTCAATTATCAAAAATTACAAATCGTAAATAGCCATGAAAGGAAGTCCTGTTTGGACTTTGGGTATCAATTGGTGGACCTATGGTTTAAGACATGTTCAAGCGAAAGAATTCCCAAAGGCAGGATTTGCTTCTATATAATTTTGATGAACCTTAGCAGATAGTGTTGGAACTAGTTTGTTTTTTCTTTTTATATGAAAAGACTACTCACTTACATATGGACATGTCATTTGACAATGGATGGAAGAAACAATGCTCCTGTGTCTTGAATCCTTGATCTAATAGCAGTGACACATCTCTTGGGAAAGGGAAAGATGTGGCATTTTTTAAAATAAAAAATGCATTAGTTCCTTATAAATAGATTTACTAAGTGGGTCAGAACAATGTTTGTGAACAGTAATATGCAAAAACATAAACACCTCTAGTGCACAATCAAATAGTTTGGCATATATCATGTGACATTATTAATCATTCAACACATCCAGTTCATCATACAAGTGACATGAAGGTTGAAAAGCAGCAATAGCTATTGAGAACAAGTAGAAATTTCTTAAATAAAAAAGGAACATTTTTAAGAACAATAATGGTGGATATAAAAGTTTAATTTAAGACTAAAATAGAGAGGAAGAAAAACTGTAAACATGGATTTCAAAGTCAAACAACTTATCACTGAAAAGGGGAAAAGTGCTTAGTAAATAACAAAGAATGCATTGCTATCAATTGTTGTAAGCAGAGAGAATAGGAACAGAAGCATACCGTGCTGATTCATTCACTACAGCAAATGGTGTGACACAACCCAAAGATACCTGTAAGAAGATAAGTAAAAGCAAGACGATTGGATAAGACAAGATAATAATCTCAACCATGTTATTTGAACATCGTTATTTCTCTCCTTAAATTGATTAAATTATTAGTTTATTGCTTAGCATTGTGGTAGTACCGTAGTACACAATAGTAGTAATAATAGTCATTATATAAATGACGGTATCAATTTAAAAGACTAAAAGGGACACATAAACCATGATTATAAGGCTCTAAATCTATATATTATCCGTCATAACAAAATTAAACTGGCATACAGCATCTATAAGAAATATTGAATAAATCATTAGACCACATTAGCTGGATTAACAATTTCCACTGCCAACTCAATTAGTGAATGCTTCAAAAAGAATTACTAATTATCTTATACACTATATAATGCCCAGCACTGAAAAATGTAAAGCACTGATACTTCTTATTGAAGAAGTGTATCGGTGTCCAAGTCAGTGTTTGATACCGATACATTGATTATATATTCAATTAATTCATTTTATTAAATTATTACCGGTGTCAACGTGTTAGTGTCAGTGTCATGTATGGTGCCCGTGTCAGTATTCATGCTAACACACAGATTCAAACAACAAAATGATAGAACAAAGTCACAGACAAACCTGAAGTATTTCACCTAAAGCCTCTTCGGGTGCCATTCTCAGACCACCTTTTCCCAAACCAAGCCGCTGAGATAACACTGCTCAGCTTTGAAGCAACAAAGTAATCTCATTAATATTTGAGGCAATGCAAGCAAGTGAACAAACTCGACAGGTTCACAAAATAATGCATACCTTTCAGATCTACTTTGGTATCAGCTAAAGCAGAAACAATGTAAAACCTGTTTTTCTTGTCCTTTTTTCACAATAGTAGTAATTAATTAGGTCATATACATTCACTAACAATAACCAACAACAAAAAAGCATCATAACATAAACCTAGATTTTTTTTCTCTTACATTACAAATTATATTATAAATATACCTTCAAAAAGAGATTTTTACTGAGACCACCGCCCAAATTTCCAACATACTTTGCCTGAAGGAAGATGTACAATAAATCATAAATAAATAAATAAGATAGACATTTTACAGCATTATTATAAGGTATTTATTTACCTGAGCTTCAACAGTCAAAACAGCTGGATGTTCATACTTGGAAAATTGAATCTGAAGCTCCTGAAAAAACCAATACAAAAAATCTAATTGAGTTTGATGCATTCTATTTATGAGAAACGAACACGGCTATGACACTAATCAAGTAAGAAAAGACTCGGTTTGATGGAAGAAACCTGTAACCGCTGAAGTAGCTCTTCCTTCGTGAGACCCATCGGCGGCGAAATTGTAACGGTGGTTTGGTGGAAACAAGTTTGTATATCTCAGCAGAAAATGGAACAAGAGAGTGTGTTCTCTTTCAAACCTGAAACCGCCACTGTGGGTCTGGTTTGGAGGCCCAAATCACATCCAGTTGCCTATGTGTCCAAACCCACGAAGTTGAGCTTACTACTTTCCACACTACCTATACGTCTCACCCTTCAATGTAATCAAAAATACTTAATTATCCTTCTTATTATATATAAAATTTAAATTTTTTTACATCCATGGTGTACTCGTATGTTTAAAACTTTACAAAAATCAAAATTAGAAAAACTTTTTTTCGAAACTTGGTTGATTGTAAAACTTTTGATATATAATTTGTTATTAAATATTTTTAAAATTTTTATTTTTAATAAAATTTTTGAAATACACATTTTTAGAACTTTGATATCTTTGAAGCAATGTATTTTTTAAAGTTTTGAAAACAAAATATTCAAAACCTAATATTACATTTCAAAAATTTCGATCAAGATTAAAATTTAAAATATTACTCAAATTTTTGAAATGGATAATTTTTTCTAAATAATTAAATTTTTTTTAAATATTGTATTTACAATATAAATATTAATTAAATTTAGTATATTTTTTAACTTTTATATTTTTTCAAATTAAATTAAGTATGAGTGGAGTTGATGGTGAAGTTGTTGCTACCCCGACTATAAATTTTACTGATAAATTCACGACTAATCAGATAGTTTTAATAATAATTGATATTACTAGTTTTTAATGTATAAAGATATGTTAATGTTTTATTCAAAATATGCTTTGCAGATATTTTTCTCTCAAGAAGTTGTATTCGAATTGGCAAACACTATTGAAAGACAATATAGAATAATAATTGTTACCATTAGATTTGATACAGCTACCAGAAAACGAGAAAGAAAAGACAAATTAATTTTGGAATGTGAAATAGGTGGAAGATATAAAGTAAAATCAAAATCAACAGTAATTTGTTCTCACAAGAGTAACTGTCCATTCAAACTTGGATGTATATCATTAAGTATCGGTGAAGGATGGAAAATTAGTGTTTGATGTGAACACATAATCATGATTTAGCGGATACTTTAGACTGTCATTCATATTTAGGGCGTTTAAATGAAGAGAAGAGAAATTATGTTAATTACATGACAAAGTATAAGCTTGCACCAAGATTCATTTTCAATGCATTGAAAGAGCAAAATAAAGAGAATTTCACAGTTTCTACTCAAATATATAAAGCAATGAATACTTATCGATCACATTTGAAAGGTTTGTACACAGAAATACAGCATCCATTGAAGTTAATACAAAGTGAAAATCATGTGCATTGGGCAAGAAGACGGGAGGATTCAGATGTCCTAAGAGGCATATTTTAGATGTGCCCTGATTGTATAAAGCTATTGAACGTGTTTCATTTTATTTTTATATGTGATAGTACATACAAAACAAATATATATCGGTTACCATTGCTTGAAATTGTGACCGATAGAGATTTTGTCATGATGGATGCTATTAGTGTCGTATCTCCTACTACAATTAATCTGATGTGTCGTTTTTATATTGAAAAAATGTTAGGGAAAAATGAAAACATGTTAAAAATGATAAACAAGATTATATAATAGATTTATGAAAAAATATTGTATATTTGACTAGTGTGGAAGAGTATGATCATCACTTGCAACACTTTGAGTTAGAGTGTGCCGATATTATTATTTTTGTTGATTATGTTAAAAATTCATGGTTCACACCTTACAAAGAATGATTTGTCAATGCTTAGACCAATATAGTGATACAATTAAGGAATACAACGACCAACAAATATTTTTAAATTATGATTGAGTCGTCATTTATGTGATTTATTTTAATTTGCCTTATTTAATTTATTTGTAAAGCTGAGACTGCTTATTGGAGATTGAAAAAATGTTGCAAACTAGTAATTGAGACTTGTGTAAAAGTTGAGACGTTGTGAATATGATGTTGAAGAACTAGATGTGTAACATCAAAGCGTCTTTTCAAGAAAGCATTGTTGATATTGAGCACTAGTATAATTCATCATTTTATCAAAGATTGCATCATTTTGTATCAAGGAAATGTATTAAAAAAAATGAAAAACAATTAAAGAGACTAAATACAGTAGGTATTGACAAAACAAAACGTGGTTGTTCAATCAGAACACAACTCATGGGTTAACTTGTGGATAAAATAGTATCATGTTTTTTGGAAGAAAAAAAAAATCAAACATGGAGCATTAAGAATCTTTATCACAATATGACTTCTTAGAAGAGTGAGAGACAATGAAAGCATACATGAAGACATAAAATATTGTTGGTCGAAGGATATCCAGGACAAAGATGTGTGAACTTATATTTCCATATACAACAACAATGCGTCCACCACCTAATTAAAGTGAAAACTGAAGGAGATACTAAAAATAATAAAAAGAGAAAAAAATTTGGCACTTCTCGTGATCCTTCATATTGGGAGTATGTTAATGCTTCTTAGGGATCTTTAAAGTAATCATCTCAGTGTTCTACAAATCAGCCATCTCAAAAATCTGCAAAACCATCATATAAGAAACACTTTCCTATATGCCCATGGAGTATGTTTAGGAACCCTTCCATTGTCACTCCACTTACAGATGTTAGGAAAATGCTCGTAAATCCAACACTACACCAAAAATAAAAGACAATTTAATAAATTAAAAATACAACTTAATATGAGTCATATACCTGTAATAGACTCATATATCCTCCCAAATTCCTGGTGTCATGAATAGCTTCATCCTCCAAGTTATCATATAGCACAATCAATGCAGCTGTACCTCATGCATATTCCTCAAAATGCTCTAAATTAATGAAGAAGCTAATATACTTTGCCTCAGCGCAAGTGTGAGTCTTATCGGCGAAAATAGTGATGCCAACTAAGCAAAAGATATGTTCTTGAAGCATACTCAAACCAGTTAGTTTGAATGAAACTTTTGTATAGACCATGCAACCACTGCAATCTATATTGAGCATATTTGTTAAAATTTATCTTAGTAGCTGCTTTTTCCATTGTTGCTCCCAACAGCTCATGTGCAGTAATCACAACATTATTAGTATTCATAATTATTGGTGCACTGAAGAACCTACCATGGGGAGGAATGTGCAAAAGACTTGTGATATCGTATAATGTAATGGTCATCTCTTTGAATGGCATGTGAAACCAACCAGTCTCTCTTTGCCACCTTTCTACAAAAGCACATATGAGACCAGCGTAGGTCGTCGTCAAATAAGTTGAACACAAGTGTATCAATCCAAATTCTTGAATCTAATGTTGTACAATATCAAGTATCGGTACTTCAGCAAATTTCTTCAGTTTCAAACCTTGCGTGATCTCCTTCAACGGACCACGATCCTACAAGTAATTAAAAAACATAACAATAAAATAATGTACTAAATTTCATTACAAAAATGTATTATATATAATATACTTATTCTTAGTTAAAATTAATTAATTAAAATATACATCTCCTTCCCGTTTCCTCCGAGCCACATGGTGTTCATATTGTGTCAACGCCAATGTGACCAAATGCCCTATAGGGAATCCATGTTGTTGAACCTGCTCTTCGACTGTCTGCTCCTCAGCTTCCTCATATTCCATCTGTTCAGGCTCCTGAACATCCTCATCAAGTTTGTGAAACTTGAAACCACACCTACAATGATGTTAACGAGGTGGATCGTTTGCCTCGTTCAATCGTCGATAAGATGCACTTGTGGAACTCTTTCGCCTCTATCGCTTATGTTGGCGGCGATAGTGCGGATAATTTCCGTTGTAAGCGATAGTGCGGATAATTTCCATTGTAGGCGATAGTGCAGATAATTTCTCTGTTTGCACCTCTGGTATAAGTCACTATAAAATTAACATATCAATAATTTGTATTAAAAACATTTTTTTGAAAATTATGAATCATTTGAAACTTTCAAAATTTTCAAGAGTTTCATTTAATTTGAAAGTTTCAAAAGTTTTAAAAGTTTCATGTTGCTCAAAACTTTTGAAAATCTTGAATTTCCTATTTCGAAAGTTTCAAATTGCTCGAAACTTTCAAAAATGATTGAATTAGCTATTTCGAAAGTTTCGTATTATTCAAAACTTTCGAAAATATTTTAAAAACTGGAAATTGTGTTTCAAATAAATCAATATTTGAATCGGAAGTTTCAGAATGCTGGGAAAATTTGCGAATTTTTTTTAACTTTTTATATATAGAAAAAAATGGTAACATAGTCTTTTTAATAGTATTGGGGATGAAAGGTATAGGTGGGGGTATGTGAACTAGAAAACTCTCGGAAG
Source organism: Cicer cuneatum (assembly GCA_037974295.1). Lineage (NCBI taxonomy): Eukaryota > Viridiplantae > Streptophyta > Magnoliopsida > Fabales > Fabaceae > Cicer > Cicer cuneatum. Next base: position 56,918,845 of record JBBPBO010000004.1, on the reverse strand, counting down.
TTCTGTGGGTTTAGTTTTGGAATATTCGTGGCTCAAATCAAACTGAATTGCTTATGTCTCCCAACTCAAGAAAATTGAATTTTGTATCCCCTCAATTATATCTATATTTCTCATTTATAATTTGTGTCCCTTAACTTTCCAAAATACCCCTTTGAATAGTGAAAAAAAAAAGACAAATTCGAATACTTGAGCATACCCCATATTCCAAAATTTTCAAAATAAGTATTTTATTTTTTCTGAAATTTTCTAATCGGAAATTTCAGTGTTTGAATTTTTGGTACTTATATTGTGTACCACAAATTTCGAAAATGATATTTCTGATAGTTATTTCCACCCAGAAATATAATTTTTCGCTACACAATATAGCATGAAATTTCGAAAACTGCATAGTTGAAAAAACTACTGAAAATTTCATTTTTGAAATTTCCGATTAGAATCATAACTACCGGAAATTTATGAAAAATAAACTTTTCGGATCAATTTTTTTCATTTTTTTATATTTTTTTCATTCAATTTTTTTTCCAGTGAGTATTAGAGGAGCAATCTTTAGTTCGACCTCCTACACAATCTAATAGGAAATATGTTGTTGAGAAAGGGAGAAGAAGGAACGAAGAAATGCAACAAGAGGTACAAGAGCGTTAGGAGGATTATGTGTCAGCCTGAATTTGAGAAAGCAGTGAATCAAGATCCTTCGTTTTTTGAGGATCGCATAGAGCAGGAGGAACATCAAAATCATGCGTTTATGGGTCACACACAACAGGAGTAGTAGTACGATCACAAGCATCATGAGGAGCAATAACCATATCTTGTGTCTGACCAACCTCTGCTTCCTATAGGACCATTTGATATTTTTGTCCTTAAGGATTATGAGCACCACATTGCAGCTAGAGTGTGGAATGGATCAGTTAGTAAATAATTTATTTTATTACATAGTATAATATGTATAGCATAGTATGTTTGTTTAATATATTTATAGTACAATTTAGTATATGCATATATATGCTATTGTGCGTTATTTTAATTAAACAAACTAAACGTGTATTGAAAGTTGTTTCAAATCACAAAAACCAAGACAAACTCAATGATATTAGATATGTATTACCTACTAAGATAGATCAATGGATTACTAGATTAGGACGTCCTCTGCAAAGATGTAGTTTGCATATAATTGATAGTAATCTTATATATGCTTTTGCTGAGAGATGGCACACAGAGATTAGTTCATTTCACTTGTCATTGGGTGAAATGAATAATACTCTTGACAATGTTAGGGGTCTGTTGGACATACCATGTTATGGGAAGTTATTCACACCTCCAACTATAATGAGTGAAGATTTGACAATTGTTACTGTTGTTGACTTATTGGGATTTGATGAGGCAAAAGATGTGAATGAGACTAGGGTCAATAGAAGTGCTTTATATAGTTTTTAATTGTTGAAAGTTGTGTTTTTTAAGAAACTTCATGAAGATCGACTTGACTATGCAGCAAGAGTATACTTACTTCATTTGATAAGGGGTACCATACTAACTCACAAAATTTATACTCTTGTATTTGCAAAATATCTGCTTCTTTTTCAAGACTTTGATACTTCTGTTAAATGAGATTAGGGATCAGTTGCTCTTGTTGTTTTATATGACTATCTTATAGATGGTACGATGCCTGCAACGAATGATATTGAAGGATATTTATCTCTATTTCAAGCACCTTTTTATAAAATATTTTATGATTATTTTTTATACTTATTATATTGTGTTTTCAATAAAATGTTTATTTAAATATTTGTACTTTCTAATGATTTTATAGACATAGATTTATGTGCATTTCCCTGATATTTGAAAGCGTAGTATGAGTGAACCTATATCTTCACAGCCACATATTCATCCATATATTTTCTAACTTCACTCATCACAAGTTGTTGTAAGACTTGCTTTGATGCTTGCTGAGAGACTTGTTTGGATGCTTTCATGGGTCCTTGTTGAGAGACTTAAGTAGTTGCATTATCAGAATAAAACATATCCACATGCTCGAAAGGTGAATGATCGAGATATACGTGAAATCCCTTCAACTTCTTACCTTTTTTCCTTTTTTTTCCTTTTTACACCAACAATTTCAAAAAATAGTAATCTATACTTATTGGTTTTGTAGGTGTTATCCATGATCAATACAAGAGCGAACATTTTCAATAAAGTTATGGAGTCTGAGTGCATCCAAAACACATCCCTCACTACATTGGAATCTTCATGATCCTTCTCCAACAAGCATAATTCTAAGCTTCAAGTTACTTCAATAGATGTTGCATATCAGTTATGAGTCCTTTCAAATTTTTTCGGTATGTGGTTCATCGCTTTTAAATTTGAGAGATATTAGTCATGTTCTTCTTATCTCGATCTTTCAAAGATGTCAAGATGTGCAACATGATACTTTGTCAACTCGTCAAGATGCTTTTTATCTTCTCCTTTTAAGCGACCCACAAATTCATTATTCTCAAAAGTAGCCACTAACTCATGGTTGTGAAGTCCACACATTAAACTAATAATTCTATTGTCATTATTTTTCAATGGTCTTGATCTAAGTTTAAACAGACAACCACACATTTTATTTGAAGTTCCTGAGTTACCTTTATTTGACTTATATATTCAACTTCTATCACAATTGAGAACTAATTTTGATTTATTTCCTTTATTTCTGGTCTCTATGTCAGAATGAAAAATGATAATAGCTACTCGATTTTGTCGGTCAACCTCTCTTGCCCATGATATAACAACTTCTAGTGACTCAAAAATTTGATGAGTGAATGTTTTAGTCAAATCTATATATAATTGTATTTTTTCATCCCTACATAAAAAAACAATTTAACAAAAAAATACATACCGAATTTTTCAACGAAATTAAATTTCCAGTGTTGCAAAATGAAAACGTACTGAAAATTTCAAACTTATTTCCGATAAAATAAAATTAATGATTGGAAATTTTAAAATTGAATTTTTCAGAGAGTAATTAACTACTAGAAATTTCAACAATGAAGTTTCCGGTACATAGCATAGTACTACTAGAAAATTTTCTTTTTAAAAAATTCGCGATCTATTGATAATTTTAGAAAAATTTGCATATCAAATTTTTTAAAAACAAAATTTTTGGTAGTATTAATTTATCTAACAAATTTTTAGAAAAATATTTTTATGTACCAAAACTTTTTATGAAGGAGGTATAATTTTAGAGCACTTTTTTTTTATAGTACGATGGGTGAAAATAAAAGGAAAACAATTAAATTTTTTACATATTGGAAATACAAGCCTAATTGAAAGGATACAAAGTTTATTTTTCCAAACTTATAAGTCACAAAATGTTGCAACTTTATGTTAGATCGACAATTATAACTTTTTTTTTTTTTATTTTGATCCTCATAAGTTTTTTGTTTGGTTCACATTCATGCAAATATAGTTTCATTTTAAAATAGTTATTCAGTCTCATTTCTATTACAAAAACTCTAACACGGTTAAACTGACAGTGTTTTAAATATTTTTTAATAAAATCAAAAATAAATTGGAAATTAAAAATCAAAAACCTTTTTGAAAGCGAGACCAAATTGGAAAACCCTAATTGAAATTGTCTTCATCTTCTCTCATTCTCACCGTTGCCCTCATTATCTCTCCCTCTTCTCATCGTTGTCCCATATATCTCCCTCCTCTCATCGTCACCCCTTTATCTCTCCCTCTTCTCACTGTCGAACGACATCATCACCTTCGTGTTTGTGTCTCTTATTTCTCAAATGTCTGTTCTGGCCACCAACATCGCTCTCATCGTCTTCTGTTCTTGTCTCCAAATCCAGTTACAGCCATGATGTCTACCACTAGAATGTCTTCAGATTTCAAACTCGAATAGCAACATGTTTCCTCTAGAGTGTTTTTGTTTGAAACCAATGTGAATGTGGATCTCAACCACTTTTGAAAACTCTAAACAAAATATTTGGAGATGTTATAAATGGGGAGTAATTTTTTAAACATAATTATTTTGTTTAAAGTCTAAATTATAAACTCACATGACATAAATGCACAAAATGAAAAAGAAAAAAAAATCAGAATGTTATGTTTTTTTAATAACAAATTAACCATTCGAAAGAATTTGTTCTCTGTGACCGCTACCATAAGATGGTGAAACAAAATGAAACAAAAATCCCCCATTGGAAACAAATGAAAAATCACATTATCTCATCACCATACAAAACAAAAATCCAAATGAAACTAATTATAAAAAAATAACCTTTACATGTTTTCCAATTATAACAAATAATCAGACACTGCCATGTATTATCAATTCCACCATTGGAAAATTAACCAGTAAAAAGAAATAACAAAATGAATTAATTTAACCAAAATAGATCATTGTCATTCATAACATTCATAATCAAAACACATAGAAGTATTGTGTCTTAACCAAAATAGAAAATTGTCAATCATAACTAAAATACATAGAAGCATTTTGTCTTAACCAAAACACATAGAAGCATCTTGTCTTAACCAAAATAGACAATTATCTTTCATAATTAAATTACATAAACACTTAACGTAGGTTCCCTAAATCAACCAAAAAAAATCATCACGAGTCATCCAAAATACAAAATAACAACTTCAAAATGGTCACTGAGTCATCCTCCTACAAATCTCATCCCAATTTCTTAATTTACTCAGACAACCTCCAAGTTTAGGATCACGTAAAATAGGTTGTGAACTTTATACATCACCAACTATTAATGGACTTGCTCGATGCTCATCATCATCTATTAGTAATAGACTTCTTGAACCACTTCCAATACTATTGTAGACACCTTTAAAAGTAGTCTTCAATTTGTCAATTATCCTCACATTCTTAACACCTAATTTCCTTGCAACTTTTGATGTTTTTTTCTTCATTGTCTGCAAAATCATCAACAAACGCAAAATTGAAATCGTACAAACAACAGGGGTAGCTAGCCAAAACAACTATTAATTGTAGGGAATAACAACTTTCTTATTTTTTAGCAAAATGAAAACCATACACACATACATAAGCTATGCATAATAATTTAATATACATATTGAAGGTGCAAACACGAAAAGGGCGGTTGAATTGTGTTTGCCAAAGTTGATAACTTTTTGCTAATTTGATGAAGGTTGGTTGGTTTTTATGAATTACTTAAATAAGAAGCAATCAGATTCAACAAACAATGAAAGCATAAATAATTGGGCACATAGATTTATCCTGATTCACCACTAACTTGGCTACACCAGTCGCCTCATTCAGAAGGCTTTCATCCACTAATTCAAATACCTTGAATTACAATACACCTGACCCTCCAAGCCAATATTCCCAAACAGCCTGACAACCCCAGACTTTTGAGGAACAACACCACCTTGGCCCTACAAACCAAGTCTTCTCTTAACAACCTGACAACCCCAGATTTAAGCATGAACTAAACTACTATCGGGTTGGATACAAAAGATTGGAACTTGAGTAGTTGCTTCTAACAAAGCTGATAACAATAATAATAATAATAATAACAATAATAATAATAATAATAATAATAATAATAATAATGTTCACACTCTAAGAAAAGAACACTCAGAAAATATTTCTCCTTTGAACAAGTATTTCTCTCTTTGAACTCTAAGATGAATTTGGAATTTGAACTCGAGTTCTTCTACTCTCTTATGATTTTTGATGATTTCTTCTTCAGCCTTGAGTATTTATTTATAGTTAAAATTTGAGCTTCAATTTAGTCATTGTTTAATTCTGAATTATATCTTGTTCAGATTGAGTTTTGTAAATTCTTTAGATTGATTATGTTCATATTTTGTTGTAGATAAATCTTGATCAAATCTTCTTCAAATCTTGATCAAATCTTCTTCAAATTTTGATCAACTCTTCTTCAAAACTTAATCAAATCGTCTTTAAATCTTAATTAAATATTCTTCAAATCTTGATCAAATGTTCTTAAAATCTTAATTAAATCTTGATCAAATCTTCTTCGAATCATAATTAAATCTTCTTCAAATCTTGATCAAATCTTCTTCAAATATTAATTAAATGTTCTTCAAATCTTGACCATATTTTCTTTTCAACTTGGTCAAAGATTTTCTTCAATTATAAATTTGAATCAAATCTTATTTTAGATTTTCATCAATTATAATTTTGAATCAAATCTTATTTGAGATTTTCTTCAATTATAAATTTGAATCAAATCTTATTTTAGATTTTCTTCAAAAACATGAATCTTCTTTTATACTCTTTGAAGTCAAATATATTGTTCTCATAAAATACTTTTGTTAACATCAAAATTCTAAATGTAAAACCAAATTGGTTCCAACACATATCAGTTTTATTAAAAACATACACAAACACCATATCAAATTCTTATTTTCATGCCTACATACATACATAAGTGATTATGTATAGTGCATAATTTACCTAAACTAGTTTAATAGCAACAACAGAAGCAATAGCAGCAATAGAAGCAATGGCAGACGCAATAACAAACGCAGAAGCAACAACAGATGAAGATGCTGGAGCTTTAGCAGAAGAAATAGGTTGAGAAGCCTCTAGGCAAAAACAACCTTTTACGTAAGAGCCTTAAATTCAGGATCAACATCATCTTGAAATTGTGGAGATTCTAATCAAGTGATTTAAACTCTAGTCCCAATTTGAACTTTTAATTCTTGTCTAGCTTCTCCACCATGAACTGATCATACTTTGGTTCATTCTTTTTGTCTGAATTTGTGGAGATTCTAATCAAGTGATTTAAACTCTAGTCCCAATTTGAACTTTTAATTCTAGTCTAGCTTCTCCACCATGAACTGATCATACTTTGGTTCATTCTTTTTGTCTGAATTTGAATCAAGGTCACTACTATCTAGCTCTTTATTGAAAAAAACCATACTCCATTTCAATATCAAAAATATAATTGTCCAACACACAAACAATCTCCATGTTATTGGTTGTTTTCTTCAGAGTGGACGTATTTGCAGTAGTCTTTGTTCTACATGGTTTAAGCCATGGATTTCAACATTATTTGATCCAATAGAAGGACCATGTATTATATTATCAACACCAAAACCATCATCCAAGCCAGTTGTTCTCTCATCCTTGCGATCATCACATTTAACACCATTAACTTCATTGTCACTGTTGTCATCTCACAAACACTTCCATCACCATCAACATCAATTTCTTCAGCACCATTTAATCCCCAAGAAGACCGCCCCAACTTTAATCTTGGTTCTGACTCAACAAACCCTTTTATAGAGTGCTCAACGTATAATTGAGCTTTGCAATTCATTTTCAGTGCATGTTCACCAACCTCAGTTGCATCTCTATCATCCATTGTTCTTTTAAAGTTTTCATTCTCATCCTTTTTCCACTGTAATTTATACTTAACATAACCTAAGTCCTTCAAAATACCTCCAACTTCAAAATAATTCCATTTATCGTCATCAATCCCATGAACCAAATTCTCACTACCCCCTATGTAATACAAAAACCAATCCTATATGAAACTTACCGCCACAGTGAAAACTAACAGAAAAGTTTATCTTGTAAAGTAAAAAACGACACACATGTCAAGAAGACAAACATTTCTTCCCCACCAAACAGTAATAACATTAGAATAATTGAAAACAACAGTAAATGCACGTTTTGATCCCCACAAATAGAAAAATCAAAAACCATAGTAGAATAAACGAAAACAACAGTAAAGTTACATGTTGGTCCCCCAAACAGAAGAAAACAAAGACGAGTGGTCCAATAACATTACCTTAACACACAAACACAAGTGCTCCAACACCAGACGTTTATCTCTTTCGCAAAAGAAGAAAACAAAGACGAGTGCTCCAAAAAGGAAGAGACACAGACGCCGATGCAGGAACACGCATGCACATAATAAAAAACTAAACTTAGGTCGCCGCAAAGACACGCAGACACGAGTTTGTGACCGCCGCCGCTGAGATACGACAAGGTCACCGACGATGAAAAATGATGAAGAAGAGGAGCACCGTTCGCAAATTAGGGTTTGTTTTTGGGAAGAGTTATACTCAAATATTTGGGGTTATTTTTATGTTAAAAAAATTATGTTTTAATTATATTAGGGGTTATTTTTAGGTTAAAAAAATATTATGTTTTAATTATATTCAATTTAATAAGAGTAATTATTTAATTAATTTCTATATCACTTAACAGAATTTGCTAATTAACATAGTAGAAGTTGAATCACATATCTATTTTAAAATAAAATTATATTTTAAAAATATAAATAAATAAAAATTTAAAAGTATTAAAATAAAATAAAAATGTTATAATTGCGAGAAGATGCTTAATTACACAGCTGTGAGTCTGTGATCTTGGATTCTTGGGTAGAGTTTTCCCACCTGCTCTCGGGCTGGTGCTGGTTGAATAGTACAAAGCAGAGAATCTAATTTCAAAATTTAACTGTCACACGTTTTAGACCAAGAGTGTAGTGTGGACGAAAGTACACTGTCGTTGTTGAGATCCCTTTCCAGTAAATTCAATTCATTCATATAAATAAATAAATAATTATTTGTATCTAAGTTGCTTTCATTTGCTCGCGCCGTTGGAAAGCTGGGCGCCGCGTGAGGCTAATCAAACAAATAACGTTTCCTTGATTGAAATCAACCCTTATATAATTTGATTATCGACATTTTCATTTTCACTTAATTATGTCTAAATAAGTCCAAGCAAGGAACATTAGTCTCATGCTTAATGTTGGATATCGACCTTCTTAGTAGAGAATGTACACGACTCAGTTCGTTCCGCAAACTCGACCTGACCCATAAACAACGAACTGAGTTTAACGGTAAAAAAAAAAGACAAAAAAAACAACGACAAGTTAAAAAAATGATCGGGTTCAGACTACTCTCCGGGTTATTCATCCCGTCCCAAAATATATTAAAGACAAAATATTATTTTTTATTATTGATTTTTACTGTACTAATTTAATTTAGGGTTTGAAAAAAATTTATACTCCTTACATCTATTCTCCTCCCGTAATCCTCTTTCTTCTAATAGACAGTCCTCCTTATGTTCCTCTTGTTTTTTGTGCGTTGACTTTTATTGTCTTCTCTAATCATACCTACCATCATCTTTCTGTGAGTGTTTTTCTATTAAAGCTATATAAAGATACTATTATATCATCAACGTGATTTTTTATGTGACTTTTGCGTATAATAGCGTTTGATATTAGAAACAAATAATAAAAAAAATATTTCAATGTTTGTTTATTCAACTATGTCTAATCATATCTCTATTACTTTTGAATGAATTGACAAGTAGTAATCGTAGGTGGTTTTGTTATGAGTTACTTTAAATTTAATTTATTTTTCTGAAAAAAGGTTCAAGAATTACTAGTTGACGACTCGTCTTGGGACCAATCTGGTCTCGTCTTATTCCGTCTTGTCTTTATTAAACCCGCAATTAATCGGGTTTGGTTGAGTTAAGATAGGGTCTTAAAACTAATCCGATCAAATATAAGGACCAGGTAAATGACACACCAAATTCGACCTAATTTGTTCTTTGTACACCCCTAATATATTATTTTCCACAATTATCATATGAAAAATAAGTGATCCAACATAAAATAATCACTATGCATAATGTCATTGAATCATGTCAAATCAAATACTAATTATGCAATAACCACCCTAATAATTGTGGCATCGCTGAATTCTATAGGGCCTCAGATGCAGTTGCGGATCTTGAACTAAAACATTGGGGTGATCAAATTTTTAAAATTTTAATGGATAAATAAAAAGTGTAAATTGTATTGTATATAAGAATTTTAAGTTGTAAATTTACAAAAATATATTGGACAAATGTAGTAAATCAAATTTTTGTTGATATTTTTAATAATTAAAAATTAGTTAGAATTTAGGTTCGAAAATTCATTTTATTTTATAATTATAGTAGTTATTTTTGTAATTTTTTATAAATTATTCCTTCTGATTTTTTGATAATAAACATCTATATTATAATATAATCTGCAAAAATTGATGTATTTTTACATTGTCATTTAGTTATACCATTTTCATGTGCATAAAATTAAGAGTAACCTAAATTAAATTGATGCTGTAGCTAGGGACATAATGCTATGTAGGCCCAAGAATATATTTACATATAAAGCAGCAAGGGAGAATGGCATCCCATGCCGTCTCACATTTCACAAAAGGATAGGTCAAGTCTACTAATCGCCAAAATCCTATATGGTTTGTACTTTGGACACATGATCATGTTCCAAAGTTGGCTAAAAAGTGTCAAAGTTTGGCTAGCATTCTTTAATTATTTTTTTTTTTTGACAAAACATTCTTTAATTCTTACTTTGTAAAGAATAGGATCATGCATATAATGTTCTCATCAATGAGCACGTTATATCAGCACGAAACCCACAAGAATGGAAATTGATTACATCAACAATATTGTCTACAAATTTTCTTTGATATTTAATTATATTATTTTTTGCCTTCACCAACTTAAAACAAAAATCAGATTGAAAACAAAAGAACTGGTGAATTTGTAACTGAGAGTGAAAACAGGAAATAAAAACCAAACATTCCATTAACTAGTCAATCCATTTTTGCACATAAACTAACCATTGATGTTTTCCCCTAAGTTTTAAAATAAGAAAAGGCGTGAAATACCAAACTTCTACATCAAAACAAGAAAACACTATTTGTTCTTTTTGTTAAAGACACACTTTCATTGGTTTTCATGTTACCACTACCACATGCTCTGCTTATGGGACTAGATCCTCTCATGTGACACATGATCAAGTTAAATCTTCACTTTTAGAGATAGTTCACGGTGAAATAAATTGGGGAGAAGATATTTAAGGGTATAAATAAAAAATGTGTGAGATAATAAAATTAAGGGAACAAGGGTTTTTTTTTTGGTACAAATGAAGGGTTTTTTTTTTAATTCTCTCTGAATGGGAAATAAGCATCTTTGATGACTTTCCATGCACTAAAGGCCTTCCCCAATGTTCTCCCATTCTTATTATTTTATTATTTTTTAGGTTGCGGCAAACACTAACTCTTATTAACGTGAGACTTTGGATATTTTTTAATATATTAGTTTATGACATCATATCAATTAAGATGAATTTTACATGAGAGATTAAAATAGTTCAATTTTGACCATACAATTATACATGAATTATTATATTTAGATGAAAAAATTATGTGATTTTTTTAAGTAATTATGTGTCACTTAAATATCTTATAATTATGATCATTTATGTATGTATGTATTATCAAGATTTAACTGTAAAACTCATCTCATTTTATATACTCACACTAGTATTATTGATTTTGGTATGTAGGATAAAAATGGTGAGTGGCTGAATTCATAAATTTATATGTTAGTTTTTATATTAAGTCTAATTAATTATAAAAAACTGAATTATAATATATGAGATCCGTCGCACTTTATAATTTTTTATAAAGTTCTAAATCTCTTTAATTAATCTTATAGACTTTGAGCTTTTCCATAACTATATTTTAAAAACGGTGAAAGGAATTACTTATTATTTACTTATGATCGACGATATTGATGACTATATGTATTTTCCTCCCTTCGATCCATAATTACAAATATGTAGAAATCCATATCAGAGACAAAAAATTCTCTTGTGTCTAATTAATACGAATTTCATCTAACATTCACTATGTACCAAAAGAATACAAATTTGAACTCGGTCAAAATCAGTAATATCTTCAAGTTGTTTCACTGAAGACAAACCAATTGAAATTGAATCTAATAATTTTGAGAAAATAAAATTTGAGTTTCTTCAGCAGAAGTTCCACAAACGAATGTCACTTTCTTCATACAGATCATCAATCAGAAGTGATGAATTAACATCAAAGAAAGAAGCACTTAACAACATCTGATCAATATATTTAGGAGATTGTAAACCTTCTAAACCATACCAACTTTCCAATTCCATCATAGTCATTGATTCATTAGCTTGATCAAAAGGCGAAACATCATCGTCAATATGATCAGAAGGAGAGGAAGCCATTGATGATGAAGAAGGAGTATTAATGTTGTTGACATTGACATTATTGTCAATGAAACTATTTGCAGCAGCTGCAGCAACTCTTTGAATTGATTTTGGAGACATGAAAGTAACATTATTAGTATCTTGAGGAATGTTGTAATGTGAAGAAGTTAAAGGGAAATTGAGATTTGTTGCTGATGAACCTTTAAGGCAGAGAAGTGCAGCATCATAAGCTCTAGCTGCTGCTTCTGGAGTTGAATAAGAACCTAACCATATTCTTGTTTTTTGATTTGGTGCTCTAATCTCTGATACCCATGAACCCCAACTCCTCATTCTCACTCCTTTGTACTTTTTCTTGCTATCTGATATTGGCTTTGACAATGGTTCTTTTTTAACCTTTTTGTTCTCTAACTTAACCATGATACAGAGTTTCAAGTGTAAATTTACGAATCGAAACGACAAGAGCTGAATCTAATAGAAAAGAAAATGTTGGAGTGAACAATGTTGTTTTTGAGTGAACAAATAATATTTGAAGAATAACTATTTTTTTGAGGTAAAAAAGGTTGTCTCTTTTTGTTTTTGGTTCAATAACTTGTTGGTGTTGTAAGGGTGGGGAAAAGAATGAGATCGGAGTTGAATGTGGGGAGAGAGTTTGTATATATAGATAAATAGAGAGATGTGGAGGCTTGCCTCACAAGGTAGCAAAATCTTCATGGTCAAGATAGGACAATGTTGCCAGATTGTTTTTAGTTTTTTTTTTTTTTTTTAATTGGGATATAGTAACTTATTTTTCTTAAAATGAATTTCTGTCTTTGTCCTTTCTTTGTGAAGCTTCCTTTCTTTATGGGTAAAATGTAATAATATTTAGCCCAATAATAAACTAGTAGAACCCACTCCAAATAAAAACAAAATACTTAAAATAAAATATAACAAAATTTAAAAAGTTGATTTTACACCAAATAAATCTTTTTTTTTTTATAATTCACCCAATAAATCTTTGGAAATCGACACATACATAAATACAATAATATTTTAAAGAACTCATTCAATTTGACATTTTTTTTAGTAATAATTAACCTAAAAATTTGTTATCTTTACTTTAAAAAAACTGACTTTAAAAATGATGAAAAACATTACACACACCTTTTAAAAGTTAAAATAACACAATAATTAATTATCATAGTAGAATAATTAATTCAAAAAATAAAAGAATTTATTTTTCAAGGACAGTAACATTCTTCAAAAAAAAAAAATAATTGTTATACTTTTAATATATAATTTTTCAAATACGTCGTAAAATTATTTATTCTAAACCGCCTCCTAACATATCTTGAGTATATCTTAAATAAGTCCCAATGTATGTTTTAAAGTATAATCTTATCTTATTTGCTTGGGACGTATTTGAAAATATTAAATAATCTTTAAAGTATTTTTTTTTAATGAGTAGTCTTTAGAGTATATATAAAAACTTAGACTCTATATTATTAACAAGTTAGTGATTAATAAGATAAATTTTTATATATTTTAGAGATTGAAAGGATGAATTTTCCTATACTTTAGAAATTAAGTAACAAATATAACGATAATTAAAACATGAATAATTTTTTTTTTTTTTATGAATTTTGAAGGATTAAGTTAAGACTTGCGAGTTTATTCTTATTCCTTTAAAGAGTTGCAGAAGTAAAACTTTTTTTATACAAGTTTTAGGAGTATTATTATTAACTATATAGTATAGAAAAAAGGGTCCCAATCAAATAAGTTACACGTAGAAGGTTGAGATTTTAATCTATAACAACTAATATTTACCTCGTTATATATATTTTTCTGTCCTTAATATAAAAAAAAAATTCTCAAAATATAAGTTCTTTTTAATTTTCTCTATATATTTATTTTTTTTAAATATAATCTTAATTAATACTATTAATTTATTTTAAAATATAAAAAATTATTATTAAATAAATCAATATTATAAAAAATATTTTAGTCAAAATGGTCACATTAATTACACTACTAAATTTTTTAATAAGAGTGAAATTTTTAATAAAAACTTATATTTATTAACTTTCGCCGATAAAAATACTAATAAGTAACTATAAACACTTGTTAGTGTATCAAAAGTAAAAAAATTACATTAAAAATTATACATTTTATTTATTTAAAATATAATTATTATTTATGGAATCGATGCTAACATTAAAATATATATATATATATATATATATATTTATATTGTAGAAATAAAAGGAACATTAAATATTGATCTCAAGGGAGATGGATATAGGTGATTGTATTCTAGTGGAGATCGTTGAGGGAAAGATAGACAGACACATAGGATTCTAACTTGTAGTATATTGTATGTATGGAGACACAACACTCCACACGCGCAGCTGAAGTATGAACCCATTTGCTTTGCATATGCAAATCACACACACACACAGCTGTTGCTTCTCTGTATTTATCTGCAAAACCGCGTCATGGGACCCCCTTTCATTGTGCAACTGTGCCTTGTGTTAATGTCCCTTACCCTTTTCTCTCTAAAGTCTAAACTACCCAAATACATAATAAAATCAAAGTCCCACACCATTAGTTGTGTACCTTGACTTTTGCACTCCTTTATTGTATTTTTCATACCTTTTTTTAGTAACGTTATCCGTGTATATTCACTCCCTTAAATTAACTCCTATTTTTACATATCTCTTTGAATCAATTTTATAGTTCAAAAGGAGTGTCCCAAACTAAATCACTCATGTATTTTTTTTTATATACCGTGATTTTGTTTGAAACACCGAAAGAATTATATAGAAGGTTAAAAGTTCAAACTTTGCTTCTTACATTTTTTCAGTCCTGGACATACATGATGCTCACTATTAACATTCATCTATCTAAATAAAAAAGTATACTCATAAACCTTGATTGAGTTGGGTTTATCCAAACAAGGGTTAACCAAATAATTCAGCTAAAGTGACTAATTAATAAATTTTAGTTAATAACGAATTATTTAGAAGATTAGAGTTTAAATCATGAGTTAAATACTTATTAATCATATTTTACTTATCTCTTGATTGAACTCATGATTAAATAATTTGTAAAAAAAAAAGAATAATACATCAAAATATGATATTTGACCAAATATATCCACACCATTTATACATGGAAGAATGTTTAATTATTATTTGTAAGTGTAGGATGATGCCTCAACATTTATTTGTTTGTTTTCAAACTTCTCTCCTAACAATAATTTTGGAATTGTTAGTAATATACAAAGAGTAAAAGTTATTTAGTATCGATGAAAAGAAAGAATTCCACCTCATTTATTTGTTTATTTTCAAACTTCTCTCATAACAATAATTTTGGAACTGTTAGTAATATACGAAGAGTAAAAGTTATTTATTTAATTAAAAGGAGATTTTCATGTATACAAAGAGTAAAAGTTATTTAGTTTTATCTCCTTTTAATTAAAAATGTGGTTTTCATGTATACTTATTTGTTTTTATTGTTTGGTTTGTGATTTTGTTGTATTAGTGCAAAATTGTTTTATTCGTCGTCAGAGTGTAATGTTTTGATTTTCTGTCTCGTTGCTGTATTTTATTAGTTTCAAGTTTTTACTTCATATGTTTGTTGAAATGCTTGAGAATGATCCATTAAGTTGTTTCAATATTTTGATTAAGGGGTTTATGAAGACTGTCATCAAATTCAACATCCTCTCAATCTCACATATGACTTGTCAACACTCGATTGGACTGGTCATGTTAAATATCATCTATAGCCGATACGAGTTAACATGAGCAAATATTTTAGTAAACGGATTAGTTTAAAGACTACATATCTTGCATTATTTTTAATCAATGACCATATGTGGAATAAATTTTGATTGTTAGGATTAATACTTTGGTTTGATAATTTCTCATTAACTTTTATATATTTATATGTATCGTTAGAGTGTTTTTGACTTTCTTGTTGATATCAAAATATAGACGAAAAATATCTTATCCAAAAATCAATTTGATTATACTATTTTTATTTTATATTTGAGTGAAACTTATTTCTTTTGTAAAAAAACAATAATTTTGGTACTCCATGAGAATTTTGGTAATTTAAAAACACAACAATGGCAACATGTCACATTTACGCATAATAATTATTCACTCTCTCATTTATCGTGTTAGTATTAGTCAAATATCATATTTTTATACATCATTCTTTTTTTTTATATAAATCATTCATAACAAATAGCAATACTCTTACAAAAAAAACTCTTATTTTACATTTTCTCTCGTATGAAATTAAGGCAGACAAAATTTTAATCTTATTATCTCTCATTATGAAAACTATAAAATCAAATAATAAGGCTGTTTGAAAGTGGAGAGTTAATAAAGTGAATAAATAAATTATTAATTAATATTATAACTATATATAATTAATAAAATATATGCATATAATAACAATATTAATTTTTTTATCAATAATTAATATTAGTTTTTTTATTTTCTAATAAAAAACAAAATAAAGATATTTTCTAATAAAAAACAAAATAAAGATACGCAGGTTGCAACTATGGAAGAAGCATATTTGGTTACTTGTAGCAAGGTTTTGAATTGTACATCGCAAAGCCCTATTTTTTGTTTTGAAAAAATTAGGTGACAGCTCATTTTACCTAAATTTTGTTGGGTATAGTACTAACGATCAACTATTTGCTTTTTTATATTTAATTGTTTTTTAAATAATTTAAATTTATAATTAATATTGATTTATATATATCGACATCCACCTTTTTTGTGAATACTAACGATTTTTCACAAATAAAATATTGTATATATTTTTCCCTCATTTTAATTTTTTTTAATTATTACATCGAAGCCCCTTGTTCACAATTCACAGTTCACATGGTGGGCGTGGGCGATGCCAGAGCATGCGTAAAATGAAAACGATTTTACATGACAGATAAATCCTTTGTAAGTTGGTCAAAGGTTGAAACTAACAATGCAGGGTGGAGAGAACAGTACTGTCGTCAATCCGTACAAGTCCTCTCTTTCCTTACCCTTTCCGCTGTTGTAACTAATATATATATATATGGATTAAATTTCAAGACATTTCGCTTCATGAACACATGGTCATTTTTAATATTAATTAACAACGTATGAAATGAACTTCATTATCGTTTTAATATTAAACATGGCAACTAAGGCATTGCAATTTCATATTATGATTTCCACATGTTGCTACATTCAAATATTTGTTGTAGTATTTTGTGATCAGATATCTTGAGGAAGGCTCTGGTTCTTGGATGTTGGAATGAAACTTCACCTGCAAATGTGTTACGTACTTCAAAAAAATAATAATAGTTGTACCTTACCGGGTTACAATTATTTATAGTTTAGTTTACATCAAACATGTATCATATTAGACTTTTTTATATAGGAAAGATTAAAACAACTAAAGAAATCTATTTGACTAAAAAAAGTTGTATAAAGTTTGTTAGGCTTTATAAATCAACTAAACGGTAAAAAAAAAAATTCTTTAGACATATTGGATTGATTTAAGTAAAAGGAAAATATAGCAAATGCATTATTTTAGGCGTATTAGACTAAGGTTGGACAACGGGCGGATTCGGGTCCAAAAATACTAACCGGCCCAATTCACGGTTGACAAACAGAAACTCAATTTCGCCCAATACAAAATTCGGGTTTGCGGGTTGCAGGTACAACGGGTCGCGAATTGGATCATTGTTTGAGCCATTCAAATTTTTTTACCCAATAACATGTTTATCAAAATAACTAACTATTTTTTTTGTGATTTCCATTCTAAAGCCATTTTTTAGCTATTTAAAGTCAAAATATGTATTCATTTTTTCTTTTAAAATTGGGCTACTAACATTCACAATATAACATACAATAACATTCCCATAATGCAACAGCTTACAACTACAACTACAACAACTCAGCTTACAACTACATTCACATAACATACAAATACAACAGCTTACAACTAAAAGTTTTACACAGTTCTTGTTTTTCAAGTCTAACAGATTACAACAGTTTAGTTTTTCAACATCTCAGTCAGATTCAAGTTATAGATAAAGTCTAATATTAATACACATTTTCAAATTCAAATTATACATAACGTCTAATATTAATACACACTTGTTGGAAAATATTGATAGTTTCAATTGACTCTATGACAATACAAATATCAATATATGTTTCCAATTTGTTCCCATTGCCAACCTAAAAAATTAGAGCAAAAATTAGTATTCGATAATCATTGTAAAAATATGTTGCTGATGTGTGCCATAGAAAAAATAATTCAATATCTTGTTTGCAATCAACTTTAAAAAATTCCAGACTTGATAATGCCAAATTCCACTTTAGCTTAATTTCATGTATAGTAGCCTAGTTTGAATAAAAAAATAATACAATCTACACGATTAGATCATTCATTTTGAATCAACAATAAGGTCAAAAATTGAAATTGAAGGTCGTGGTATAATTCATGTTTTTGTTGTACATATGAATCAAACACTAAGCATATCCATAACTCAATAGCTGCATCAAATGAATCATAGCTGACAAAGCCAAAGCCTCGAGAATTTCCCGTGTCAAGATCTCTCATGATCTGCAGCAAGATGCCTCAACAATCAGTCTTTAATTAAATTAACAAGACGAAATGTATCTAGTCACACAGAAAGACATTATATAATATAAAGACGGCCAAATTCAAGTAAAGTAAGTCAACAAAAGCACAACATAAGCAACTGTCCATTTCAATCCTTACGTTTCCAGATTGTGTCGCAAAATGTGTTGTTTTTCAGAAATAGATAACATGCAATTCTAAAAGTAATAAGACAAATAAGATGATTTCTCCATGACACGATGAGATTTTCAGTGGCTTGTCAACCACTAAGAACCCCATGTTTTAGCACCAAAAGGGTTCTTCTACAGAAAATGTCAAAGAGGGATCAATCAAAAGCTCAAGTTCACTTATTGGTATACAAGCTTTAATATGATTTTCAAACCATGAGTACTTAAAAAGTGCAAAATGCACCAATAAGTATAACTCTACTAATACCATACATATCAGCCTTCAACTACTTCTATACAATCAAAAGAATGTATGTTATGAAAATAACACATACATAGTTACAGAAAAAGACAAATTACAATATAAGAAATCACCAATCCAAACAAAAGTAAGTCGACAAAACCACAACACGAATAACCGTCTATTTCAATCATTGGATTCTAGAATACATTATTAACACCAATAGGGACTACAGTTATATATAACCTCGGGTTCTAAGAGACAAATCATTGCAAAATTAAAATGAACTATGCAACCAAAAGAGAGAACATATGAACCTAGATAAATCACATCACCCAAAATTTAAATAGGTTAATAAGGTCATTTTAGCAAGTTGGCATACAAGAATGAACAACTTTAATATACAAAAGTCAAAAGGAACTTAATCGACAACTAACAAGTCAACCTAAAAACTGATATACCTGAAACAAACATAAGAGATGATTTATGAGCCTGTGGTACTGCTTGCGGGTTTTTCCAGCTTTAGTTTCTAGAATGCTTAAATGAGGGTGCTCAGCAGCAGCTTCAGTATCAAGCAAGCACATATGTCATGATTATATATTATATATATGACAAGGAAGACATCAGAATGTAATAGGAAGATATAACAATAGTAACTTACTAGGCAGAACAACAGTTTATACCATTCCCAAAAAACTCATGTTGATATTGTCATAGAGCCAAGTCAATATTTGATATATTTGTGTGACTTCAAAAAATTCAAAAAAGGCCAGATCTAAAAAGTTTGGCAGAATTAGTTAGTATTAACACAAGATTGACAAAATCATTTCAAATTAGTAACAATAAAAAGGAATATGACATACAATAATTTTATTCAACCACAACTAGGTGGCTGTGACGATGAGCCACCTGTAGTAGTTGCATTTCCTACTGATATTCCTTGAAACTCTGAAATAATTAACAAAATAATAAACATTAGACTATATTATGAACATATAAATATATTAAGAAGTTCAAACAGTTAAAAGATATATAAATAATTTTACCTTTAATAATATCTTCAGCCATTATGAGTGTAGATTAATGCTTCAGCCATTTCTAGCTTAAGAGAGCTTCTAAATGTCTCAATGACTCTCCCACCAGTGCTAAAAGCACTTTTAGAAGCAATTGTAGATACTGGTGTGGCCAAAATATCTTTGGCTATAAGGGATAAGATAGAGTATTGAGTTGCATTATGTTTCCACCTAGCAAGAATATCAAACTTTTCACTCATCTTCACACACTTACTAGAATAATATCCTTCATGCTCATTTTGTTGGTCAATGGAGTCTTTCTCTTTCAAATGGTCTTCAAAAGCTTGTACTCTGGCCATATGTGAATTATGGGCAGCATCAACAAAGGTTTCATCATGGGAAGCATTGTCAATAGCCGTGGGAATTGGTTGTGGTGAATTATTTATTTTTTTCATGGACTTTTTTATACCAATTCTACATTTTAGTTAAATCTTCTTTAATTAATGTGATCAATTCAGTAGCCACCTCTGATTTAGTTGCATACATATCTTGAAAGCACCACTTAACATATTTCAACTTATACCATGAATCGAAAATTACCCCAAAATACAACAACTTGTTAATGTTTGTAATACGGCCCCAATACTTATCATACTTTGTTAACATATCCGCAGCCACACTTGCAAAAATGGTGTTCAATTTCAAAGAGGCATTTTGCAGCTCACAATAGATTGCAGACAATTGGTAAAAAGTTGCATGTATACTTTCATGTTGTGAAGAGGAAAAAACTCTAGTTGCCTCACAAAATAACTTCAAAAAAGTTGCAAATGCCGTAGCTATATCCCAATTAGAACTAGTTGGGGGACCATCTTCCCCAAAGAAATCCTTATAACTTGACTCCTCAACCTCAAGCTTCCCAAAAGCTACTTGAAACTTCTCCGCAGCCTCAAGCATCAAGTAGGTTGAGTTCCAGCGAGTTGAAACATCAAGAGATAACAATTTCTTACAAGATATTCCAGCTAATTGAACACATTCCTTAAACTTGGCAGCTCTATGATGTGAAGATTTTACAAATCTAACAGCATTTCTAATGCTAGGGATTGCCAAAAAAATTTCTTTCAAGCCATCAGTTACAACTAAATTCAGAATATGAGCAGCACACCTCATGTGGAAGTGTTCCCCATCCCCCATCAAACCATCCATTTTATTTATCTTTTTTTTTTCAAAAAAGCTACAACTACATCATTGGATGATGCATTATCAACGACTATAGTTGACACATTCTGAATCTGCCAATCCTTTAAAACCTCTTCAATCTTCTTACCAACTGTGTCACCTCTATGATTTGGGGTTAATGTGAAACTAATAATCCTATTTTGATAATTCCAATCACTATCAATAAAGTGTGTCATAAGGGTCAAGTAGTTAAGGTTTTGGATTGAAGTCCAACAATCTGTTGTAAGAGCTACCCTATTGCAATCAGACTTAAAAAAATCTTTCAACCTTTCTTTTTCCTCCAAAAACAACTGAAAACTATCTCTAGCTACAGTTCGCCTAGATTGTATTGTAAATTGAGGTTGCAATGTTCTCAAAAAATATTTAAATCCTTCACCTTCCACAGCTTTGAATGGTTGTTCATCCAAAACCACAAAAATAGACAATGCCCTACGACAAGCTTGAATGTTAAATTTACTACTTGTTGAAACCAAACCAGACCCTTCTACAATAGGAAATGTAAGAATAGTTTGGGTGGGGTCCTCAGATACAACAACAGGTTTTTT
This sequence comes from Cicer cuneatum, assembly GCA_037974295.1. Taxonomy (NCBI): domain Eukaryota; kingdom Viridiplantae; phylum Streptophyta; class Magnoliopsida; order Fabales; family Fabaceae; genus Cicer; species Cicer cuneatum. The sequence continues at coordinate 56,896,975 of JBBPBO010000004.1, read as the reverse complement.
GGCACATTTGGTAAGGTGGTAATTGAGGTTGGAGGTGTTGTGAGTTCGAGAGTTACACAAGTATATTTTGTGGCAGTATTTACACGCGACAGATTGTACATCATCTTCATTAGAAGGAATTTTGTTAAAATGTTCCCAACACTTAGCGGACTGCCTATGACCACTTGCATTAGCTCTTCTTTTCTTTTTAGTTTGATTGTCAGCCAATTCAGGTCCAGCAGCTTTAGTTGTTACTGCTGCACAGCTTCATTAGTGTTGATATTTAGATTTGGTGAATTTTGACTAGGTTGGTTCATCACTGAAATCATGAAGGAGCCTTAATAACCAAATACCAACCACATTGAATTATTTATTTTAAGTTTATTGACTTTTATAGTTTTGTAATAAGTTTTTATGGGAATGTATTAAAATTTTAAGTGGATTTAATTTAACAATCAATGGTTGTATTACTTTATTATTTAAGTGGCTTTAATTGAATATTTAAGAATTATAAATATTTAAGGGACTTTAATTTAACCTATAAGGGAGTTGAATTCTTATGTAAGTGGCTATAATTCAACAGTGTAGTGTGTTTCACACACATTAGACTTATTCAACTCATTAAGAGTAACTATAAAACAATGTCTAGTGTGTAACTAGCACATTGTACTCATTAAATAATAGTAAAATAATATTGAAAAAAAAAGATCCATTAAAAAAAAAGCATATAAAACAGAAGCATCCATTGGAGAAACAGAAATCAACAAAAAGCATATAAAACAGAAGCATCCAAAGTCCACAATCTTTTTACTTTAACTTCCTAGCAGATAAAGAACTAAATCCATAAATAAAAAGCTATAAAAATCATGAGTAATGTATTTTCTTTTATAAGTAAAGGGGAGGAATAAGAGTTCATGATATTTATGTATTCATTAGATCAAATTATGTCAAAAACTAGTACATAAAGTTGTTCAAGTTGTTAACCAGAATTGTAGTGAAGTTTCTAAGGCTGGAATTAAGGCTTTTATCAGCATTGTGTTCATTGCAATTCAATATTTAAGTTTGGTGATAGCAGAAACTTTATGAGCATTATGAAGCATACTTTTAACATACACTTGAATTAAACAACCAGAAGTACAAACTTACAGTCCTCTTGCTCTACAATCACCCCTTGCTTGCTATTGTTACTGGCTCGTTGATCCATCTTTCCTAGCCACAATCCAAGAACATCAAGAATGGTTGGAAATTATTAATTATAATTTTGCAACAAAAATATTATATAAAAAAAAGTAAATAAATATAATTTTTTTTAACAAGAATATTAAATCATTAAACTGAATCAGAGATTTGTAACAAAGATGAAAAAAAATGAGATCAAAACACAACCCTAATCATGAAAAAAATTAAATCAAAATCCTAGTACAAAAAATAACATGCAAAAAAAAAATTCAAACTCTAAAAAAATAAGAAGCACAAATAATAGCTAAATAAAGTCCTAATCATGATAAAAAAAAATAAAAACCTTAATACAAATATAAGACCGAAATTATAACAAGATTAACATATTTAAAATGATAGAGACGGAAAAAACACAGCTTTTAAACACTACATTGAAAACTTTAGAACAAGAAATTACAGACTTCAAAACTTTAGACTGAGAAACTAGATTAGCTTAATACAAATATAAAAACCTTAATACAAATATAAGAACAACATTAACATATTTAAAACGATAGAGACGAAAAAAACGCAGCTTTTAAACACTACATTCAAAACTTTAGAACGAGAAATTAAAAACTTGAAAACTTTAGAAAGAGAAACTAGATTACTTGGAGTGGCCGTTGGCCGCCATTGAGACTTCAAGGAATTAGGGTTCGTTGGTGTGACTTGAGTTTTGTGTGTGTGATGAGAGAACTAGAGTTCGAGGGTTTGAGAGGATGATTGATGATGAGAGAATGAAATTAGGGTTGTGGGTGGGATTGTGTGAGACTGTGAGTCTGATTGAATTAGTGTTGAATTATTTTAATGGGTTGGATCAAGTTGGGCTTGGTTGTTGTGTCCAACACTTAAAATAATAATAATAATAATAATAATAAATTAATTATAATAGTAATAAAAAAATATATAATTATATTTAATTAAATAGGTCGACTTACATATTGTCACTGACTCACTGTTGGCCGGCGCAATCAAAAGCCCAGACTTCATCTTCATCATCGTTTATTTGGTTCTTCATCTCAGTTCATCACTTAATTTCTTCATCATCATCAGATTCATTACTTCAGCACCCTTTTCCTCACTTCATTTCTTCATCATCATTGGTTTTTATTGACTTCACCTCCCGCCCGGCCTAGAAATTGAACTCAGCCCCCCTTCTAATCCATTCATTTCTGCAAGCAGGGGGATCCAGAGCTAAGCCTCCCGTCTATTGCATAACCTAAAAAAGTGATAAGCAAAGTACCAAAGGTGCGCTCCGCCCCGTCCAGTGGAGTAAGAATCCACACTTCATCTTCATCTTCGATTCTTCATCATCGATTCTCATCATCTTCTACACTGATTCTTCATCATCTTCTACACTGACTCATCACTCAACAACGACTCCACAAAGCCACTTCCGTTGCCGATTCTTCATTTCTTCAATTGTTCATTTTGATAAATCCCTAACCCTAGGATTATTTCATTTTTTTATCATTCTGTATTTATGTGATTCTATTTGTTACCTGTGGAAAAATACCAACAAAACCCATTCGGGCGGGTCGGTCACCGTCGGTCCAAATCCCGTGACCCAAACCCGCCCATGTCTATTCTATTGGACCCTTCAGTGCAACTCGTACGACTCGTTGGGCCCAATCCAACCCGCCCAACTCACCTCACCCCGTTGCGGGTCGGGCGGTACAGGGCAGGTCCATCAAATTTGTCCAACGCTATATTAGACTAGTATGGTCCACACCCAACACACATTTTCGTCTTATTTGTATAATTTTTTATACTACTTAATGTGAAATTACAAATGACCGAATAAATAAATTAGTCTTTAAAATTGTATATGTCAATCAGATTAGTTTCTTAATTTTGTAAATTGACAATACATTTCTAAAATTATAAAATGTCAATCAAAATAATTTTGATATAAACTTTTTTTATATGAGATTATGATGCGATATACTAATTAAATATGTGATTTATTCACATTGATTTCATATTAATGTTATCTATCTCATCAAACTAATTTGCCTGTAAAATTTGACTATCATATAGATAAATTTGTCAGTATTTATAATTGTTCGTAGACTAATAAATTAACCCACGAAAAACTTAAATTTCATAGACAAATTAGTGGATATTACAACAACATTAATGTATGACTTGTAAAGTAGTCACACATTCGATTAAGATACTACGACATAGTTTTTAATTTTAGATATCTAAAAAAAATTATTATAAAAATATTCTAAATATATATTTATCAATTTACAAAATCTAAGAAATTTAAAATTTCAGACAAGCAATTTCTTTGTTAATTCATCTATCAAAATAACGCATCATGTTCCCAAACTATCTTGACCATAAATGTAGTGCATGTATGTATGATGTATGTATGCTTGAGCTTTTTTTATAATGTACCACATCTGTACTTTGGCCTGTCCTAACTGGCCCGTACCAACCGTAGGACCATCCGTACCCTTAGACAAGGAGAAGATACCTATGAAAACAACAACTAAATAATGCATCTATTGGAAATTGTAGCCTTGTAGGGCCAATTGGATTGAATAGCACTTGCACAAATGGCATGCGCCCACACCGTAGGCATATATAACCTCAACTACCCAAGAGGCCAGCCAGCTAGTGTCCTGCTTGCAGCATTTGAAGCTATCTAGGTTCTAAAGTTTGAGACTAGAGAATTCAGATCAAGTAGACGTGCCAATAGAACGGGGCATAGGCGGATTTTGTCTTTTTCACTTCTGCACTCGACTAATGGGAAAAAATTTATACCCGTTTTTGTTTTTAATAGGTGTAAAATTGAAACTCTCATGCCCACCATCAACGGATTTTAGATTTTCCCACCCTCACTCATTTATATATATAAAATTATAAATTTAACAAATTTTATCTATTATAATTAGTATAATAAAATAATTATTATTAGACAAAAATAAAATTAAAAAAATATTTTTTATAGAGATGAAATTTTAATTTTTAATATTTAAAAAAATATTAAGTATATTTAATATGTGCATTTATATAAAATTTAAAAATTATAATAATATTATTAGCGGACGAGTTCGGTTGCGAGATGAATATCAACACATCCACACCCCCGCATTTTAATTCCGAGGAAAATCTGCACTCACTCAATTAAAGCGGATTTTCCCAACCCAAATCAAGACGATTTCGGGTGAGTACTTACGACTGTGAGTTATGTTGTCATCCCTAAGATCGAGGATCATTGCATTTTTATTTTTGTTTTCAAAATCAATAAGTTACAAAATAGAAGGGATACGAGTGAGATTTTTCAGCAGATTGTTAGGGTCTGCGAGGTATGGGCGAAAGTGTAGTCACATATATCAAAATTGGAAGTTTGTTGGGCGATGATGGGAAAAAATCCATGTACTTGTGGGATGATATATATATTTTTAGAAGTGCGGGAATTAAATCAAATCAAATCTACCTAAATCAAATCTACTATAAATATCCATATAAAAAAAATTATAAAAAAAAGTGATGAAACTTCCCAATGAATGAATTTAATAAATAAAAAAGTCTAATAACAATAAGAGTCTAATTTGATTCAACTTTGGGAATAATATGGGTGGAAAGAGAAAATAATTAAAGATATTTTTAATGTTTTTGGTATTTGGTTTAAAGGAAAAAAAATGATTTTAAAATATTTTGTAGTTATTTAGAGTTTATCCCTTTAAATTTCTCAAAATAGAGGAAAAACAAAAACCACGAGTTATTTTACTCTCATCTTCTCCTAAAAGTTGAACCAAACGCATATAATTTAAAATAGATTTAATTATAGTTTTGATCTCTTTATATTTACTTATTCCAGAATTAATCATCATATTTTAAAAGTCGTCACTTTTGGTCATTCACTCAGATTTTTTAACTAAAAAAATTACAATTTAACATATTTTAAATGATGTGACATACAATTTTATAATATGGAACCATATAGATGCATTAATTATTCGTATGTCATTAATTAAATTACAAAAATCAAAAAATTATGAAATTGAAAGTTAAGTTTTTATAGGGTTTTATTGTGATTTCATGAGTGTTAATCATTATAAATCATCATATCATATGTCACATTATTTAAAGCATGTCGCATCACCATTTTTAGTTAAAAACTCAAAGTCAAAGACCAAAATTGTCATATGTTAAAATAGGGGGTCACTTTCGAGAATTGATAAAAATAAGGTAACTAAAAATGCAATTAAACCTTTAAAATATTATCTCATCTTCCCTCCATTTATCTCAGATAAGACCCTAAAAGAACTCAAGATAGGCTCAAATGGGACTCCACTCTATATATAAATTAGGAAGATAAGTGCACATATATGAAAGGGAAGAGAGGGGGAAACATGTGAAGTGTTAGAAAATTGGAGAGAAGATGATAAAAGGAGATGAGAAAAAATATGTTTACAGTATGGATTGATTTGGTTTTGAGACAAAAAACATATTTCGATTTGAAGACAAAATACATGCGGTTTGGTTTGGTTTCAACGATACATGTCTAATGTAACACCCTGATTATTTTTTTTCAAAATAAATAAACGAAATTTTTAAAATTAATTCAAAAGTATTAAAATAAATTAAAATTAAACCACTTAAATAAATTAAAATTAAACCATTTCAAAATAATATGGCGTCGTAATCGAAAACGACAAAAGTAGTTAAATAATTATATCATAATTATAGTCAAGTAATTTAATTTTGGGAATTAATACTTTTAATATATCAAAAGGTAGTACATCAACAAAAGTCACTGTCATAATACCTCAAAAATTCGGATCACAGACCCACTAAAATATTATCAGAGTGCAGAATAGATATACAATTATCTCAAAACAAGTAAATACATCCATCAAGCACTAGGCCATATACAACAAGATTAAACTGATCTGATCATGAACTAAAACTACAGTAGCACGGTTTCCACCGCATCCTCTACAAGTCTCGTCTTCACTCCAGTTGTCTGTCCCTCTGCGTTGTCCACAAATACTATGTACGTGAAGATCAAGGAAAACTAACAGCGTCTCCGTCGTTAGTGTATCCGTCGGTGGCACGGGTTTAGGTATCATCTGAGGGCAAAGCCCAATTTCCACAATATTGTAAAGGGTCACCAACCGAAATTAACAATTACCACATAGCAGTTATGTCAAAGATGACAAATACATTCATGGCATGTTCCAATGTTAAGACAATAGTAATAAATAAGTACTCACTTATTAAAATGTATAATGTCTACATCTTTGCAAAACAACCAATTTAACATATAAATCATGGTGCAAGTACAGATACAATCAACAATCACAACACTCATTTGGCACTTAGAATTCATGAGATACTTGCACACATCGATTTCCACTCATCAGCTCATATCAAATCATGACTCACAGGTCAACCATCCCAATGCAATATGTATATGTCAATGTACTCAACTCTTGGAATTACCAAGGTGCAGTCTCTCTCGGACCAGCACACGTGCAGTCTCTCACGGACCAACACGATTTACAGATCAAATGGACCATCTAATACACACAGAACCATTCCGTAGCCCGGATAGAATAGACCGTCTAATACACGCGGAACTACTCTGAAACCCGGATAGAATAGACCGTCTAATACACGCGGAACTACTCTATAACCCATCACGGTCCCTACATTTATGTGTATTAGCCTCTCACAGGCCAAATACACATAAGTTAAATCCTCGCACAGATAGAATGGATCGTCTAATACACGCGAAACCACTCCGTAGGCCGGATAGAATAGACCGTCTAATACACGCGGAACTACTCTATAACCCATCACAGTTACTACTTAACTTCGCGGCCCATCACGGTCACCGCATCAACTCTGTGGCCCATCGCGGTCACCACCTGACTATGCAATGCATGAACATGCTATGTTTTCTCTTCACTGAAAACAGAATGCAATGCAATCTGAAACCCAGAACGTCCTCAACACAACATTAATGATTTTACTCATCAACACAACAACAAAAGCATCATCAATGCATCAACCAAGTCAGCAACAAAAACAGCAAGGACAACAACATCAATGACAACAACAACAACAAAAAACAGAACAACAACAATAACTGCATCCAACATGCATCATCTCTACAACATGCATTTTAATCTTCAACAACATAACAGCAACATGCAAGGACATCAATATCTCATCAACAAGACAACAACAACAGTCCCCACAAACATGCATACATCTTAACTCCAACAACATAACAATGATCATCCCCTGTTTTTAACAACATAACATAATAATTAATCCATCAAACATGCATTTAGAGCCCTATATGCAATCTAGAAAGTTGGAAGGAGCCCCTTACCTTCCCGCTCGCGTCGTCGCTATCGAAGTTGGTTTTCTAGTACCGTAAAAATGAGAGGAATAACTTTCCTTCTTGACACTTTCTTATTTGAGGCTTGGATTTCCAAGTAATTTGAGTTTTGAGTATCCCTTCTCACTACCAACACAAACAGAACTGAACAGAGGAAGAAGAAGGCAGCTCGGGTAGGTGAGGGAAAGGAAAGAAACTGTTTTCTCTTTCTTTCTGATTCTGATTTTCTGTTTTTCCTTTTTTTTTCCTTACTACTCACATGCAAAGATATATACAGACACATACTCTTGCTACCTCATATATATATATAATAATTAAACTTGACCCTCAAGTAACTAATTACTCCTGTTGCAATTACGTTGACAGATAAAATCTTAATTAACTGCCCGATATTTAATTACTCGTAATTAAATTAAATAATCCTTCTTCCAATAATTTTACTCAATCTCAAAAATATTTATATATATATATACATAAATATACATATATCAAATATTTTACAAATATCCCAAAATATACTTGAAATTAAATCCATAATTTCATTGTAAAATTAAGGGTCTTACATCTAACAATTTAGCAACACACTATCTAACATATACTTCATAACATGTTTTTTATGATTAGTTAAAATTCACATAAATATCATTAAATTATAACCTAAATAGCACTCGTGGTCCCTTAACTTAATTTCAGCTAACGTTTTAGTCCTTTATTTTTTATTTGTTACCGATTTGGTCATTTATTTTAATTTTAAGTGACAATTTGATCTTTTATGTTTTAAAATGTCAACAATGTTATCCTTTTTTTTTTTTTTACAAAAATTCATCAAAATTTTCAACCATAACCCATAAAATTAATTATATTCTTCAATATAATACAAATTTCATCAAATTTGAAATTCAAATCTTCAAATAAACTCATATTTCCATCTCTAACAACATCAAATAAAGAATGAAAATATGAATCTATTTGAAAATTTGAGTTATGAATTTGATGAAATTTGTGTTATATTAAAGAATATAATTAATTTTATGGGTTTTGGTTGAAAATTTTGATGAATTTTTTGAATTTTTGTAAAAAAAAGGATAATATTGTTGATATTTTAAAACATAAAAGATCAAATTGTCACTTAAAATTAAAATAAATGACCAAATCAGAAAAACAAAATAAAAGACTAAAACGTTAAAGTGCTATTTAGTCTAAATTATATAGATCCCATATAAATTTAGTAGAACACATATAAGTTTTAATAAATCAAATAGTATGTGTTAAAAACTAAAAAACATGCATTACTAGCATTATTCTTTTAACATATATACATTTAAGATATATTTTTTTTATATAATCTTAATCAATGTACTTAACCACACTTCACGCCGGAAGTGTCGTCCTTACGGTGTATCCCAACTACAACGTCAGCCTCAGTGACAATACTCTATCCACAAGATTAAAGGTTCAGATCCAGATTACTGGATCAGACCAAGTCCCTAAAGCTATGGTGGCTACTCTTCAACACCAGATCATCTACCGTCTGCAAAATCATGCAATAGATCTTCCAACTACTGGTTGCTCTTCAGACTCCTTGCTGGTTATGGCTGGCAGAGAAGAAGAAATACCTTCGATTGTCCAGATCCCAAGGAGAATCACAAGAGAAGAGTTAGCTCGTCTTATTCCTCTGGAATGGATGACTAACTACGAAAAGCTCCATGAGGACAGAAGGTCAATCCAATCACAGGAAGCTTCTTTTAAAAGATATCCAAACAATACGGTCAAAACCATATTCAAGAAACCTGATGAAGAACCTAGCTCGTCTTCTCAGATCTTCCAAACCATGATGATCAGACCTGTCCTTGAAGAAACCTGGTGCCCGACTCATGCCGTTACATCAGATGCTAAACCCATCTATACGGACAAGATCAAAGGACACTTTATATGGGACGTTGATCCCTCAAAGTGTGATCCTGATTGCGACTGTTGGATGCATGACAGTGATATCGACGAAGATATCATTCGCCCTAAAACAAAGAAGAAAGGAGCATGCAAACCACAGCCTCCTCCTCAAAGAAGATTTGATCCCGAGAATGGCCCATGGGTAGCTATCCATGGAAAAAAGAAGATGTTATCAATCTACGAGGAAGGACTAGCAATCCTTAGAAAAGAAGGACTTCTGCCACCTGATGATCCAACTCTTACTACATGGTCTCCAATAGACCATTGCAGAATAGCAAATCCTCCTTAGCAGGTTCAACCGATTCCCTGCTTCATGTATACTGCCATGTCACAAGAGTATGGCCAACATTTTCCCCCGTTGGATAAGAAAACTGATGCTATCACCAACAAGACGTCAAAACCATTCATCAATCCATCTGAAGTTCAAGCAGATGGGAGAATGAAACCTTTGACCCAGGCCGAAGAAGTTCTAAACTGGCAATCTGAGAACATGGTAGCACAAAATGAGATGCTTCAGAATCTTGATAAGAAAGTAGACAAGATTTCAGAAGACACTGAAGAATATCTCAAAGGGTTCTCAACCAGGATGAAAAGAAGCTATAAAGACCTCAAAGCTCGGGTTGACGCCTTAGATCATGAACTCAGCCAAATACATGGTGCTGCTGTCTTCAGCCATGACTTCAACAAAAGAGAAAGAGAATTCTTGCAATTAAAAGCACAAGTTGAAGAAATGGAAGAATATGCAAAAAGACTCTGGAAACAAAAGACTAAACCCATCCAAGAGTCATTTCATAATATTCCTGCTTATCCTTCATACTACTCAAGACCAACCAGGCCTTCAGAAGTTGATATATCCAATTTCTTATCCACTTCACCATCCAGATCACCAAAACTAGACCTATCTGGATTTGCTACGGCTCCATCTAAATTCAGGGCTCCAGAACCTTGGAGACCCAGACATACCAGACCTCTGGATCCTTCAACATCAAAGTCTAAAGAAAAGGTTGCTAGGATAAGCACCTCTTCGTCAGACCCACAGACACCTCCTTTTAATGAAGAAGATCCTAACAAAGCCTTTGAAGCCTTAGCCATCACAGCCAAACACGAATCTCCTCCAGGGTACCAATCCCCTGTTGAGTCCTCAACAGATAACCATTCAGATGACTTCGAAATAGACAATCCTCATCAGAACACATGCTCTGAAGAAACCCAATCATTAATGTCTATTGAAACAGAGTCTCTAGATACTGAACCAAAGGAAGATCCTATCCCTAGACTTTTTATGACCAACATAAAAAGGGAAGAGACCTTCTATGAAGATTCCTTTCAAGACATTCTAGAAAATGAGAAAATCAAACCAGCCGGTGGACCCTGGTTCACTCCTAGCAAATGGAGGAAAAGAATTATTGATTTTGGTGCATGGCTTGACACTTAGTTAATGAAAACCACTGCTGATCCATACAAGGTTATTGAAGAATTCTGTTGCTGAATGACAGGAACTTTGAAGGAATGGTATTCCAACATCGGAATTGCCAGACAATATGAGCTGCATAGCCTTCAAACTTCAGCTAATGTTCTTGGAATTCTTCACCATGTTTTCATAGGTGATGAAGACATCTACAACAGGAAATACAGACAAGAGTTCTTTGAGATGAAATGCTGTTCTCTTAAAACCAAAGACATAGAAAAGCATTATCAGAGAATGCTCCAAAGATTCTATGCTCTTAATGGTTATAATGACCCCAGTCTCAAGAACACATATGTTGCATCTCTACCTCAAGAGATTCAACCCGTTCTCCACAAGATGATTGCTGCAGCAGATAAGGATGTCCCTTCTATGAGCATGGGACAAGTCCATCAAATGACTTTAGAAGCTCTCGACAAATTATGCAATCTCCATAAACAATTCTTGGAAGTCTTAAGTCAAAAGGCCAAGTATAAAAAAGCCTGCAAAAAATCCTATCTGGAGATCAAGTGCAAAGACAGTCAGTGTAGTTGTCCCAGCAAAAAGAAGTATCATACACAGAAGCTTAAACCCTACAAGAAATTCAAAGAGAAAAAGAAAAAGGGTGTAAGGTTTTTCAAAAAGAAACCCTTTGAGGTAAGCGAAAGCAGCAAAGATGCTTTATCTGTGGACAGAAAGGACATTACTCCAAAGAATGTCCTAACAACAAACATAAAGCTGCAAAACTGATCAACTCCCTTCATCCTGTTGAAGGAGACCTATAATCAGTTTACTCTGAACAAAGCTCATCCGATGAAGAAACAGTCTTTGCTCTCCAAGACTATTCATCTGAAGAAACCTCCCTCTTAGAATCTGAAGGAGAGGATTATGTACCAGTGTTCTCCTACAAAGAGATAGGAAGTTCTCTTCCTATTCCTCCTCTACCTTGTGTAGAAATCCATGTCTTAGCAACAAAATTCTCAAGACCTAAAAAGGTCATAGCATACATGGACACAGGAGCACAAATTACCATGATGAATCCCGACATCCTGCCAACTGAGCTCTGGAAATCTCATACTGCATATTTCATGGCAGCAGATGGAAAAACCTTTACCACAAACTTGATAACCAAAGACAAAATAGGAATCAAGTTTTTTCCAGACTGTGTTATCTGGACAAAGGTTATAGGAACTAAACTTCCAGCCAAAGACATTGTAATTGGCATGGACGTTTATGTGGCAACTAAAAGACTTCAAATCCTCGCCACAGGAATCAAATATAAAAGGGAGTTCCGACCCTTCTCAGAAATCATGAAATTATACTCCTTATCCAATGTTCCTACGGAATATGAAGAAATCAAGTTAAAACTTCTTAAGATTTGCGCTGACAGTCATGAGAAGTTCCTCCATCCATAACCCTTATGGAATAATCAGAACTTCTATGTTCAACTTCCATTCAAGCTTAATGAAGATGTTAATCCCACAAAGGCAACGCATCCTGGAATGAGTCCTTCTGATTATGCCTTGGCAAAAGAAGAGTGCAGCCAACTGCTCAAACAAGGTCTCATAGAACCCACCAAGTCTGAGTGGGCCTGCCAAGCTTTCTACATAGAGAAAAGGTCAGAGAAAGTCAGAGGAAAGAAGAGACTTGTAATCGATTAATAGCCCCTTAACCACTTTCTCCAAGACGACAAGTTTCCAATCCCAAAGGCCTCATCTCTAAACGTGTTCATTAAAGACGCTCAGATATATTCAAAGTTTGACTTAAAGTCAGGTTTTTGGCAATTGGGTATTGACCCAATGGATCGTCCAAAAACAACCTTTTGTATCCCTAATGCCCAGTACCAATGGACTGTTTTACCTTTTGGGCTTAAGGTTGCTCCATCACTGTTTCAAAAGGCCATGACAAAAATATTTGAGCCTATCCTCCACAGTACTTTCATCTATATTGATGACTTGTTACTATTTTCCAAAGCTGAGAAGTCTCACCAACAGTTATTGGGCCAGTTCATAAAAATAGCCCAACAGCATGGAATAATGCTTTCTGAGAAAAAGAGCCAATTGGGCCAAACAAAAATTGATTTCTTAGGAATGCATTTCTCCCAAGGAAAATATCAACCCCAACCTCACATTGCCAAAGAGCTGTTGAATTTTCCTAATGATCATCTTACTATCAAACAGATTCAGCAATTTCTCAGTATAATCAATTATATCAGAGATTTCATTCCCAAGTTGGCCAAGTACATGAGTACTCTGTCACTATTACTAAAGAAGAAACCTCCACCTTAGGGAGAAGATCAAACTAAAGCTGTAAGAGCTTTAAAGGAAATTGTTCAATCTCCTCCTGCTCTCAAGATCCCTGGAGATGGAAAGAGGATCCTCCAGACTGATGCCAGTGACCATTATTGGGGAGCAGTTCTGATTGAAGAAATACAGGGCAAGAAACATTACTGTGGTCACGCCAGTGGTCAGTTTGAAGAATCAGAAAAACATTACCACACCACCTACAAAGAAGCCCTTGCAGTTAAAATGGGAATCCAAAAATTTGATTTCCATCTCAGAGGTTATCATTTTGAAGTCCAAATAGATAACTCAGCCTTTCCAAAGTTTTTAGAATTCAAGAATAAGATGGCTCAAGATCCTCAAACTCTAAGACTCAGAGACTGGTTTTCCAGATATGATTTCACAGTGAAACACATCAAAGGAATCCAGAACGTGATCCCTGATCTATTATCCAGACCCATGAAACCTATCTAGATCATCACTACCAGGCATACCTTTTCATTAATATTAATGGTCCGACCTATTACAGAAAATGCCACTATCACGAGAAACTTTCCTCCAGGAGTTGATTACTCATTCTCAGTTTCTCAACTTAAGGAATTTGCCAGGAACAATCTCTTTTATTATCTCTTCAAGATCATAAGAAAGAAACCTCTTCCTGAACATTCTCCTTTCTTCCCGGATACCCCTTTTCACCTACCATTTTTGATGAATCCAGCCTTCAAATTCACTCATAATCAACTATGGTATCTTTGGTGTGCTACTAGCTTATACGCTATGCCTATCCTAATCCCTACTATTGCAATGTATGAACATCTGTTGAACCCCAAGAAGCACAGATCCTTAATATGGACAGCCTTAGAATGGTTTTCTCCATTAAGTTGGTGGAGAGAAAGCTTAGGATTAGTTGTTAATGATCTCAAGGAAAAGAACTTAAATTCTGAAGTTCTTAAAAGATTTAAAATAGTATACATCTTCCATCGTCCTTACCAAACAAACTCCAGAACTCAACTCCTGATCTGCAAGAGTTATATTAATGTTTGGGAAACCATTGATGATTATGGCACAAACCCAGAAGCATTAAAAGCCTTAAGGGATTATGTTAATTTAATTAATCTTTATTATCCTGATAAAAAACAGATTACTACTACATGCATTAGTCATACAGATCTTCCTCCTCATTGGCAATCTGTTGATCCAGCAAAAGTCTGGCATAGCTGGGAACCATCAGGGACAACCAGGTCCTCATATGAAGTAGGTGAAAGCTCAAAATCAATCAAAGAAGAACCTTAGGAAAACATAGAAGAAGAATTTTCTGGGATGAACCTTTCTACTACCTACAGAGGAATTGATATTCCAGAAGAAAGTGTTGAAGATATGTTTGCAGACATGCATCAGTATGAATCACACTACCCTCCAGATTACTTTTACCAAAATTATTACGAAGAAATGATGTGGGATGAGTCATACAACGAGACAAACAACTTTACAGAAGAATCCTTATCTGATCTCAACATGTCTCCATTGCATGAGCCCATCCACAAAGACTGATGTGACGTTTACCTACTATGGGTCACAAGTGTGATTATAAATAGTTGTCTTTTGTCATGTTGTAATAATGTTGCCTTCCATTATGTTAGTGGTAGGACCCACGTGTCTTATAAGTCAAAAGTTAGGATAAGTGTACTTTTGTCATGTTGTAATAATGTTGCCTTCCATTATGTTAGTGGTGGGGTCCGCGTGTCTTATAAGTCAAAAGTTAGGATAAGTATACTTTTGACGTGTTTGTCTTTTGCAATTATTGTTTTGCTTTGTTCCAGCCTCCTCATCTATTTAAGGAGTGCTCTTGTATCATATTTTCCCAAGTTCAAATAAGTTCAAGTTGAATCAAGTTGAATAATATGAATGCTTTTAGTTTACATATGTTCTAAATACTTCTCTTCTCTCTGAAAACTTAAGTTCTCATGTTCTATCCATAGACACTCCATAGAGATGTTAGTATGCTCTACACTTGCCTCTCTGAGGATCCTGTGTATCAGAAAGCCTCTGACTATTGATCTATGCTACGGTCCTCACTACTATGGGATGTTAGTTTTGATTGATAATCTGTTGCTTTAGACTTTTATGCTTGTGGATGGCGCCTTGTTGTCTCGCATTGATGATTCAGTTAAGACTAATCCCATGGTAGTGGAGGCTCCCGGCCAACGTGGTATCAATACTTGACATTTCTACTTTGATCTCATATCAATGTCATCACAACATTGATTAATTTTCTAATGAAATTTAAATTTTTTATGGATTAATTTGTCCATAATTAGTACATGCACAATTATAATTACTCACAAAGTTATCTGTGAGATCACAAAATTTGATCGACAGAGCAGTTTGGTTCAACAGAGGGAAAAAGATGGGTGGAAAGAGAGGAGAATTAAATATATGTTTGATGCAAAAGGGGAAGAGGAAGAAATTGATTTTTAATGTTTTTTCGTATTTGGTTTAAAGAAAGAAGAGTAATTTTAAAAGATTTTTTAGTTATTTTGAGTCTCTCCCCTTCAAATCCCCCAAAATAGAGGGATAAAAAAAACCACTTAAAAAGGATTTTGCTCTCATCTCCTCCTAAAAGTTGAACCAAACACATATAATTTAAAATACGTTTAATTGCAATTTTGATCGCTCTATTTTCACCAATTCGCGGAATTTGTCCCCTATTTTTAAAGTCGATCGTTTTTGTTACTCACTTAGATTTTTTAACTAGAAAAAATGACAATTTGACATATTTTAAATATGTGAGAGACAATTTTATAATATAGAACCATCTAGATGTATTAATTATTCATGTCATTAATTAAATTACAAAAATGAAAAAATTCTGAAGTTGAATGTTAAATTTTTATTATATGATTTTATTGTAATTTGATATGTGTAAATTATTCTAAATCATCTATAATATGTCACATTATTTGAAACATGTTATATCACTATTTTTTAGTTAAAAAACCAAAAATCAAAAACCAAAATTGTTTGATGTTAAAATAAGGGAGCGATTTCGAGAATTGATAAAAATATAAAAACTAAAACTGCAATTAAACTTTTAAAATATTATCTCATCTCTTGTCCATTTAATCAAAACCAAACATACCCTAAAAAAACCCAACAAAGACTCATGTGTGACTCTAAGTATAAATTAGGAAGATAAATGCACATATACATGGGAAGGGGAAGATAAGGGGAATCAGGTGAAGGGGAAGATAAGGGGAAATAGGTGAAGTGTTAGAAAATTAGAAAGAAGATGATAGAAGCAGATTAGAAAAAAGATGTTTTGGATTGTAGTTTGAATTGGTTTTGAGACGAAAAAAAAAAAACCTTTCAATTCAAAGACAAAATACAAAAGGTATGGTTTGGTTTCAATGACACATGTCTAACAGTTTAGTTTAGATCGATTTTTGTATTTTTACAATTACAATTGTAAAAATATATTGATATTAATATTATAAAAATACGATAAAACAATAGATTTGATGCAAAATATAATATATAATATATTAAAATTAACGTTGCAAAAATTAACATTATAAAATAACAATGATGGATTATGCTTAAAATATATAAAATAACAAAAAAATAGATTAAATTAAATTGATTAATATTATTAAAAAAAAATATAAATACAATGTATCATATAAGAAAAATTATATCATATTAATTAATATTTAAATATGCAATTTGATTTGATTTAGTTTTACGTTGTCTTCACAAAAGAACATACCACAGCAATACTAATAAGCATAAACTCTTTTGGAGGTCCAAGAAAAATGCTAAAACATTGTGATGTTTAACATACTATGAGTGTTACTCTCTAAGATACATCTCATAATATATTCTTTATAATTGGTTAAAATTCACATAAATTTCAATAAATTATAGGAGTTTCATATAAATTTAGTGGAATACATATAAATTTTAATTAATTAAATAGTATATATTCAAAACTGAAAAACGTATTTTTCGAGTATTCTTCTTAACATATATACTTTAAAGATATATTTTTTATATAATCTTAATCAATTTCGTTCGAACGTCCTTCATGTAGTTATTAAATTTAAGAATCACATTAAGAAGTTGATGCTCTAAAACTATTAGACAACACAAAAAATATGTTCAAATTATACAAATTAATTGATGTAAGATAATGTGTTCGGTTTAATTAATTATTCGTTTGGTGAATAATAAAAAATAGAGTGAATAAACAAATTCATCATTTAACTTATAAGAGTCGCTTAAATTAATCTTTGAATTTTGAAAATTAGTAAATATATTTTTAAAATTGTAAAATAGTAATCAAAATAATTCATATTTAAATTTTTATCATTAAATATTATGATATGACATGTTAATTAAATACTTATATTTTTACTTTAATCTCATATTAATAACATCACAACATGAATTAATTTTTTAATGAAGTTTAAATTTTTCATGAGTTAATTTGTCCGAAATTAATCCATATACAATTACAATTACTCTATAGAAGATCGATAAATTTCATTCGAAAAATAACACTGATGTACAATCAACGTGAATAAATCATATATTCAAACATAGTACCACATCATAATTTACGTTATAAATTATTTTAATTGGTATTTTAAAATTTCAAAATTAAATTGAACTATAAAGTAAAAAGCAAAAACAGAGTTTACTTTTCTTATAACTTGATTTCTCAGAGTTTTTATTTATTTATTTATAGTTGGTATTTCCGGTCTCCTGTACACATTTTTCCTCTCCGGGTTAGATCTGAGTGACTTTGCTTGAGTTTCCATTTATATTCGACGGTCAACCTTCGGTAATGGCAAAAGGCTTCAGCCTAAGTTCAGGAACCCGAATTACTCTAATTTTGTTGATATGCTTCACCATTCTTACCGAAGCCATTTGGTTAAATATCCCCAGTTCGGGAACTAAGTGCGTCTCACAGGAAATCCAAACACACGTCGTCGTTTTAGCTACTTACTATGTTGTTTCTGACGATATCAAGGGTCACCCGCTTCCTACTATTTCTGCTAAGGTATATTTTTTTTTTTGTTCCTTCTTGTCAATTTCATGTAGGTAAGTAAATTCAATTATTATTTGTTGTGTGTAGAATTCATGTTTGAACTTCATTTGGTCAATTGATTATGGTGCTAACTGCTAACATTGAACTCTTGATTCTTGATTGCAAGTTTCGGCTTAAGTAAACATAAGTTCTTTGTAGAAAGTTTAATCTTCTGCTTTAGATTATAAATTTGATAATGAGGTTAATAGGGTTAAAACTAGGACCAAAGTTGTCTTTGTCGTACTCGGTAAATTTAGGACCAAAGTTGTCTTTGTTGTACTTGCCAAATTTAGGACAAAATTTCTTCCTTGTTCATGAAACTGAATGCTGTAAAATATGAATATAGACTGAAAGTTCATATTGACCAGCTCAAACTGAAAACTTTTGATATAGACTATAAATTCATATAGACTAAAATAAGGATTTATAGCAAACTTAATAATAATTGAAAAACTAACATTACTAACTCAACTAATACCTTACCTAATTTTTTGTTATGGGCCAATGTTAGTGGTTAATTTTTTAGGAGGAGAGAAAATTTGTTAGCTGCAGAGATCAAACCTGAACCCCCTTTTTAATACTCATTCAACGTCCAAACTCATACCATTGAGATACACATTCTTAATACCTAGCATAACTAACTCAACTAATACAGTTATTGTAATACATGCCTACCCTTTTCCCCCAGGTGACATCTCCATACGGAAATAATCTTCACCACAATGAAAATGTTACTCAAGGTCAATTTGCCTTTACAGCTACTGAGAGTGGGAACTACGTGGCATGCTTTTGGATGAATAGTAAAAATCTAGATGGTTCCTCAATCAGCATTGATTGGAAAACTGGAATATCTGCCAAAGATTGGGACTCTGTTGCAAAAAAAGAAAAGATAGAGGTAATAGATAAATTTCATTCATTCTCTATCATTCCCTTTGTAATTGTAATATCTCTATGGGATTGGGATTTGTTTTTACATAAGTGTTTAATGAAATATTCCTTCTGAACAATGGTTTAAGGGAGTTGAGCTTGAGCTAAGGAAACTTGAAGGAGCTGTGGAAGCCATCCACGAGAATCTTTTATATTTAAAGAATAGGTAAAATCTCATATATTCAATGTGATGTTTCTTGGGACTGCACTTACACTCTGCACTCAGACACTATACACTTGTTTTGAGAATTGAGTAATTGAATGGTTTTGGGAGAGAAAAGAATGATAAGATGAATGAAATTATCGAAATTTTATTGCTCTAAAGTCGTGTATGGTATTTACAATTGCATTGCCTTATATAGCAAGCAAGACATTCAGCTCATAACTAACTAACTAACTACCAGCTAACTGACTCATGAGCTCCCTGCAGCAGGCTTATGAACTAACTAACTGCTGATGTAACTGACTCATGAGCCAACTGACTGACCTATAAGCTAACTGACCTATAAGCTTGCTAACCACCAACTAAGCTAACTTTGGATTACACGTTAACGATGCTTGATTTCAGATTTCTTTGATTAGGATATTATTATTCTTGATAGAAGCCATCGGTGAGAGAAAAGTATAATATGAAAATTGTATTGATAATGATAATCTATGACATAAAGGGCTTTGTAAGGCTTATTGGATAATGAGAAGAACTAACTTGTGTAACTAATTGTTAGACTTATTATTATTATTATTATTAAGCAGTTAAATTATTAGTAGACAGTTTTTATTAATAATAACTGCCATATGTAACTGCTATGTGCAGTTAGAATAGGAAGAAGTTAATTAGGAGAATAAGACATGTTGCTTATAAATAGAAGGGGTGATTGAGAGAAAGGGTATCTTGGCATTTGTATTGATTTGGGAGCCTATAAGGCATTGGGAGAGTTCTGGATCTCTCAAATAACCAGTGAACATAATTGTAATATTCATTTAACGACAATATACCAGTTGGTTTCTAACACTAATTCATTAGTGTGACTAACTAATATAACTATCTAACTAGTGTATCTAATACATAATGAAATCTTTCTTAAGTATCAATGATGATGATGGTGGGTGGGCTGGAAAACATTATGAGCACAAAATAACTGAGATAATCCATTATGCTTGATTAAAATTATTCAGAACATATTTTTTTATGGACATTGGTATAGGGAAGCAGAGATGAGAGAAGTAAGTGAAGCAACAAATGGCAGAGTTGCTTGGTTCAGTATAATGTCTCTCGGCGTCTGCCTTTTGGTTTCAGTGTTGCAGCTGTGGTATCTGAGAAGCTACTTTCGGAAGAAGAAACTCATATAGATTTTATTGTACCTTATTGTCTTTGTTTGTAACTTAGATACAAATACACAAATTGAGTAGAAATGCATACAGTCACGTAAATACTAAATACTAAGCATATGCTTGTATTGGTTTTCCAACTCCCGAGTGCCTTGAACATGCTAATGACCCGATGCAATTTTTCTCTCTCTCACTTATCTGTTCCTTTGATAATTGATACCTATGCAATGTGGGTTTATATACCCATAAATAAATGCATACTAAGTTGTTGGAGATGTGATTTTCATTCATCATAAGGCCTGGCATTGCCAGATTTTTGTTAACCTTAAATAGTTCCATGTGACTCAATTCGTAGATCAGTGACAGTTTAATGTAGCTTGAGTATTGCTAGCAAAAAATATTTTATACAATGTAAAATAGGAGTTTAATTTATATATAGTGCATAATTTTTCATACTCAAATAATTTGGAAACACATAATGGATGCATATTTCATATTGAGAGTGTATTCAAATTGAATGGAATGAAATATAAATTGAGTTTTACCACATAGCATAGTTCTTTAAAAAATGTATGCATATAATTATTTATTATATTAATTATTAGAAGGTTGAAAAATACTACCACACATCCTCTTTAGTCTTTTCTTATTTGGTGAAATTGAAAATAGTTCTCACTCACTTCAAAAATAGATCTCACTAAACAAAATAAAACCCACATAAATTTCATCTAAATAATAAAGAGGATACTACGAACCTGATAGGGAACTACTCTTAAATGGTTATATAGATACTACTGTGGTGACAATTATTAGCAAAAAAGTTTTAAATCTTGTGTCTACTACCTTTAAATCATTTAATATGATTATTTTTAATATACTCTTCATTCAATTTAAAATTATTTAATGTAGATAGTTAGATGTTTAATATTAACAATGAGGGTAAATTTGACTTATATTTTACTTGAAATTTAAAAAATTAATTACACCGAATTTCATAGTAACCATAAAATTAGTTTTATTTATTTATTTATTTTTAATAATAACGATTGGAAATAGTTACATGTAAGAGCAACATCGTTAAAAGTTATCAAATTTTTTGAGCTTCGATCCAAACATAAAAACAATTGGACCAACTAAGAGAGCTTTTTTTTCATCCTCAAGGTCGATTAAGAGAAAATCGGATTTTATACCCCTCTAAAATTCTCCTCCTAAACAATTTTTTAGTATTTGACTCTTGGTTTGCTCTTGAACTCTTTCAAAGCTCTCCATTATTTCCACTTTATCATTCTTTTTTGGCTTACTTGGAGTTTTCATCCTCTATTTCCACTAATTCACAAAATTAGTTAAATTATAAAAATGAAAATTTTCTGAAGTTGAAAGTTAAGTTTTTAGATTGATTTTATTGTGATTTCATGGGTATTAATCATTCTACATCATCGTATCATATGTAGATTATTTAAAACATGTCACATTGCTATTTTTAAGTTAAAAAATCTGAATGAAGAACCAAAACTGTTAAATTTAAAAATAAATGACCAATTTTATAAATTAATAAAAATATAGGAACTAAAACTGCAATTAAATTTTGTTTTCTTTCAAATCCTTCCCTCCTAAAAAATATAAAAGAATTATCTATTTTTCCTCTGTTTCCCTCCCCAAATCCCCCTCCAAACTCCCAATCAGATCATAAAAGACATTAAGAAATGTTTTTACCACTTTTCAGTTTAAATTTAAAATTGGGAGGTGGCAATAGTATTTACCAAAACAATCAATTGGGCTTAAGAAACGAGCATTTTCCGGTCCATTGAAGAGGTTGGGTTGGGTTTTTAATTAATAGACTAGGGACGCATTGATTGCGCGTGTCTTCAACTAAGAAAAATGGTGGTGGCACGTGCGGTGGCAGTGTTAGCCGTAGCAACAACAAGACCCTCGGCGGTATTAACCGGTGGTGGTGGTGTACAAACTCAAAGATTTCTCAAATTCAAAGCTCTTTGTTCTTCATCATCTACACCTTCTTCTAGAAAACTCGTCCTTTACTCAAAGCCCGGTTGCTGTTTGTGCGACGGTCTCAAAGAAAAGCTTCAAGCTGCATTCTTACTCTCTGGTCCTGATTCCCTTAGCAACATCGATTTACAGGCATCTCTCTTTTTTACTTCTCGTAAATTTTGCACTTGAGAGTATGAATTTGAGGTTTTTGATTTGATGTTGGCTTTGTTTATTTATCAGATAAGGGATATAACGAGCAATCCTGAGTGGGAAAAAGCTTATCAATATGAGATACCTGTTTTGGCTAAAGTTCTCTCTGATGGCACCGAGGTTTGTTAGTTTACACTTTTTTTTTTTTATTTTTATATATTCAAACTCTAACTGAAATTTTGAATGTATCAAGTATAAAGAATGGACAGTTAAATACTTAATTCCTCAATGAATTTGACAATTGTAAGAAAAAGTTCAGTTACTTGCTTAAGTTTCATATTACTTGAAGCCTTGAAATTGACGTTAGAAGACCAATATATTGAGAAAGTCTAAGAAAATTCTAACAATTTTTTTGGAAGTATACATTATATGTAATCCGGCAAGCAAGGAGTGTTGTGTATTTAGAGAATCATCTGTTTAATTCCAGAACTTAAACTCTTTCTTATGTAGACTCGAGAGTCTTGTCTTTAAATTTCACTGTGTAAATCGACCAGTGACTGCACAGGCTATGCACAAAGCTAAGGCTCTGTAAATGCTGCAAAGACAAAAGAAAAGGGTCAAACTGAGTGCTTGGCTAAGGAGGACTGAAAATGCACTATCTTTGGCCTGAGGGCCCGATCATGCTTGATGTTGTATTCTCCCAAGTATCAGTTGAGACATGGTTAATTTTGGCTTACATTTTGACTTTTGAAAGTGGGTTTTAAGTGCTATTTTCAAATGTTAACCATGCGGCATGTGTAATCACTGGACTAAGCGAAACAAGCAAGGAAAGGCATTGAAACAACATGACTCTGAGCCTTCTACATTGGAAGAGTGTAAGTAGGAGTTCCTTAGGATTCATATAGATAAATACCACAGCTAATTTTATTCACTTCGAGTTTAAAAATTAAGAAATCTTGGGCTATTTCTCTTTTTCTCTGTTTGCATGCCATAATGGCATAATTTATTTTAAAATCCCATATTATCAGGGGCTTTTGATCGAAATTGAATGTAACCTAGTCATCTATGTCATCCATTCTGCAATCTGCATCATCCATCCACTGAAGGGGAAATCTAGATTTTATGTTTGTTTAAATTGACCTGAGGTTAAATAGAATGCAGTTTCGAAGCCACAAGGTGCTGTATATTGGTTGCTTTTTGTTCATGACCTAGCTAATTTTAAGGCTCTGTTCAGGAGTTATTTAACAGTGAATGGTACTGAACACACTTGGATTTTTGGGTTCTTTTTATTTCATAGATAAAGATTATGGTTTACGGACCACCCATATGCACTGTTGCTGATGAGGAATTTTTGGGACTTCTATAATTCTGATGATGTATGTATCAAATAAAGGCACAAGCATGTAAAATACAATCAATCACATGTATGCAGACCTAATCAGTAATCAGCCACGTTTTATTAATATTTAATGGCACCCATATATTCAATTATTCATGATGTACGCATCAAATTTTAGTTGTAAGATCATACTATTGTGTCTGTTTGCATTGAGTATTTGGGTTAGATGTGTCAATGTATACAAAAGATTTCTATTTGGCTTATTGCAGTCCAAGTCCATACACTGGTTGGAATTAATTAAATGCTGGCCAAGGACCATATAAATTTAGACCTTTCTCTTTTGAAGGTGCTCTGAAATTATTCAGCCATATGTATGAAGGTGTAGCTTATGGAGTATAGAACAAACCAGATCATTATAAGTTTGATATTCCTATTGGTTTTATGGTTTTGGCATCCAACTATTTGATTCTAATCTGTTCACCCAGTTTAGTTTCTAGACTCCGATTATGCGTTTAATAACTTGTTTGTAAGTCAGTCATTTTTTGCATCTTGTGAGTTGTGAGGTGTGTTACCTCATTTGGCTGTTCCAGGGCCTTCTTTACAATTCAGATGTGAGTTTATGATGCTCATATCATATGGCTGGGGTTTCTTATATATAATGTTCACGACCACCTATTAAGTGTTGAAAAATTAAAGACTCAACATTGAAGGAAAAAAATCAGTAACATATGTTGATATTGTTCTGTTTTTCAGGAAACTTTACCGCGATTGTCTCCTCGTTTAGGATTGGAGCTCCTGCAGAAGAAAATAGCTGCTGCGCTGAGGGAACAATAAAGACTTTTAAGCTCAGGACTCCTGAGGCACTACAAATGTTTGTTCTATATCTTTATCATTTAACACCATTTTTTAATTTATATTTAATTAAATGGTTTAGTTCCTTCAAACTCAGGAATTTAATTTAGAGTGAACAATGAAGAGTTATAATATTTCATTGAAAATTCAAGTTGAGATTATGATTATATGCAAACTGTTATGAATATTTAGTGGATGTCCCAGTCAAGTTCCATGAGTTAAAGTCTTAAACCTTAATGTTAGTGGAACCCTTAATATTAGTGGATTGCTAATGAATCATTATGATAGACCACTCATGTATTTGTAAGTTATAAGATGTATGTCCTATAAATAGGACTTATATGATAGTGTAAACGATAGATGTTGAAGAACATAATACAACTCTTATCTCTCATTATCTGTTTTTTTTTTTTTAAGGTTACATTGCAAGAATACTCAAAGAAAGTTTTGTGGTTAAGAAGAATGATTTGTGATTAAAGTATCCCTAAGGATCGCTCAAAGAATGAGTTTTCTTGAACATTGTTATTGAAGAATTATACCATGATTAAAGTCTACGAGATATATTTGATCTTAATAGAATTTGAAACAGAGAAAAATAAGAGAAAATAAGTACATTTTTATACCATTCGAATATGCTCACGAGGTAGTAAGATTGAAAAAATACTTGAATATTTGAAAGATTAGTAACATTTGTCATTGAACAAAAAATTAGTTGTTGATTAAAAATGTGGAAGATCACATGATGCTTTAATTTTAATTTTATTATATATATATATATATATATATATATATATATATATATATATATATATGTTGTGGTTATGAAAATTATAAAAATTTCCATTGATGTGATTTGGTGTATTACATGTGAAAGTGATAAAAATTCCATGATTATGATTTGAGGTTATGATCTTTATTTTTCTTAAAAATGGTGAAATAAATTGTTAGGAATATAATAGTATATTAACTCATTGTAGAGATGTTTAATATCTCAAACATATCTTATAATCATGTGATATGATTAGAATTATATGTAGAAAAATAATTTTATGGGAAAAAATAAAGGGAAGAACATGTGATATGATTGGTTAGTTCTTAAAAAGGTTAGATGTTTTTATGTTCTTATTTTTCTATGTCATTGCTTATTATTTTCTTCTCTTTATATGTTATCTTAATGTTGTAAAAATGAATGAAATAATAATGATTATAATGTTACATATCCAATTTCCTTTAAGGATTACAAATGAATTCAAATCAAAACAATTATTTATGTATATAGAAGCATCATATAATGGGAAGAAAGGAAAAGAGAAAAATTGAAGAAAGGAAAAGAGAAAAATTGGTATAGTTGGCTAATTTCTAAAGAATTAGATCATTATATGTTCTTATTTTATTTTAACTTTTTTAAAAGTATTTATCTTCTTACGGATGATTTGAATTCTAAGATATTATTTTGTAGGGAGAAAATATAAAAAGAATTAGATATTTTTTTTTTGTTCTTGTTCTTTTTGCTGTCTTGTACCAGTACAAAATGATATTGGTAATAATTGTAAGTTTTATGTCCAAATTTTACTAAGAATTACAAATAAAATATTTGTCTCATACATTCTACATGTAAGCCATGAATAGTAATATATGAAGCATTTTTTTAAGTCTTAGTCTAATTATTTTAAACTAACATTTTTTTATATGGTTTAATATTTAAATATTCATTATGGAATTTATTTAAGTAATTTCGATCTTACATACGCATTATTGACATCTTTATATTTAGAGATAAATTTTATTGATAATATGAGTTGCTAAATCATTTTCTTAAAATTCTCAAGTTTAATTTCATGTGTATATGCAAAAAGTAAATCAAGTGTTTAGAATATCTATATAAAGTTTTATTTGTATTACATAATTTTGAAAGATATGATTGTTTATTATTGATTCAAAGAGATTAGACTAATTGAAATACATAACATTGTAAACCTGAAGTTTACAAATCATATTCAAGTTTGTTGTTGACAATACTGGTTGGGAGCCATCACAAATATATTATGATGCGAAAAATAGTTAGTTTTTTTTGCCAACATGTATTGAAGAGTTAAAAGATTTTTCAATCCAATAATTTTGTGTGTTCTTAATTTCCAAATTCAAGTTTGTTGTTGAAACACATAGCATTGTAACCTGAAGTTTGCAAATCATATTCAAGTTTGTTGTTGACAATACAGGTTGGGCTGTCACCAATCTATTATGATGCGAAAAATAATTAATTTTTTATGGCAACATGTATTGAAGAGTTAGAAGATTCTTCAATCCAATAATTTTGTGTGTTGTTAATTCAATCCAATAATTTTGTGTGTTGTTAATTCCCATATGAAGTTGGCAATTTGAGGGAATGAGTCTCTCACATTTGTATAACATATATGAGGTGGTATTTATAAATTAATACATCAATCGTGTGAATCACATGGATCAATATATCAATCATAAACTAAATGATTATGTGTGTGTATGTTTGTTGTCAACTCTCAATTAGAAGCTTGTGAGATTGTTATGTGAACTAACTAATTTGACTAAGATATCTTTTATCTAAAAAGAATTTGAAAAAAGTATTGAATATTTATTGGATTTGACGTTGAACATCATGTAGCATATGTTCATACACAAAAATAAACTTGAAGATCTATTCTTTAGACGTCTAAAGTTAATTTATGACCAACACTTATGAGATCATAACTTCTAAGTTTTACTTTGGGAACATGCAATCATGTATGCTAAGATATTAATTTGCATCAAACCAACAAGTATGTAAGTCTTTCACTTAATTTACAATCAACTTTTCGTTTTGGTTGATAACCTAATATTCCCCAATTAAGATATTTTTTTTGGATGTGTCGTGTATGTTTCAATTGATCCAATATAATGCACTAAGATGAGTCGTAAAAGAATATTGAAAATACATATTGGATATGAAATCTCCATTTATAATAGAGTATATTGAGTCAAGAAATTCAAGAATTGTTTACGAATGAGTTTATTGATTATCATTTGATAAATTAGTATTCTCAATATTAGGGGGAGAGAATAAGCAGCTAAAAATGATTATTGAAATATATTATTATCTCACCTTGATAATAAGTTTGACCCAGAAGTTCAAAAGATAACTCATCTGTTTACGAAACTAATTATCAGCTGCTAATGCTCCAATCAAAATGGATGTCCCTGTTAGAAATCTAATATTGCAAATGAGTCTCAACTACGCCTAGAGTGTGGTAGACAAGTCATTTTCAACGGAAAAAATCCTCAAACAAGAAAGTGAGCTAAAAAGAAAGAAGACAAAGTGAGAATATGCATATTTCAAAAGAGTAATTTGACATAGTTGATTTTCAGTTCCAGAAGAACTTATAAGACACATGAAATTTAAAAATAAAGAGATCGCATTAAAGTATGTCATGAGTCGAGTACGATGGAACTTAAAAGAAATCAACGTTGACAATTTTTTTGCACTATAATATAGTGCTATATGTGATTATGATAATGAGGATAATGAATTTAAGTCTATTAAGGATTATAGAGAAATAAAAGCTTGAAAAATAGAAAGAAGCAACATATTTGCAAAACAAAAGGTTTTTCGACTTGAAGTCCTCACATATGAAGATGTGAAGCTAGTTAGATATGATTGATTTTCCGCGTGAAAAGAAAACGAGAATGATGAAATACATATATTCAAGAGTATTGGTAAAAGACTATAATAGATTTTGAAGAGACATATTCCCCTCAAGTGAATTCAAAAACTTTTCTATACATAAAAGGTTCAATTTATATATGAAATATGTGTTACAATGTATTGAAGTAACAATTTACAAGACAGGGGGTTTGAATTGTAAATTAACCTTTTAAAAATTCCTGAAAAAATTAACTCAAGATTTATCTTAGTTGTAAATTAGAAAAATGGAGAATGTTCTTGGTTCTGATCCAGAAACGGAGAACGTTCTTGGTTAGTTGAAAATGACAGTTTTAGTTTATCTACTAAACTTGATATTTAAAGACTTGAAATTAAATAGATAAAGGAAGGAATATAACACACAAATATATCTTGGTTCACCCAACTTGGGCTACGTCCAGTCCTCACAACTGTGAGATTTTCAACTAAGTGCTCCAAGGCAAGAACTCTCTTGACTTTTACACAAACTTTCTGCAGATCTATCTTGATATGTTACAACCAATACCTTTCAATCAAGAAAGGAGTTTTTCACTGATCTATCCTTCAATCTTTACAAAGGATTAATCACACTACCTTCTCTATAACATAGAAGGATTTTTAGAACTTCTCAAGACTAGTTTTTACTCACTTTATCTTGAGATTACAATTGAATGATAAAGTGTTTGATAGAATCTAAATATCCTCAACTCGTGTTTGAGTTTTTGATTATGATCTTTGGAACTCAGAGTGATCTTAGAACACAATCGTGATTGGATGTTGCAGTTTCTACGAACTGGATAGAACTTAGAGAAATGTATGAAAAATGTAGAAACTTGTGAATTTGATTATGAATGATGGAATGATTGCTTACTGAAGTTATGGTTATTGCCTTTATCTTGAGTTCTCTTTTATAGACTCAAAAAGTGCTCATGACATCTCATTTGCCCGTTGGGAACAGAATGGCTGTCCTTTGTCAATGATTAGGTGAGAGCAGGCAAAAAATGCAAGAACGTTCTTCATTCTGCTTGTAATGTTCAAGAGCAGACTTGGTTCTTCCTTTGTGTGGCAAATGAGTCTTGATCTTAGTGATGCGTATTCTTGGCTTTTAAATTTGTAGAGGGATCTTCTGGTGATATCCTCTGGAGGTATCTTCTAAAGGTATCCTCTGGAGGTATCCTCTAGTGATATCATCTGGAGGTATCCTCTAGTGACGTCTTATGGAGGTATCCTGTAGAGGTATCCTCTTGTGACATCCTCTGGTGACATCCTCTGATGATGTCATCATCTGGTGACGTCATAATGCTGTCCAGAATGTTCTTTGGATCTCTAGATTTGATCTTGCTTCTCTCAAATGATTTTGTTTAAGTTTCTTGGTACCTATCTTGATTAATACACTTAAGCATGCTTATTAGATACAAAAACATGCTTTAGAATCATAATTATAATTCTTAATTAATCTTTGTTTTTCATCAAAATTATTTAAGTTGGGGTTTTGTCTCAACAATCTCCCAATTTTTGATGATGACAAACATATTAATTTAGATTTTAATTTTGATTCTAAAATAATCAGATAGGGGTTTTTAGATAAAACTCCCCCTCAAAATGTGTTATTCTTTTTATTAAACATCATAAAATAGTGCTCATAAACACAGGTTGTTTGAAACAGCTTTTAGCATATTGATTCAAGATAGCATATGACATCATGGATTTCTACATATCACAGAAGACTAGAGAATTTATCAGAGTATCACATAAAGTAAAATTCATGAGATCAAACATAGTAGAATTCATCATATCAAACATAATATCACAAAAAGTAATATCAAATGGTAGTTCATGTGTTAACAAATGTGCGGGAATTAGTAAGATATTACAGAACTTCTATGTTTGAAACTTTGAAACTTAAAATCTATAAAAAATTACTTCTCCCCCTTTGTCACAGCAAAAAGGGGACAGAAGACACTAAAACAACTAAGTAGAGAAATATGGTGAGGACCATCCGGAAGATTATGAGAGAGGTGGTTGTGGAATAGGGGGAAACACAGGGGGCATATTTAGCATGGGTCGCTCCAGGCCTAGCTTCGGAGCCAACTTAGTCGTCATCCATTTCCGGAGAATAGCTTGCTCTTTGTCCTGATGGATTTGCTGCGCCAGGATTGTTTGAAGAGAGTCAAAGATGACTTGGTTGGTTTTAGAGCTATGAGACTCTATCTTTGACTTTTTCAATGGAGAATGAGAGCATTTTGGAGTTGATTGTGGAGGAGAAGTAGTAGTATAAAAGGTGGAAATGGAAGCAAAATAGGAAGAAACATGTGAAAGGGAGTTTGAAGTATTGATGTTTGAAGGTACAGGTGAGCCATCTTCTAGAAAGGCCAATAATTGGCTATTGCCAAAAATTGAAGAACAGGTTTTTTGGGGGGAAACAAACATGGGTGACATTGTGGATAATTGTGGATTAGCCAGGGGAGGACATATAGTCTGAGGAGGTAATGCTGGAAAAGTGGTTGGTGTAGTAGTGGTGGGTTTTTGATCAGGAATCAGTGATGGTTCAACAGAAGCAGAAGAGGCTGATTTTTGTGGGGAGTGAGGAGCATTCCTTTTTCGTGTGGTGGAGGATGGATCAGATTGAGTTTGTTTCATGTGAACAATATTTTTGAGGGAAAATTTTGATAGTTTGATGTTGGAACTTTCAGAACCCAAATCAACAAAAAAGAACCTAAAATTTTGAGAGAAAACTATACCGTAGGGAATGGTGTTGCGCTTATAATATTTGCAGATTGTAGAGATAATATGATGTATGATCAGATGGGGCACATTGAGCTTTTTCTTGTGAAGAAGATGATAAATGACCATAGCGTCATTATCAGTTACAAATTCGTGGCTTCCACATATAGGTGGCACAAAATGTTCGCTAATACTGTTGAGGATTTTAGGAACCGACTTCAAATTAGCAGACAGAAAACTCGTGGAATTAGCAACAAACAGCTCCTGAAATACATCATTTTTTGAAACATCAAGGGCAGAATACCATTCTTGACCAAAGAATGCATGCCCTTCAATAGGTAATTGGAGTATATTAGCAAGGATGGATGGAGTCAGTTGTATTTCAATTCCCTTAATTTTGGATACAATGAGGGATTTATCAGGAAAACATTCAGCCTTGCAGCAAAAGGCCCTTATTACCTCAGGGTAATAACAATAAGAGATTGGGAGGAAGTTGGTCCAACCTAAGGCATCAGTGTGATGTTGAATATATCTTTCATCAATTTTCAAATTTTCAAACACAAAGACTCGACCAATGCCAATGGGTCGTTGAGCCTATTTGTCATTGTAGATTGTTTTCATTTTGAGAGAGATCAGGGGACGAACAAGTTTGTTTAATGGGGATGGTTTGTTTTTAGGCTTTGTGGTTCTCTTCGAAGATTGTTCTGGGTTTGGGTCCTTTTGTGGAGAACGTTCTGGAGGGTTTGCAGATTTAGGGTTTTTCAATTTTTTGGATGAAGGTTTGATTGTTTGTTTTGTTTTGATGGATTGAGGTTTTTTGTTAGACTTAGGATTTGGTGGTACTGATTTGGAGGGTTTTTTTGGAGTGGCTTTGTTGGAATTTTTGTTGTTTGAGTTGCTGGCGTTTGTGGTGTTGGTTCAGAGATGATATGTTCTGGTACAAGTGTGGAGTCAGAATCATTATCAGAGATGATGTGTATTGTGTTGTCTATTTTCTTGGTTTTATAGGTACCAATGCCAACAAGAACGCACATTGATCTTCGTTTTGATGTTGGTGGTTTTGATCGACTTTTGTACGTATTCTTGAGTTATGGTGGAGTCTGAGTAATGGAGGGAAGTCCACATTGATACAATGGTGGAAGGATGGTTGC
The DNA here is from genome assembly GCA_037974295.1 of Cicer cuneatum. NCBI lineage: Eukaryota > Viridiplantae > Streptophyta > Magnoliopsida > Fabales > Fabaceae > Cicer > Cicer cuneatum. The sequence continues at coordinate 56,864,491 of JBBPBO010000004.1, read as the reverse complement.
GAGGGTCTGAGAGGCATAATGAGAGGAGATGATTCACAAGAAGATGACATTAAATTAGAGAAGGTCTTTTCTGTGGAAGAATGAAGAGGTGTTGGTTTGGGTGGAGGTGAGCGAGTTGGAGATGGTGAAGGAGATGATGATGATAATCTGGGATGTTTTCTTGCAGAGCTTTTTGTTCTTGCTATTGTTGAATGTGAAAGAGAGAATGTGAGATGAGTAGAACGATGAGGGGATTTTTCAGAAAAGTAAAATTTTGTTGTATAGTGAAAAGTGACTACGAGTTTACTTTACAGTTGAGTATTGGTTTACTCTACAGTTTCCATGTGTGATGATGATGGATGGGATGGACGTGTTGGAACCAAGTTGGTTCTAAGACTTAGGATTTTGATGTTTACAAAAGCACTCAATGTAAACTTATTTTGTACCTTGAATTATTAAATTAAATGCCACCAGAAACTGAAGAAATCAGAAGCAGAAGATGAAAGGAAAATGAATTCAGGAATTTCCAAAAGATATTCCAGGATGTCAAAACATAACCAGAAGATATCTTTGGAGGCCAATATCAAAAGGAAGAATAATCAGAAGGAAACATGGATCATACCGGTGGAAAGCCTGCCAGGAGGAGAGTTGTTCCAGACCAAGAGGAATCAAATATCAAATTTATTCCATAAGTTATTCTGACCAGAAGATGGCATGACAGTGAAATATCAAACTGCTCAGACTTGTTCCAGACTCAACCAGAAGCTAAGTTTATGAGTCAAGAACAAGAGAATCAATCTAGATTTGACCCAGACAATAAGAGAGCATGATTTAGGGCATGAAACTAAGTCAAGACAAGAAGAAATGATTTCCTGAATGATCCAGACCTGATCTAAAATCAAAGGTAAAATGCCCAGACTGAAATATTTATTGTCCAGATTTAATTTCAATTTAATCCAGACCAAAGTCCAGATCAGAGGGAAGATTTCCAGATCAGTGGTTCATAATTAATTATTTGGTCCAGTGATGGTCTAGATCAGAAAATCAGACCATGGCCCAGTGTTGGCCGAAATCAGAGGGACAGAATGTATAGTCTAGCAAAGTCCGAATTCAGAGGATTATAGCATATCAGGTGCGCATCCAAGATGGCCGAAATCAGAAGATCAGAGGGTCAGGAAGTGTGGTCCAGGGAAGGCCGAAATCAGAGGATCACAACATAACAATCAATAAGGTCCAGATGTGGACTAGCGCATGAAGATCCAATGGTCCAGATTTAATCAGGAAATTTATACGATGGAGAATTTAATTTATTTTGATCAAAGGATTAAAAAGATTTATTACAAAAATAAAGTGAGGTGTTGTGGAATTCAGGAGCTGTGGCGGGAAGGAACCAACAGATTTAATTGGCCAGTTATTTTGAATGGAAATCTGAAGATATGTTTTTTATTTATATGAAGCCCAATTGGTCAAGTTATTTTTACAGAGAATCCAGCAAGATTCAGCTCGAATTTAAGCATTGAAAAGACCCAAATCTGCATCTATAAAAGGAGGCTCAAGGCAGAATACTCAAGCATCGAAAATCACAAAAGAGTCATACACTTCCAAAGCAAACACCCAAATTTTCATAGAAGTCAATTGTGAGTTCCAGCTTTCAAGAAGCAAGTACTCTTGTTATTTTCTTTCCACTGTGTGAAATCTAAGTTGTTGAAGTAGAGTCTACAATCTGAGGGAGTCAGAAGGGGTAGCAGGTTACTTGGCAATTAGATTCATAGTGTTGTGATTTCTTCTACAATCTGAGATTGTTAGATTGGCTGAAGACAGGAGCTGCATTCCTCAAAGAAGTCTAGGATTGTTAGACTGTTTGAGAAGACTGACTTGGAGGGTCAGTAGCAAGGTTGTAATTCAAGGTTTGAATTAGTGAAATCCTTCAAGGTGAAAGGACTGGACGTAGCCTCGTTAACGGTGAACCAATATAAAATCTGTGAGTTTTATTTTTACTTTTATCCGCTGCTAACTCTGTTTTTAATTATACATCAAGTTTTGTTTTGAAAGTATAAAAACAGGAAAAGTATTCAAGTTAAGTGAAACACAATTCAACCCCCCCTTCTCGTGTTTGCACCTTCAGGATGTGCATTGGGAAGGAGGAGGTTGCAGTGAAGTGGCAGAGTAGGTTGCAGTAGCCGTTACTTTTTTTAATGAGTGACAACTGTTCGTGTGCAGTCGTTGACTTTTGAGAATTTTTTTGTTTTTCTTAAAGAACGAAGAACGTTCTGGAGCTATTTTGCAGAGAACCATTCCAAACGGAGAACCTTCTCTGTTTTGTCCAGAATGCTTCTGGCTTCAGTTTTGACTAGGATTTTTGATGATATTTAGCCTTTCTTTGATAGAAATGAAATTTTCTTCAACTAGAGGCTTAGTAAAGATGTCAACAAGCTGATTCTTTGTATCATCAAAAATTAGTTCTATTTCCTTTTTACTAACATGATCTCTAATAAAGTGATGTTTAATTTCAATGTGCTTAGATCTTGAATGTTGAATAGGATTTTTTGAGAGATTTATGGCACTTGTGTTATGACAGTAAATAGGAATTTTAGAATAGCTTACAGAAAAGTCTTCAAGTTGATTTTTGATCCATAAGACTTGTGAACAACAATTGGCTACTGAAACGTATTCTGCTTCCGTGGTTGATAAGGCAATCGTGTTTTGTTTGCTGCATGACCAGCTTATCAGGGCTTCTCCTAGGAACTGACATGCACCATGTAAGACCCTTAATTTTAAAATGAAATTATGGATTTAATTTCAAGTATATTTTGGGATATTTGTAAAATATTTGATATATGTATATTTTTATATATATATATATATAAATATTTTTGAGATTGAGTAAAATTATTGGACGAAGGATTATTTAATTTAATTATGAGTAATTAAATATCGGGCAGTTAATTAAGATTTTATCTGTCGACGTAATTGCGACAGGAGTAATTAGTTACTTGAGGGTCAAGTTTAATTATTATATATATATATATATATATATATATATATATATATATATATGAGGTGGCAAGAGTATGTGTCTGTATATATGTTTCCATGTGAGAAGCAAGGAAAAAAAAGGGAAAAACAGAAAATCAGAATGAGAAAGAAAGAGAAAACAGTTTCTTTCTTTTCCCTCATCTACCCGAGCTGCTTTCTTCTTCTTCCTCTGTTCAGTTCTGTTTGTGTTGGTAGTGAGAAGGGATACTCAAAACTCAAATTACATGGAAATCCAAGCCTCGAATAAGAAAGTGTCAAGAAGGAAAGTTATTCATCTCATCTTTACGGTACTAGAGAGCCAACTTTGGTAGCGACGTCGTGAGCGAGAGTTTCGTCGGTTTTAGTCGCGGTAAATTAAACGAACAAGAAAACTTAATGAAGGTAAGGGATCCTTCCAACTTTCTAGATTGCATATAGGGCTGTAAATGCATGTTTGATGGATTGATTATTATGTTATGTTGTTAAAAACCGGGGATGATCATTGTTATGTTGTTGGAGTTAAGATGCATGCATGTTTGTGGGGACTGTTGTTGTTGTGTTGTTGCTGAGATATTGATGTTCTTGCATGTTAATGTGGATGATCATTGTTATGTTGTTGAAGATTGAAATGCATGTTGGATGCAGTTATTGTTGTTGCTGTCATGGATGTTGTTGTCCTTGCTGTTTTTGTTGCTGACTTGGTTGATGCATTGATGATGCTTTTGTTGCTGTGTTGATGAGTAAAATCATTAATATTGTGTTGAGGACGTTCTGGGTTTCAGATTGCATTGCATTATGTTTTCAGTGAAGAGAAAACATAGCATGTTCATGCATTGCATAGTCAGGTGGTGACCGCGATTGGCCACAGATTTGATGCGGTGACCGTGATGGGCCGCGAAGTTAAGTAGTAACCGTGATAGGCCGCGAAGTTAAGTAGTAACCGTGATAGGTTATAGAGTAGTTCTGCGTGTATTAGACGGTCTATTCTATCCGGGTTTCAGAGTGGTTCCGCGTGTATTAGACGGTCTATTATATCCGGGTTTCAGAGTAGTTTCGCGTGTATTAGATGATCTATTCTATCCGGGCTACGGAATGGTTCTGCGTGTATTAGACGGTCCATTCGATCTGTAAATCGTGCTGGTCCGTGAGAGACTGCACCTTGGTAATTCCAAGAGTTGAGTACATTGACATATACATATTGCATTGGGATGGTTGACCTGTGAGCCATGATTTGATATGAGTTGATGAGTGGAAATCGATGTGTGCAAGTATCTCATGAATTCTAAGTGCCAAATGGATGTTGTGATTGTTGATTGTATTTGTACTTGCACCATGATTTTTATGTTAAATTGGATGTTTTGCAAAAATGTAGACATTATACATTTTAATAAGTGAGCATACTTATTTATTACTGTTGTCTTAACATTGGAACATGCCATGAATGTATCTGTTATCTTTGACATAACTGCTATGTGGTAATTGTTAATTTCGGTTGGTGACCCTTTACAATATTGTGGAAATTGGGCTTTGCCCTCAGATGATACCCAAACTCGTGCCACCGACGGATACACTAACGACGGAGTCGTTGTTAGTTTTCCTTGATCTTCACGTACGAAGTATTTGTGGACAGCGCAGAGGGACGAACATCTGGAGTAAAGACCAGACTTGTAGAGGATGCGGTGGAAACCGTGCTACTGTAGTTTTAGTGCATATTCAGATCAATTTAGTCTTGTTGTATAGGGCCTAGTGCTTGGTGGATGTATTTATTTGTTTTGGGATAATTGTATATCTATTTTGCACTTTGATAATATTTTAGTGGGTCCGTGATCCGAATTTTTGAGGTATTATGACAATGACTTTTGTTGATGTACGACCTTTTGATATATTAAAAGTATTAATTCCTAAAATTAAATTACTTGCCTATAATTATGATGTAATTATTTAACTACTTTTGTCGTTTTGGATTACGATGCCATATTATTTTGAAATGGTTTAATTTCAATTTATTTAAGCGGTTTAATTTTAATTTCTTTTAATTCTTTTGAATTAATTTTGAAAATTTCTTTTATTCATTTTGGAAAAAAAAATACATTTGCGCTAAAAAGAAATTAATCAGGGTGTTACACACCACTTGTGCTTTTTCTGTCAACCTTATCTCCAACGTAGTCTGCGTCATAGTAAGCTGCAAGATCAAAGTGAGAGAACCTTTGCTATACCAAAGGCCAAGATCAGTAGTACCAATAAGATATCAAAAGATTCTTTTTACAGCAGTAAGGTGAGATTCTTTTGGTGCAGATTGAAATATTGCACACAACCTTACTGCAAATGCAATATCTGGTCTACTTGCAGTTAAATAAAGTAATGATCCAATCATTCCCCTATATTCTTTTTCAGAAATTGATTTTCTCGTTTCATCTTTGTCTAGTGAAGATGATGGATGCATGAGAGTAGTCATGATTTTAGCTTCACACATCTTATATTTTTTCAAAAGTTCATTTGTGTATTTTTCTTGACAAATGAATATTCCATCTTTTTGTTGTTTGATTTGAAGTCAAAGAAAATATCTTAACTCACCCATCATACTCATCTCAAACTCACTTTGCATAAGATTTGAAAAATCATCACACAATTTTTTATTTGTTGAACCAAAAATGATATCATCAACATAAACTGAAGGTGCAAACACGAGAAGGGGGGTTGAATTGTGTTTGACTAACTTGAATACTTTTTCTGTTTTTGCAGTTTTATAACAAAACCTGATGTATGAATCAAACAGAGTTAGCAGCAGATATAAAATAAAAATAAAACACAGAATTTTATATTGGTTCACCATTAACGAGGCTACGTGTAGTCCCTTCACTTTGAAGGATTTCACTAATTCAATCCTTGAATTACAACAATACCACTGACCCTCCAAGTCAGTCTTCTCAAACAATCTAACAATCCTAGACTTTTGAGGAATACAACACCTTGACTTCTTAAGTCAAGTATTCTCCTATCAATCTGACAACCCTAGATTGTAGAAGGAATTACAACGCCTTGAATCTAATTGCCAAGTAATCTGCTACCCATTCTGACTCCCTCAGATTGTAGACTCTACTTCAATAACTTAGATCTAACACAAGGGAAAGAAAATAACACGAGTGCTTGCTTTTGGAAAGTTGGAACTCACAATTAACCTCACTGAAAACTCGAGTGTTTGCTTTTGGAAGTGTATGACTCTTTTTTGATTTTCGATACTAAGTCTTCTGCCTTGAGCCTCCTTTTATAGATGTGAATTCAGGTATCTTCCAAGCTTAATTTCCGAGCTGTATCTTGCCGGATTCTTTTGCAAAAATACCTTGACCAATCGGGTTTCATTTAAATAAAAAACATATCTTTTTCTGCTCCAGATTGCATTTCAAAAATAACTTTGACCAATTCTGACTTTAATTAATCCTGGAACAAATCTTTCTTCCCGCCAATAGCTTATGAATTCCACAAGACTTCACTTTATTTTTGTATCAAATCCTTTTTAATACTTTGATCAAATTTAATCAAATCTCCACCGATTATCATCATGATTAAATCTGAACCCTTTGATCTTTTGCTCTCGTCCACATCTGGACCATACTGAGTGATTTGTTGTGATCCTCTGATTTCGGCCAACCCTGGACTACACTTTCTGATCTTCTGATCTCGGCCAACCTGGACTTGCAAACTGATCTGCTGTGATCCTCTGATCTCGGCCAATGCTGGACCACACGTTCTGACCTTCTGATTTCGGCCAACACTGGACCATGGTCTGATCTTCTGATCTCGGCCAACACTGGGCCATATAATTAAATCTTGACCATTGATCTAAACCTTTTGCCTATGATCTGGACCAATTCTGAACTGGGTCTGGATTGAACTGAAATTAAATCTGGACAAAGGATATTTAATTCTGGATATTTACCTCTTGATTTGGATCAGGTATGGATTAAATCTGGACATCATTTCTTCTGATCTTGACTGAGTTTCGTACTCTAAACCCTGCTATCTTCTGGTCTGGGTCAAATCTGGATTAAATCTCTTGTTCTGGACCCATTAATTTATCCTCTGATTAAGTTTGGATCAAGTCTGGACTGTTTATCATTTCACTACCAGGCTATCTTCTAGTAGCATTTTAATATAGTAATTCAAGGTACAAAATAAGATTACATGGAGTGCTTTTGTAAACATCAAAATCCTAAGTACTTAGAACCAACTTGGTTCCAACATAAACTTGTACAATGAGTAAATCATTTTTGTTTGTTTTCTTAAAGAGTGTTGTGTCAATTTTTCCACGTGAAAATCCATTTTTGATCAAGAATGAGCTTAATTGTTCATACCAAGCTCAGGGAGCTTGTTTTAAACCGTATAAAGCTTTAGTGAGTTTAAAAACATGATTTGGTTTATTTTGATCTGCAAACCCGGGAGGTTGATGGACATACACTTATTCATTTAAATATTCGTTTAAGAAGGCACTTTTTACATCCATTTGAAAGAGTTTAATGAATTTGTAAGATGCATATGCAAGAAGGATTTGAAATTCTTCTAACCTTGCTACGGGTGCAAAAGTTTCATCATAGTATATTCCTTTTTGTTGATTATAGCCTTGAGCTACTAACCTTGCTTTGTTTTTAATCACCTTTCCTTCTTCATCAAGCTTATTTCTGAACACCCACCTTGTTCCAATAACAGATTGATCTTGAGGATCTGGAACAAGAGTCCAAACTTCATTCTTTTTGAGTTGAAGAAGTTATTCCTTCATTGCTTCAATCCAAGATTGATCAATTATGGCTTCTTTGATATTTTTTGGTTCTAATTGGGATAACATTGCCATGTTGTTGTGAACATCATCCTTGAATGATAGCCTTGTTCTAATGCCATTAGCTGTGTCACCAATTATTTGATTATGAGGATCACCACCTACAAGTTTCCAACTTCTAGGAGGAGTTTGAAACGGAGATTGTTTATCAATCTCGTTTTCCTGGAGAACAATCTGCTGTGATTGTCCAAATTGTTCTTCTTCCTCATCACCTTTTTTTCTTAGATCAAGATCATCAAACTCATCAAATAACACATGCATACTTATTTCAACAGTTTTATTTTTTAAATTAAACACACGATAACCTTTGGATTCTGTAGCATATCCTAAGAATTGCCTTGTCAGATTTGACATCAAATTTTTCCAAATTTTCTTTGTCATTTAAAATGTAACAGTAGCAGCCAAAAATGTGGAAATATGAGATATTGGGTTTTCTGTTTTTCCAGATTTCATAGAGTGTTTTGTTTAAGATTTTTCTTATTGACACTCTATTCAAAATGTAGCATGAAGTGTTCATGCCTTCAGCCCAAAAATACCTTTCAACATTGGACTCTTCTAACATTGTTCTTGCCATCTCTTGCAATGTTCTACTTTTTCGTTCAACGACTCCGTTTTGTTGAGGAGTCCTTGCACTTGATAGATTGTGAGAGATGCCAAGTTCATCAAAAAATATTTTAAAAGATGCATTTATAAATTCTCCTCCATGATCGCTTCTCACAGCAATTATGTTGGATTGTTTTTCATTTTGAACCTTTTTGCAAAAAGTTTTGAAGGTAGTGAATGCATCGTTTTTATTTTTTAAATACAGCACCCATGTATATCTAGAGAAGTCATCAACGATGACAAACCCGTATCTCATGGCTCATAGACTTGTGGTTTTGATATGACCAAATAGATCAATGTGGAGCAGTTCAAGAGGTTTTTTAGTTGAGATGAACTCTTTTGTATGAAAGTTACTTTTAACAATTTTTCCTTTTGCACATGCCTCACAAATCTTGTCTTTATCAAAGTTAATTTTGAGAAGTCTTCTCACCAAGTCTAATTTGGAAAGTTTTGAAATAGTTTTTAAACTGATGTGTCCAGCACGCTTATGCCGTATCCATTTATCTTTATTGATGGACATGAAGCATGATTCAGCTCGTAATTCTTCAATGTACAGGACATAGAGATTTTTCTTTCTGGATGTAGAAAATAAGATCTCTCCTGATTCTGCCATTTTGATTTTGCATATGTTTGGTTTGAACACAACTTCAAAGCCATTATCACAGAGTTGGCTGATGCTTAGAAGATTTTGTTTCAGCCCTTCAACATACTGAACATAATTTATTTTGGCATAATTTTCCTTACCTATCATTCCTTTACCTTTAATCTTGGCTTGGTCATTGTTTCCAAATGTTATTGATCCTCCATCTCTTTTAGTGAATGATAAAAAGGTTTGTTTATCTCCCGTCATACACCTTGAACATCCACTGTCCAAGAACCATAGCTTTTTCTTGACACTTTGACACCCATCCTGCATACGATGTTATATTTTCTTTAGGTACCCCTTTTTCTTTGGGTCCTTGGAAGTCAGTTTTAGAGCTTTATTTTTTAAAATAACATTTTGACTCAAGATGGCCAAGTTTAGAGTAATGTGAACATTTAATTTTTGGTTTTGGAGAAAATTTGACATTATGATTTTTTGAGATTTCAGAAACAGCTTGGAATGTGCCTCCAGAACGTTCTCCCCCCTTTTTGCTTTCTTGAGAACGTTCTGCTTTTGCTTCAGAACTTTCTCTCTTTTGTGAAATACTTGGAGAACGTTACCCCTTTTCAACATTCCTTCTATTTTTGATTTTCTCATCCCTTTTTTTAAAATAACATGCAAATTCAAGATGTCCTATTTTTTTGCAATATGAACACCTAATTTTGCATTCTTCTTCTTTTCTTTCTGGAACAAAGAAGTTTTCATACATCTTTGTTTTTTGTGTTTTATCAAAACCAAGGTCAGCTTTATAAAAAATTCCTATTTGAGAACCCATGATGTTTTGAAAAGTTTCTGTTGCTTTAATGAAGTTAGACAAATCATTTTTAAGAAGTTCAACTTCAGATTTGAGAAGATCATTCTCCTTTTGTATCAAAGAGCATTCTTGATTTTCTTGTCTCTCATTATTAAAGTTTTTGGTTTGTGATTCTTTCAAGTTTTGTATGATTTTTTTGAGCTCATCATTCATCATTCATCTTTTGAGTTTTTTCTTTTTCTTCTTTTTCGTTATGAGGTTTGTATCTGCCATATGAGGATGGACTGTATTCTCATCCTCCCGCACTCAAACAAGACAAAAGACAACTGGGTGGCATTTCTGTAATTCAGAATACTGGCCTTGACTTTTTGATCAATGTGCCCAACGGACATGAAGCACCAAAACACATTGTTAGACCTTCTTACAACTCTATAAAAGCAATGGTGCACTTCTTCATTGAACACACAACTACAAAGCATTCAAAGAAAAAGGCTAAGAGCTATCAAGTGTCATCCTCACAGCAACCTCCAAGAGGATGGAAGTTAGCAACGCATCATCCTCTTGATTTGATTATTGGGGATACGGCAGATGGTGTGAGGACCAGACAATCCTTTGCAAATAACATGGCCATGATATCACAAGTTGAACCAAAAAATATTGATCAAGCAATATGTGACAAATCATGGGTAGAAACAATGATGGAGGAACTATCACAATTTGAAAGAAATAAAGTATGGGATCTTGTGCCCCATCCTCTGGACAAATCCATCATGGGAACAAAATGGATCTTTAGAAACAAATTAAATGAAAATGGAGAGGTCATTAGAAATAAAGCAAGACTAGTGGCTCAAGGGTACAACCAACAAGAAGGAATAGATTATGATGAAACATTCGCTCTGGTTGCTAGACTTGAAGCTATTAGAATCCTCCTAGCTTATGCTACTCATAAAGGTATCAAATTATTTCAAATGGATGTCAAAAGTGCCTTTTTGAGTGGTTTCTTAAATGAGGAGGTGTATGTTCACCAACCTCCTGATTTTGTAGATGAGAAAAACCTAATCATGTTTTCAAACTCTCTAAGGCTCTTTATGGATTAAAACAAGCTCCTCGAGCTTGGTATGAGAGGTTAAGCTCATTTTTAAAAGAAAATGATTTTTCAAGTGGACATATTGACACCACACTCTTTAAGAAAACTCTTAAAGAGGATCTGTTGATTGTGCAAATATATGTTGATGATATAATCTTTGGATCCACAAATGAAAAAATGTGTGAAGATTTTTCTAACCTCATGCAAAGCGAGTTTGAGATGAACATGATAGGCGAACTAAAATTTTTTCTTGGATTACAAATTAAACAAATGAAGTCTGGCATCTTTATTTCCCAAGAAAAGTACACCAAAGATCTTCTAAAAAAATACAACATGGATTCAGCAAAACCCATGGGGACTCCTATGCATCCATCCTCTATATTACATAAAGATGATGAAGGAACCTCCATATCTGAAAAGGAGTACCGAGGGTTGATCAGATCCTTACTATACTTAACTGCAAGCAGACCTGACATTGTGTTTGCTGTTGGACTTTGTGCAAGATTTCAATCCTCTCCGAAGGAATCTCATCGTATAGCTGTAAAAAGAATCTTCAGATATCTGATTGGTACCACTGATGTTGGAATTTGGTATAAAAAGAGTTCAAACCTTGACCTCTTGGCATACTGTGATGCGGACTATGCAGGGGATAAAGTTGAAAGAAAGAGCACGAGTGGAACATGTCAATTTCTTGGGGAGTCTCTCATAAGTTGGTCATGCAAAAAACAAAGCACAATTGCTTTGTCAACCACATAGGCAGAATACGTATTAGCTGCCCAATGCTGTTCACAAATACTTTGGGTAAGAAATCAATTGGAGGACTATTCACTAAGGTACGCAAAAATTCCCATCCTCTGTGATAATACAAGTGCCATAAATCTTTCAAAAAATCCCATACAACATTCTCGATCCAAGCATATCGAAATTAAACATCATTTCATACGAGATCATGTTCAGAAGGGAGATATTGAGCTAATTTTCATTGAAACTGAAAAACAATTAGCTGATATTTTTACCAAACATCTTCAGGAGGACAGATACAAAAATATTTTGGAGAACCTCTCCATCATAAGTCTGTCCAAAATTCTTTAATTTTTTTTGTTTAAGACTTATTGATTATTTTTAAAATTCTTTATTACTTTTTAAATGTTGAACTTCTTGGAAAAATCATTGTGCATCTAATGGTATCACGAGAGGATCATTCATTAAAAAGGTAATAAGTTTGGTCCCTTTCAAACTCCTTATTATGTCAAACCATTTTTTGGGTCAAAATTTGAATTACTTTGTCCAAACTGATTCTGCAAGTTTCAAAACAAAAACATGTTTGTTTTTTTTGGTGAAATGGCCCATAGTCAAAAACTTCTGCGCACGTTTCCCCTATATGTGCAGTTTTCCAACCAAACTCCTTGGCTTCCGTCATGCATTAAATGCTGACGGCTGAAAAGTAACTGCTCCTGTCACACGCGCGGCCTAGTCCCCAGCCTACCTCATCATACCCTCACGTCCAATCCAAAACTGCTGTAACCTCTCTCTTCCCAATATTCCTTCCGTCTTCCCTTCATCAAATCGTGAAAACATACTTGAAAACTAAAATCCCTTCATCATTCTCTTTCAAAAATCTCAGCAAATTTTTTTTCCTCATGGCCCGCACTAAGTTTTTTGCAAAACGAACATTCGTTTAACATTACTCTGAAGAAGAATACGATAATTATTCAAGCACCAACGAGGAGGATGAAGAAATCCTTCAACCCGAACCAATGACTACCATACATCCTCCTCTCCATTCAGCCACAATCCCTAACATTGCCTCAACTCCTCCTCACTTAAAACGGACCCATTCTTCTTCATCCAAAACCTCCATATCTGCTCCTGTTCGACGATCATCCAGAATCATGTCTGGAATCCTCTCATCCAGAAAACCAACCAAACAAGATAACACCATTCATGTAATTGACTCTGATGATTAAGAGAAAACCGTATATGCTGACTCCATTCCTCAACCACCTCCCAGTAACACTTCCTCTCCTTCACCTAAAAACTCGTCCATTAAAAAATCCTGTTCCAAACCAACATCCAAACCACAATCTGCTTCCACTGACTCTCTGTTTGAAACTCCAGCTTTGGAGAAAGTCTATCTCTCTAAATGGCACGACAAATCTGTCGTAAATGGAAAGTTTATTGATTTTTCTGACCTAAGGAAAGGAGGCTTCAACATTGAGGATGTCTTTGATCAGATTGGTTGGACCTCCGTTTTAAACATTAATGAACCTCAATATCCTTGCCTTGTGCGAGCATTTTATGCTGCGGCAACTGGGTCCAAAGACGATACTGGATTCAATATTGTTCTTAAAGGTGTGCATATGGAGATTAATCTTATCTCCTTATGTCACATTCTGGACATTCTAGATGAAGGCTCTTTGTGCTTCTCTGAAAAATGGTACTCTCAGTGCCATGTCTCCAGAACTGATGTGCTTCAAAATTCACTCATTCACTCCCCTAAGCCTCAAGTGGCCTCTAATCTCCAGCCGTTATGTAGAATTCTTCATAACATATGTGTTCATTCCATTGTTCCAAGGGCAGGAAGTTTTGAAAAAGTCACTGAACTCGATCTCCTACTCATCCATCACCTCACAACAGGTACTCCTCTACATTTGGGGAATATTATTTTTAACTTCATGCTAAATGCTGCCATTCTGGGACGATCTGCCCCCTATGGGATGCTCTTGACAAAAAATTTTAAATTTTTTAAATTGTCTCTTGAGGACGAACCCTCTGTCCTCTTCAACAACAGTTTCTCTATGCGCAATATCAAACAGATGAAGCTCAAACCTGTAGATATGCCTTCCACCACCAAAACATTAATTCCTTCAAAAAACAAATCATCCAAAACTCCACCATCCAAAAAGACGAAAAAACACAAAAAATATACTCCTGCTACTCCACAAATTTCAACAGACCCAATTCATCCTCCTACTAAAGATACTATGTCTCCTAATCTGGAACTTGTTATTAAACTCCATCTCCTCCATGTGATTTTGACATTCCATGTCCCACTCACTCTTCACCCCTGACTATAATTCCATCTACATTAGACTTTGTCACTAATGCCACCGAGCCACCGGAGGATGCTCCCCTTCAACTTATGGAGGATGGTGCCGAACTTTACTATGATCTAAATCTGCACCATCACACATTCTCTCCACGGATTCCTACTGAAGAAGAGCTTGTTGGTATGAATTTAGCTGACTCAGTCACAATTATCTCATCCTCTCCACTGCCACCTCATGAAAGTTTGCCCATAGGTACTCCTTCTGTTCCTACTCATAACACTTTTGGTTCATCTCACTTTAATCCTCTTGCTGGTGAGTCCTCTCAACATCCTCCCGAGGTTCCAGGTCATTTTAACTCTACCCACTCCTTCTTGGCAACATCTGATGTTCCCAAAGAAGATTGCTCAAGCCACAAGAAGAAAGAGCGCAAAGATAAAAAACAAATGAAAATGTTGAAAAAGATTCGCAAGAATCAAAAGAAGATGTTTGAAAGCTTCACAAATTTTCAACATCAGCTAACTCATTTTGGCCTCCTTCTCAATTGGATCACCAACCATTTAATTCCTACCATTCTCCCAGGAGACCGTCCTCCAGTTCCACAAGCCCAACCACTTCCGAATGCTGCATCTCACCCTTCCACCTCCTCCTCCTCAGATGACTCATCACCATCTACCTAATCTTCCGCCAGCCGTCCGCCCTCCTCTTTTTGTTGCTGCCTAAATTCAGGGGGAGCAAGATTATGAAGACTTTAGCTTGTTTTAAAATTGCAATTTCTTGGTTTTGTTAAAAACATTCTGCCTCTTGTCTCTAATAACTTTGACATATGTTTGTTATAACTTTGTGAATCATGCCATCTAATTGTTTGTCAAATTGAAAGTTATCTCATTACAAAAATTTTCAAAAGTTTTTTTTTTACAAAAATACTTGAAAAAGAAATTGTTTAATTATAATATTGAGGGGGAGCTTATATTCAGATCTATCATAATCTTAAAAGAATTTTGTCATCATCAAAAAGGGGGAGATTATTGAGACAAAATCTCTTTTTAATGGTTTTAATGATAACAAAATTAAATAATTATGATTCTTGTTAAGACTAATATGTGCTATTGAGTGTATTATTATTAGAAAACAGGTTGTTCTTCAAATGAGATAAAATCTATGTAAATTCAACAAGTTTTCAAACTGGAAGATGGACTAGAGGATGGATCTTCAAAGAGGATGAACCAACTATTAGTCAAAATATTCAGAATCACGTTAACTTTGATTTCTTTCCATGTGCAAAGTCAAATCAGTGTTAAAGTTTGAAAGAAAAACAAAGTCAACTGAATAAAAAGAAAGGCAGAGGATGAACATAGAAATTTGGAATATAGAAGAATGGACCTCTAGATCTATTCATAGGCTTATGATGAAAATGGTTCTACCTTTTCAACTGCACATAAAGGTTATACTAAACAAAGCCCAAAATAGAATCTGACATGCCTTGGAGAACAAAAAAGCAAAAGGACAGCTAAGACACGAACTTCTAGGAGGTTTGTATGCCATACGAGGATGGATTGTATTCTCATCCTCCTGCACTCAAACAAGACAAAAGACAGCTGGATAGTATTTCTGTAATTCAGAATACTGGCCTTGGCTTTTTGATCAATGTGCCCAACGGACATGAAGCACCAAAACACATTGTTAGACCTTCTTACAACTCTATAAAAACAATGGTGCACTTCTTCATTGAACACACAACTACAAAGCATTCAAAGAAAAAGGCTAAGAGCTATCAAGTGTCATTCTCATCATCTCTTTATACTTTCTATTGTATTACACTAGATCTTTGAAACATCCTCTTTAGAAAGTGCTAGTAAAGAGAAACATCAAAAACACCTTCAAACTATACTGTAATTTCTAAGTGAGTTATACTTAGAAATAGTTGAAATCCGTGAGAAAATATTGTAAGCTTGGTGAAGCTCAAGAACACAAAAGCTGTAACTAACCTCTGTGAGAGGTTGACTGTTTTCTTAGTGAAATCTCACAAGTGTGTGAGGACTGGACGTAACCCGTTTTTGGGTGAACCAGTATAAAGTTGTGTGTGTCATTTTCAAATCTCTCTCTCTCTCTCTCTTTTAAAAGTAATCTGTTCTTACTCATAGTTTGAATTTCCAACCTTTGACTTTCATCCTCTCGAAGAGGATAAAGCTTTAAAACTTAAAAGAAATTTTTAAACATCAAATATCTCTATTCAACCCCCATTCTAGTGATATTCTAGCTACTTCAATTTAAAGACTTGAAAGTAAATAAATAAAGGAAGAAATATAACACACATATATATCTTGGTTCACCTAACTTGGGCTACGTCCAGTCCTCACAACTGTAAGATTTTCAACTAAGTGCTCCAAGGCAAGATCTCTCTTGACTTTTACACAATCTTTCTGTAGATCTACCTTGATCTGTTACAACCAATTCCTTTCAATCCAGAAATGAGTTTTTCACTGATCTATCATTCAATCTTTACAAATGATTAATCACATTACCTTTTCTATAACATAGAAGGATTTTTACAACTTCTCAAGACTAGTTGTTACTCACTTTATCTTGAGATTAAAATGGAATGATAAAGTGTTTGATAGAATCTAAATATCCTCAACTCGTGTTTGAGTATTTGATTCTGATCTTTGGAACTCAGAGTGATCTTAGAACACAATCGTGATTGGATGTTGTAGTTTCTAAGAACTGGACAGAACTTAGAGAAATGTATGAAAATTGTAGAAACTCATGAATCTAATTATGAATGATGGAATGATTGCTTACTTAAGTTATGGTTATTGCCTTTATCTTGAGTTCTCTTTTATAGACTCAAAAAGTGCTCATGACAGCTCATTTTCCTGTTGGGAACAGACTGACTGTCCTTTGTCAGTGATTAGGTGAGAGCAGGCCAAAAAAGAAAGAACATTCTTCATTCTACTTCTAATGTTCAAGAGCAGACTTTGTTCTTCCTTTGTGTGGCAAATGAGTCTTGATCTTAGTGATGCGTATTCTTAGCTTTTAAATTTGTAGAGGGATCCTCTTGTGATATCCTCTAGAGGTATCCTCTGGAGGTATCTTTTGGTATCCTTTGGTATCCTCTGGAGGTATCCTCTAGTGATATCTTCTGGTATCCTCTGGTGATATCTTCTAGTATCCTCTGGAGGTCTCTTCTGGTATCTTCTAAAGGTATCCTATGGAGGTATCCTCTGGTGATATCCTCTAGAGGTATCATCTGGTGATGTCTTATGGAGGTATCCTTTGGTGATATCATCCTATGGTGACATCCTTTGATGACGTCATAATGTTGTCCATAATGTTCTTTGGATCTTTAGATTTGATCTTGCTTCTCTCAAATGATCTTGTTTAAGTTTCTTGGTACCTATCTTGATTAATACACTCAAGCACATTTATTAGATACAAAAACATGCTTTAGAATCATAATTATAATTCTTAATTAATTTTTGTTTATCATCAAAATTATTTAAGTTGGGGTTTTGTCTCAACATGTATTTGTATGGATCACTTGATAGTGATAAATATATGCAGATCCCTAAAGGATTTAATTTTTGTAAGACATACAATTTGAGCTCTGGAAGATATTGCTTAACCAAAAGGAATAAGTCTTTTTATGCTCTCAAACAATCTAGATGTATGTCGTATATTATTCTTAATGAATATTATCAAATGAGGGACATGAAAATGACATTATTTGTCCATTTTTAAGAAAATATTTGAAAATAATTTGATATAAATATATCAGAACTTCTGAAGAGCTTTCAAAATCAAAATCAAATTGATTAAAGAAACAGTTTGAGTTGAAATATGTATGAAAGGAAAATATTTGTTTTGATTGAATATTTGAAGAATAATTATTAAGTAAATCATGAAGCTTATATAGCAAAAGTACTAATATGGTTTCATATGGACAAATCACATTTTTTGTGTACTCCAATGGTTCTAAGGTCACTAGATATGAACAAAAATTGGTTTTAGAACTTGAAAAATGATGAAGAATTAATTGGTCCTGAAGTACCATATTTATGTTCAATTTGGGGACAATATGGAATCTTGCTAAATGTACATATTTTGATATATTATTTGTTGTCAAGCTATTAACAATATACAACTCTTCACTATATGAAGACATTGGAACACATTCAATCATATATATTGTTACCCTAGATATGTAGGTTATTTGTCTAATCCTCATAATGACATCTTTACATGAGACACGTCAATAATGCAGTTTTGTTGAAACATGTGATTCTACACAAACAAGAAACTTGTGAATTTTCTTCTAAAAGGGGTTATTGCAACAATTTAATGTGAAAATAATATCGCGACTAATGTGGATAAAAGTATAATAAAAAAATATAACATGTCTTTCTACAAAGTCACTACCAAGTGAAACTTTTGAGCAACTAGTACAAAAAATTAATTGACATTCATCGTTTGAGATATACTTGCCTTCCTGAAGGGAGAAATAAATGTGCTCTGCACTCTTTTTTTCTTCACCATGGTTTTGTCCCACTTTCTTGGTAATGTTTTTAATGAGACGGTTCCAGCATAAATGATGTTATACGCTTTTTCCTTCACTAGGATTTTTTTTCCATTGGGTTTTTCTTAGTAAAGTTTTATTGAGGCATATCCTTAATGGACATCCAAGGGGATTGTTATGAATATTTAATAAATGTCCCTTTCAATTTCAACGAGTTAAAGTCTTAATTTTAGTGGAACCCTTAATATTAGTGAATTGCTAAGATAGACCAATCATGTACTTGTAAGTTATAAGATGTATGTCCTATAAATAGGACTCATGTGATATTGTAAATGATAGATGTTGAAGAGTATAATACAACTCTTACTCTCTCATTCTCTCATTCTCCTTTCTCTCTATTGCTTTATATTTTTCTATAGCTTTGGTTAGTTTTATAATAGAAACACATTATAACAAATTATAAAGTTATTTATACCTCTATATATTTTTTTGTAATCATCAATACTAATATATAGGAGAAATTGCATTTGTCTCCTCTGATGTCTCTTTAAATGACATTCACACCTCTTTCAGTTTTCAAAATGCACTTATCTCCTTGTACTCACTAAAAAATTTGGGTATAACATTATTTTTTCTATGACACTTACATCTATATCTGTCATTTATAAAAAAAAAAACACTTGAATACACATTTCGGCTGTGCCACTAAGAATATAATCATAACTTTCAAATTGCAATACTAGATGTATGATTGTATTTTTACAAATTAAAATGAAAACTCTAATCATGTCATAGTAAATGACAGAAATAAATGTAAGTGTCACAAAAAAATGATGCAGTTTTTTAAGTGACTATAGGGGGTGAGTGTTTTTTCAAAATTAAAGCGGTGTAGATTGCATTTAAAGAGAACTCGAGTCAATGCAATTTCCGTTTATAAATATATTTTGAGAAATGCTAATGAGTGTCCTTAGGAAATTTGTTAGAGAACTAAATGGAGAAATATTTTATTGAAACTTGTGTCATCAAAACTTTTAAAAGTCTAAAAAATGTACTTTTCAAGCTAAAATTTCTATTTTTCTTCTTCTTTAAATAGTCCTATAAAGGACTTGTTAGCATGACCTAGAGCTCTCAATTAAACCTTAAAGTCCAAAATGTCTCTTAAAAAGCCCTTTAATTAAGACTCCTATTGAGATAATTGTTTAAGTTTCCATTCATTATTTTGTGAGTCTAATTAAGGGGATCATAGGACCAATATTTTGTTAATTGAGATTTTTATTTTTTGAAAAATATTTGAAAAATATTTTTAAGAAAAAATAAAATAACTTTTTATTTTTGAAAAAATATAGTGAAGAAAATAGAAACATATTTTAAATCAATTTTTCTCAGAAAAAATCGAAACATTTTTGTTTTCAAAAAAATTTAAGAAAAACATCAATTTTTTTTTTGGAAAAATTTAAAAATAGAATTTATTGAAAAAATGAAAAAATTTTATCCAAAAAATTTCAAAAATAGTTTTTGAAAAAAAAAATTAAAAGATAAATTTATAAAAGTGGACTCATAGGTTCCACTTAACCCACAATTTTATGATTTTTTAAGTTTGGGAGCTTCTTTTCTTGGGACGTTTATAATTATGAAATTGTTTGCCCTCTCCAACATGTGTGCTGAGACCAATAATTAGTGGACTTGACACTTATAGGCTATGACCCATATGTTTTCTCTAAAATGAAACATTTAATTTGCAACAATTAAGAGTGTTTTTGGAATTCACAAATTTCTTCACAAATCTACATGGTCATTTCAACATGCTTGGTCCTCATTTACATGCATCCTAGGTAGGAATGGCAATGGGTAGGGTAGTATAGTACCCGTCCTCGCAGTTTAAAAAATAGTCGTGCCCGTACCCTCATGGGTATCAACTTTAATACCCGTACCCTTGCCTTTTGGGTACTTAAGTGCCCGTATCCATACCATTTACCCGCATTTTGACATATATATATCGATAAATAATCGCTATTGTTGTGATTAAATTTAAAAAATTGGTATGGGTAAAACATATGTAAATTGGTATGGATAGAGCATCTAGCTTGATACGTATATATGGACTAAAATTTATTTATTTTTTAAATTTTTTTAATTATTAAAATTGTATTTTTTTTATTAAGGGCCCAATTTTTAAAGTTAGAACAGAACCTCCAAAATCTATTACTAACATATTTTCGTGATGATTTATTTATATGTTTATTTTTTAGAAAGGTTCAAAAATTATGAAATGGAAGACCTAAATTCATTGATTTGCTTGGAATAAAAAGGGGAGATAGAGAGACGTGAGATAATAGAGAGTGAGATAGATAGTAGATATAAATTGGAGGAGAGATAAAGATGCCTAACAGAGTAGAGGGACATATATGTATTTAGAAAAATCATGTATTTATAAAATATTTTTTCATACAAACATGTTTTCTTGAAAATTATTTTTATAAAATTATATACAAACAAGTTAAAAATCATTTTACACAAATCTTTAAAAAATAATCTCTAAATTATTTAAAACAAAAATCATTTTTATTTAAGCTCAAATAAACACCTCCAATAATAATAATAATAATAATAATAATAATAATAATAATAATAATAATAATAATAATAATATATAAGTGCAGGCAGGGTGGGGTGGGTACTATAGTATCCATACCCGCATCCATACCCGTTCAATTTTGCGGGTAATTACCCGACCTCATACCCATACCCATTATGCGGGTTTTTACCATACTTATTGCGGGTTTTTTTGCGGGTACCCACTAAGTTTGGGTCTAATTGCCATCCCTAATCCTAGGATGCAAGGAATGAGGCCTCCCTCCCTTGAATATTATTTATATATATATATATATATATATATATATGTGTGTGATTTAATTAATTAATTAATTTTAATAAAATCAAATATATTTTCCTAATAATATAATATTTGATTTAACCATTTCATACGTACAGATTACAAAAAGACAATAAATACTACCTCTAATCCCAATTGTAAGAAAATTTTAGAGATTGTTTTGGTCTCATTTATAAAAATAAGTTATGATTTTTAATATGGATTTATTGTTTAAGTGACTTTTTTTATCCTTATTTAATAGTTATTTTTTAAATATTAGTGAGTGTATTTAATGTCTCACATTTTTCTATGATAATATATTTGTAAAAATATTCAAAATGTTATAGTAATAAATAATAAATAAGTTCATTGCTATTGATATTTTTTGGTTTTTTTTCTCCTTATAAATGGGACAAGAGGGAGTAAAAGAAATAGAATAATGATTTTTCTAAATTATCCTTGTTTATATTGGTGTGTTATATTTATTATAAATACAAAGTACATGATAAGAATGTGATAGTGATTTATATAATATATATTATTACAGGGTACAATTGAAACAAACAATTTAAATTGTATTAGAAACTAAAAATGAAAAAATTATTCAAGAGAAATTAATTTTTTTCAAATGTGACCAATGTTGTTATGGACAGAGTGAGTATATTTTTTTAAGCTTTGTCATGCTTATTAATCAGATGTTTGATAACTACGTAATTTTTTTTATTGTCGTTGTGCATAGTAATGAAATCTATACACAAATATCTTTTGTTTCATTTTCCTTTTGTTTTTGAATACTTATATATAAAAAAGTAGAAAAATGTTATTTTCATAAACTTTTAAAAGTATGAAATAAAGTAAATAAAGTGAAACTTATATTATTTCAAAATAAAAAATAACAATATTAATAATTCATGCGATCTCATCTACTTAATTGATGGAGGATTATTGTTGATATTTAGTGGATTAGAGGATAAGAATGATACGTGTGAATCAGTCTAACATTATTTTTGAAAAATTTGAAAAGGAATTCCACCCAGCACAGACACAATATTGTATCACACGCACCTCATAAGCTTTTCTTTCATATTTTTGTATTCCATGAAGTTTTCCCCTTTTTAGAGACTCAAGCTTTGACTCTTTTTTTTGTCTAGCTTTTATAGGGTCCACTTGTTTATGGACTTATAAGAAGTAATGTTGAATAAAAAGAACAAGTATAAATTCTCATCGTGATCCTATAAAAAGAACACATAAATTGACGTTAAAAAAAAATAGAACAAGTATAAATTTAGTAAAAAAAAAAGAAGAAAAGAAAAAAACATGTATAAATTTGTAAAATCATTGAAAAATACTAGTAGTATGTTTCTTATTAATTAAAAATTGTAAATAATATGTAAAACAATCGGAAAATGATTACATTGCAAGTGGCCATTTAGAACCAAAAATTTAAAAATCTGACACTAATTATTGAAACTTGTATGTAGCAAATTAAGCAAAATGGAATGCATGCATGGGTGGGTGTGTTTGGTTACATCATTCTGTTACCAGAAGAAACAGAAGATTTATTAAAGAGGTTTCTTATGTCACAAATAAGGGAAAAAAAGTGCTGATTAAAGCAAAGTAACTTTAATAAGCTGAAAGGTCTCAATAATGGCATTTCTCTTGACCAGATTTATTGACCATAATATGCTCTTTCTTAGTATATCAATTATCACAAGATTGCCGTTTTGGTGGGAAGTGAGTGTCGGAAATAATTCATCGTACAAGATATACTTTTATTTATATTATATTGTGAAAACTTAATAGTTAAAGGAGTATCTTATAAACATATATCAAGAACAAATATAAAATCTTGATTAAGAATCTAGACATTTTGATTTATCAAAGATATTAAATTTTAGGAATACATGGATTCATAGCTAATCTTCTTTGTAGTAACCTTAAATAATCTATAAGCATCGATTCTGAAACAGAGAGACAAATGACGAGCACATGTTGCCTTGTGGTTCTTTCTCAACCTAGACTTTTTATGCCCTAAGTACT
The DNA here is from genome assembly GCA_037974295.1 of Cicer cuneatum. Lineage (NCBI taxonomy): Eukaryota > Viridiplantae > Streptophyta > Magnoliopsida > Fabales > Fabaceae > Cicer > Cicer cuneatum. Next base: position 56,841,104 of record JBBPBO010000004.1, on the reverse strand, counting down.
CTTTAGAGATAGAGAAGAGACGATATGCAATGTGTTTGGTATATTGAGAACTATAGCTTATAAATAGGGTGATGGTCAATTAGAGTTCTCATTATTCTCAAATGGACTAGCAATGACATCCACTTATGTTTGAGCTCATATCAATTAAATAAATAAAAAATTAATTATCAAAATAGAAATCTAATAATCTTTATTACTTTATTTGATCACCAACTAATTAAGGCTCCTAATTGATAAATAGCTAACATAATTAAATAAAGATATGTGTTCACAAAATAATATTGGAATACAATAATTAAATAAAATACTTAATAAAATATTCCAACAATTTCCCACTTGAACAATATATCTTAATAATTATATCATAATTCTTTAAGCACACATCTAAATGCTATTTATCTTGAGATTTCTCTTTCATAATCCGATCAATAATGGGACCACTGCGGTTGTCGTCACTAACATATAATGTAACTAAACTCTCTGAAGACAAGCACATCAATGCACTTGATGACAAAGATCAATATGGAAGAGTAACATGAATATTTCATGCAATGTGATATACATATCATGCCTATTTTCAACAAGTCCAACTAAAATATTTAGTTAGATCAAACTGAATTTCTTGAAGTGTGAATTTTATATTTGCACACAAGATACATAAACAATTATAATAATAACTCCATAAACTTTATTTATGCAGAAAATTAGAGCACAAAGTATGTATCAAAAACAAAAGTATAGAACATAAAGAAAGAGAAACTCTCACTAATCTAAGACATCTTTAATGACAACAACCATATGAAAGACACTAGTTTGTCAAACCTTTTATTAGTGGGTCAGCTAACATAGAGTCTGTCTCTATATGTTATATTCTTCAACAACAATAACATGTATGTCAATACGCTTTATAAAAGTTTGTTGAAGCATTGTACAATTGACTTGTGTCGTAATATAATTTGAGTGGTTTTTCAAATCCTTTAACTATAAGCAAACACGTGACATAAATAAGTCAACCATTTCATGAATTTAGGTGCCCACTTTACGTAGACATCCAAAAGTTCAAAATTGAACATATTAATGATCTCTAAATTGTAAGTTATCTGATTTGTGAGCATAAACTCTATTGTTTTCTTTAACAATTATGGTTGCATTTGTCTACATTCAAACATGAATTGCTCAAGTATCTGCCATGTGATATTATTATATAAGATATTTTCGAATGTGTATAAAAGAGATCATTCATAAGACTCCCCACAACTAAAGCACATAGGAATACTTAGGTTTTTGATTCTCCATATTTTCTATTGGGAAAAAATTAAGACTAAAATAGTATCCTTTTAGTGATTGAGGTATCCCATAGTATAATGTCTTTTGCGTCAAATATATTTACAACTTTATTGATATAACTCTTTTGTGATAACCCAATGATACCATGAAAATGATCATTAAGTATCACAATGCCTAATACAATAGAGATGTCCCCAAGATCTTTCATCGCTAAACTCTCGCCAGAGATATCTTAGTTTTGTCGAACAATCATATATCATTGTTAAATAAATATAGCAAATCCGACAAATTATACTAGAAATATAAACTTACTCCCATTGACCTTATAATACCCACAATTGTCTGCAACAGTCATCTCAAAACCAAATGCGATAATTAAATTATGAAAAATTGTGGTGTCACTAATGAGACTTATTTGTTAACTCATATGAATTACATCAGTTTGCAAATAATTTATTTTGTGTCTATTGACATAAATTTTCCTTTGATTGCACTATATTGTTTCATAAATGTTGTCATTTAGAAATATGGTATTGACATCCATCTTATGTAACTCCAAAAATCATAAAGAGCCACAATTGTCATGACTGTCTTAATAGAGTATTTCAAGAATACCAAATACAATTTTTGTTTATAGTCAATCATATGTGACACCTGATATTCTTGTTCTTGAGAGTATTGAGTTTGATCTTCATAAATAATTTCATCAACTTGATTAAGAAGACGAGCAATAATATCCTTATGAGAATCAAAATTTGCTACATTAATAACAACTATATGAATTGGTTTGAAATCGATTCTTCGTCACTCAGTTTTGTTCTTATGACCATATCTCCCCCAAACTCAATATCCTCCAAAAACTAGACATCTATTGTCACAAAAAAATTCTTTAATGTGTGACATAAAATTTATATTTATCAAACTTTTCAAATATTATAGATTGTCGCAAATTATAACTGAATTGACTCTAACCACATATAAATTTAAAAGATAAAATGAATCAATTGTTTAAAATAAAATTAAAAAAAATATTATTTTGATTTGGTCGTAAAGAAACTAAAATAAAATTCTATTAAAATAATGATTCAACCAAAATATCTTTTAAATATAAGCAAATAACGACTTCATCTTTACTGATTTTGACCTTTCTAAAATGACGTGTCTTTCAACATCAGTACGTATTTGTTATATCATTATATTTCTTTAATTTCCTTTGTTTATCTTATCTTTTGAGGTATTTTTCAAATAAACACTATTTTATTTTCTCTTGCTTCATTATTTTCTTTCTTGCATACCTTATGAAATAATCTTGTTAAATTATCATATGTAACTTTAACAATTACAAACTTAATTGTGCAATTAAAATATCAAACATTAAAATTTCGATGAAATAACCAAATAGTAGTTTTTTTTTACTTATATACAAGATTAAACATTTACACAGTGTGCTTCTTATATTTTTTTTGCTTAATAATCTTAACGAAATACTAGTTCTCCAATGAGTGCTTGTTTTTTGTTTTATTGCTTTAAAAGCACTTTAATTTAAGCAAAGAAAATATGACATAATATGTCATCTTAATTAACATTTCTAATATATCTAAAAAACATGCTTTATGATCACATGATCTATGTGTTTTGAAGAAATACACATTTTTTTATACTTAATTCTAACTTTATAAATTATAAATTGTGTGATAATTATGAGAGTTTTTCCATCCTTATACAAGATTTAAATCCAAGAACAATATTTATATTCTTCTTTATCTAAAAAGTAATAACTTTAGAAGGATAAAAAGTTAATTCAATTTAGCAAATATATGAACTATATTAACTTGAAGAGAACAAAAGTAGTGAAATATACTCACGAAGATACCAAGTGCACCATTAACATCAAGTCTTTAAATATTAACATTAACTCAAAGTGGTATTTGTTAACAAAATTAGTATTGTTAAACAAAAAGTCTTTATAATCGTTACATGTTCATCATCATAGGTGTGAATTAAAGTCAATCAAATAATTGAGTGATTTAATTACACACACAACGTTAGTAGGCACATCAAAATAAAAAGACCCAAACAAGATACCAAGTGCACCATTAATGTGCAATCTTTTGACGGCATGAATTAACTACAAATGATACTCTCAATGTAATGTTCAAATATTGGTAATAAGTCTTGTCAAATAATGAATGCCTTTTTACAAACTCATTATTCATATGAAAATACTTAATAATTACCACATATTTACCATCACAGGTATGAAATTATTCAGACAAACTTGAAGGTGCAAACACGAGAAGGGGAGTTGAATTGTGTTTGACAAAGTTGATAAATTTTTTCTGATTTGATGAAAGATGATTGATTTTTATGAATTACTTAGATAAGAAGCAACCGGGTTCAGAGACAACAAACAATGAAAACATAAATAATTGGACACAGATTTTTCCTGGTTCACCACTAACTAGGCTACATCCAGTTCCCTCATTCAGAATGCTTTAATCCACTAATTCAAATACCTTGAATTACAAAGCACCTGACCCTTCAAGCCAGTCTTCCCAAACAACCTGACAATTCCATACTTTTGAGGAACTAACCACCTTGACACTACAAACCAAGTCTTCTCCTAACAACTTGACAACCCCAAATTGAAGAAGGAACTAAACCACTATCGAGTTGGATACAAAAGAATGGAACTTTAAGTGTTTGCTTCCAACAAAACTGATAATGATAATAACTCTCACACTCTAAGAAAAAACACTCAGAAAATATTTCTGACTTGAACAAATGTTTCTCTCTTTGAACTCTAAGATGAATTTGAAATTTTGAGCTTATGAGTTCTTAAACTCTTTTCCGATTTTCAATGATGTTCTTCTTCAATATTGAGTATCTAATTATTGATAAAATTAGGGCTTCAATTTAGTCCTTGTTTAATTCCTAGCTTTGGTCAACAATGATCTTATTAAAAAATAATTCTGAACAAGATGTTTTTTGATAATATTTTCTTTCGTCAATTATTTATTTTTGAATCCAATCTGAACAGTTCTTTTAGATTGATTTTGTTTGGATTGATTCTGTTGGTATTTTGTTCAGATTGAGTTTGTAAATTCTTCAGATTGATTCTGTTCATATTTTGTTGTAGATAAATCTTGATCAAATATTATTCAAATCTTGACCATATCTTCCTTCAACTTGGTCAAATATTTTGTTCAGTTATAAATCTAAATCAAATCTTATTTTAGATTTTCTTCAAAAACAGAATCTTCTTTCACAGCCTGTGAAGTCAAATATATTCTCATAAAATACTTTTATCATCATCAAAATTCTAAGTATAAAACCAATTTGGTTCCAAAAAAATTGTGTCTGCCTTTTGGCTAACTATAACTACTCGCACGAACAAGTCTATACTACATCCTTTTGTAATTCTCATCGATTCAAATCAACAGATGTTGCTTTGTACAACTTGTTGTTTCAATTGATTCAACGAAAATTACTAGACAATTTAATAAATTACATATATGTAAATATCTGGCCAAGTTGTGCCTTCCTTTAGGCTCGCATGAATAATTTCACACTACAACTTTTGTAATTTCAATCAAATTGAACCTACATAGCAAATGTTACTTTGTGCAACTTGTTGTTTCAACCAACTCAACCAAAACTACTAGGCAAATTTATTGAATTAAATGGAAAAAGTCTTAAATTTACATGACACTACTCACACATGAATGCAAAATCTCTTTATGATGTCGCTTGACAGTCTTAAGAGTAATTGACATCCCTTGTTGTGAGTACAAGCCCACACGCAAACAAAATTAGCATAAATTATAACTGAAAAGCATGATTATAAAAAATATTATTCTATAAAATTTAAGTGATAATATTCTCAAATATTATAATCACGCTATAAGTCATATATTCAATTTTAAATTAAATAAAAATTGAATTTTAAATTGCAAAAAAAAAAAAAAATCCATGCTAAAATGGCTCGGGTAAATACTAAATGATAGTTCAAATAAAGAACAAATAATTCTAGAATCAATGTTTTCTAAACTTAAAAGGAAAAAAATCTTTATACACTTATAATGAATAAACAAAGAATTCTAGAATTCATAATTTCCCAAAATTTAGAGAATCAAATATTTATTTTCAATACTAAATATTTTCACAATATCTCGATATTTGTTATTAAACAATATTTAAAGGCAACAAATCTTTTGTAATATATGATAACTAAATATATCAACTCTTTATTTGTCTTAAAACTCTTTAGACCGTTTCTGGTATATTCCATAGGCTATATATAATATGATAGCTAATTAGATTTCTATTATTCTCAAATGAGTCATCAGTGACATCCAATCATATTTGAGCTGATATCAATTAAATAAATAAAAAATTAATTATTAAAATAAAAATCTAATAAATCTTATTACTTAATTTGATAATTAATCAATTAAGACTCCTAATTGATAAGTAACTAATATAATTAAATAAAAATATATGTCCACAAAATAATATTGAAATATAATAATTAAATAAAATATTTCATAAAATATTTCAATAGTGGGAACCCTAACTCCTCTCCATGCATGTTAATTTATTGAGTACTCTCTTCTTTCCTTTTTATAAGAATCTATTTAGTGTTTTACATATATTAAGAAAAATAGTTTATGTAATATATTTTGTGTGTAGTTAATAATAAATTGTATGTTGTGTATAAATGTAGTTAATACTAAATTGTCGGTTGATTGATGGATTATTTTATAATGACAGTTACAATCATGTAGTGAAATGATAAAATCAAATGTGTTTATTAAGTGTGTAAAATTGGTTTATAAGAACAATATACATATTTTTTAATTAAATTGAAAGAAAATTATTTTAAAATTATAATAGTATTATCAATCTCCAAATTAAGACTTCATCACATGACCTTATTTATAAGTAAAAGTGAGTAAAAAAAAAATTGAAGTATATAACCCAAAATTTGAACCAAATATATCAATTTTAATTGATTTATTTTTGTTTATAAATAATATTGGAGCGACTACATGTGATGACAAACATCTTGATGTGAGGGAAATCGTCTTCTTTACTCTTTATCCTTAAAGATCATCATCCATATCAATCATGGGGTTTTGCATTTTTCATTCTGCTCGACCCTGCTTCCCCCTCTTGTTATTTTAATGGTGCCGAGAAAATGAAGTTTCAATAACACCATATCCTCCACCAATCGTCTGCATGCACTATATTATTATTTTGAAATATAAAATAATAGAAAGCTTAAAAGTTTAGATGAGGTTGGGGATGAAATAAATAAAGCTGAACCTCACTAGTGAGATACAAGGCAAAATATACTTGGCTACAATTAACCGAGTAAGTCAAGGTTAGGCTAAAATCTATATATGTTTACTTTTAAATAACAATTATTTAAAGATTCATGATGTGAACTTGATAATAAATAATATTTAAATATAATTTTTTTTTTATTATAGATGTTGTGCAAAGGTATGAGTTATTTATTATATCACTCTCTATTTATTTCTCTTTTTAAGTGTTGTGTGAATATATGAGTGTTTATGAAATATTTTTCTTAATTTAAATCAAAATTAAACTGGATGACAAGTCTCACATCAAATATGTTATTTCTTCTTGTCATTATTATAAAAGAAAAAATTGTTAAATTTTGAATACTATTATAAGTAGAAATTAAAATTAATTTTTTTTGAACTATTTAAAGCTTTTATTTTTAATGTGTCATTCATTTAATTAAAAAATGTTTAATGAGGATATAATTGAGTATTTGACATTATAAATTGAACCTAAGAGCATTTGAATGAGATAATAAGGGTCTCTTTCATCTTAAGTAACTAGATGTCATGGGTTCAAATCGAGCTAGTAGTGTTAAATTTTTTTAGGAAGAACTTTGTTGTTCGTTGTAATCCTACCAAACTTGAAGGATAATACCTCATTCACAATTTTTCTTTTTTGACAATTTAATAAATTTAAATTATATTTTACATGAAATATAAAAAGTTAATTACTCTTAACTAAATTTCTTAATAACCGTGAAATGATTTTTTTTTCTTAATACAATTTCTTAATAGTGATAAGAGGGAGTATATTAAGAAAGCATTATCAGAGTAAAAAAACATTATAATTTTGATTTTGTTTGTTAGTTGGTGTTTGACATGACATCAAGCATTAGAATGAGGAATTTGAATTCATCGCAGAATAGGACATACAATTTAAATTCTCACATTCAGTATGTCGTTAGATGTTAGGTTAAGATAAGATGATTTAAAAATGTAAATTTTGAGTTTAATTGTATAATTAAAGATATCTCGGTTGGATGAATTATTTAATTAATCAATTATGTATTGATAATAATTAATTAATAAAAGTTATTATTAATTAAATTCTAGCTAATAAATATTAAACATGTTGAATTTTTATTGTTGAATGGATTGTGATGAATTGAATTAAGCTAATGAGAAATCTCCCCTTTTAACTTCATCGCTCATCTTATTCTCTCTTGAATCCTAAGTCGTTCATAATTCTCTTAATATATAGATATGCTACAACATATACCCATTAAAACTCTAACAATATGTATCAAAGCTATATAGATATATATTCCACTATACTAAGTCTTAATGTTATGTATTTTACTATACTTGTAAATTGATATATTTTATTATTATTAAATTAATTGACCAATAGTTAAATGACATGACTTTAATGAATTAATGTGACTGGTTATGGAAATAATTTATATAATTGTTTGGAACTAGAATCAATAAATAAATATATCAGTACTATTGATTTAACCAATTTAATATACAATATATAAATGCTGACATAAATGAAATAAGAAAAAACTAACTCTTAATTAAAATTTTGATAATACTGATATATATTTTTTTCTTTAATTATCATACAAATTGTCGTATTATAGCTATAGTACAACTTAAATTTACTCCAATATATGGTCTTTACATTCTTGATATGGTAGCAGAGCTGATTTTAAAGTTTTGTCAAGATTGTTAGTTTGCTATTTAATCTTAATAATCTTAATATTATTGTTGTTTTTGACTTTCGAAAAACTGTTTTAAAAAATAATTTTCAGCCACGAAAAATATTACTGGGCTAAGTCGTTGATTAGATCATTCTCTTTAAGTCTTTTCGCAGTAGTCCAAAATTGTGCAATTATCAACTACAATGTCTCAATGATAAATCAACTAAGTTACATTGTATAGGTTTTACTACTACATCTTAGAAAACTTTTATCACTCGTAATATGTTACTATGACCACTCGAAAATTTGAAGGGAATTTTTTTGAGACAAAGCAGAAAAGATAGAAGAGAGAAAACTTGGATTTATTTCTTAGTTTTTGGTATAATTTGTGAACTGAATAGAATCCTCTATTATAAAGAAATTTTGCATCTGATCACAGCAAATTCTCTCAAGACGAATCAGTCTACAAAAAACTGACCTACAAAATTCAAGAGAGTTAAAAGAAGACTCGGTCACGTGAAAACTGACGAAGAAAAGTGAAACTATAAAGAGAACTAGATCGACACAAAAAATGTGTTAAAATAAAAATGTTCAAAGAGAAAAGGGCACAACCTTACATGTCATAGCTTTCTCCTTATAAACGTTGATATTCCTCCTATATAAAACTTTTTATTTTTTTAATTTACACAACATTAACTCTAAATTTTAACAATTAAGTTCCAATATAATTTCCAACTGTTATGATCTAAATTACGAAGAACTACTTGAAACGGTGAACACAGACTGACAATATTTTGAAGAACTGCTTCGAGCCAAAGTCTCGTATTATGCGATCAAAATCCCAGAAGTTGAGAAATCCTTCGATTTTTTTATTATGTTATGCAACATACACCTCTAAAATATTGTCAAACATCTCTGAATTATTTCAATGAAATTTGAAATTCAATAAGGGGTTTTTGTTGACTCTATCTGCAATTATCATACCGTAACACCGTCGCAAGAAATGAATTATTAACCCAAATACTTTGATCAAGAATTTCTTTTAACTGAGTTGATAATCATCGAAATCAACATTTGGTTTCTTCTTGTCTTTCGATTGCCAAAAAACCCATGCAAGATCATTGAGTAGCATTACCAATATTTTTAATTTTTTTACCAAATAACTAATATTTAATTTCTTATTATTTTGTATTTTTTGGACACTTATAAATATTTTTTATTAATTTATATATCAGATGATTTTTTTTAGTCAGTATGGACGGGTATCTAAAAGGGTGAATTGATACAACAAGTTTTAAAATGTAGCACAAATATTTGTCAATTTTTTTCTCGAATTATGCACAATTTGAACAATTATGTAAAGAAACCTCTAATGATAAATACAAATCACATACTTCTAAGAAAGATACAAATAATCAATCATATAATTGATTAGGAGAATTAATTTACAATTGTTTATTTGACAAATCAATATATTAACTAGTAGGTTAAATTCTCAAGTAATGTACAACACTAAAGGAAGATAGAAAATTCAATGGTACTTATATTGCCACTAAGTGATTAATCCAACAAGTGGTATAGAAACCATAGTTCGGCTTGATGGGGGAGCATGAATGAGAGATCCTAGTGTGGATCAAGTCTAGTTATAAGAGACGTTACCCATATACTAATGTCTTAACGTTTTGAATTGAAATATCATGTCACGCTCTCGAACTCTTCAACACATATTTACATCAATTCTAAACTATTTTAGTTTTGACATCAAATCAAGGTACGTAAAACACCTATATTTAGAAAGATTAACGTTTTATTACCAAAAACTTTTGTGAAAATTGCTTAATGGTTTTATGAAACTTTGATATGCATCATTCTCCCTTTAATGCGTCGTTAGAGAATTAAATTAAATTTTATTCCATAATCATGTTATAAGATATATATTCTATTATATGGAATAAATTGAGAAGTTGTTTTATACCAAAAATGTTCTTTTATAACCACTTCCAAAGATTTGATTTGTTTTAATATCTTTGATTTATGGGATTGAAAGTTATTTTGTGAAATTTGTAAAGATGTAGTATCTACTAAATATGAGAATATTATACTATTTTAAATAATATATTCTCCATATTTGAGTATAAAATATTCTATGTGAAATTCTATTCTATAGTAGTACCAATAATCTTAATTATTTTTTTTATTAAAGTATTAGGATTGTGAATTATATCAGGTTCAATTTTGTGATTGTTATGTAAATTATATCTCGTCTCGTTGTTATGTTCATTTATAAAATATAATTAAAAATTATTTTTTTAGTAAAAGTTTAATTTTCATGCACTGATAATATAAAAAGATTTATACAATCGATAAATTATGATCAATCATATAAATGATTTTATAATTAGTTTTGACAAAAGACAGGTTATTAATGATTTAACAATTGTGATTAATTTATAGTGTAAAAACTATTTACATTGACAATGCATATAAATTAAATTATTTGAGCAAGAGTTTAAGTTTCAATGACAATGTTTTTTACTTATTTAAAATTATATAATCATTATACTAAATAGTTGATATTAATATTAAATAGAGTTTTATACTTTGATATAATAGTGTATTCTTTTATGAACTGTTTGAGACGACACACCATGAAAGATCTTATGGATGATAAAGTCATCAAAGTTGATTGACTCTATTTACATAAACATAAATGTCACACTATTTGAGGTCATTCGTTATTTAATTATTATTTTCAACATCTTGTGAATTATTATGCAATTGCATACAAAGAGAATTTTTTTATGATAATTACTACTCCTTTTATTATAAAATGTGCAATAATTTTTTATAAAAATAAACCTTTTTCCATAATATTTTAAAATTTTAATTCTACAACATTTAAAGTTTTATTATTTGGGAGATCTAGATATATATAAAATCATTTCATATACTCTTATATATGAATTCTAAAACCATATATGATATGCTAATTAAATTCTTTTAAGCATGCCTTATTATTATTTTGAATATAATTATGGTGTTAAATATAAATTTATGCATAATATTAATTTATTGTATTGTATTAAGCATAACTATTTTTAATTTGTAAAATTATAATCTCACCTATCGCAAGTATAATTGTGCAAATTTTGTATAGTTAAAAAAATAAATTTATTTTAATTATAATTAATATTTTATCGATAATAATCATATCCTATCAGTGTATTATTGTTAATATAATTTGTTGATAATTGTTCAATGTACTTATAAGTTTTATAATTATTTTAATTATAATTGTTTGAATACCTTATTGGTATTAGAAATTTTTGGGGGATATAATTAGTGTACATTGTTGCTAAGTTTTCTTAAGTGGGATGATAATATAAGTAACAAATTTTCTTTAAATTTTATTAAAATATTAATTTTAAAGATGTGTAATAATTTATCTCTAATTTATGCAATCTAATATTTATTTTTTAAATATTTTGTTGAAATGGATTGCAAGTCTCTTTATATTATGTAAGTGATGGATATACCATATTGGTGTAACGTTGCATGACATGATTATTGTGTGATAGAGAAGATAAATGAAAGTTGTCTAAATATTTTTTTTAAAAAAAAAATTTATATTGATAAATTAACTATCACTCTCTATAAAGTGGGAGAATATTACATGACAATTATCTAAAACTGCAAAACAAATAGTATTGGTTTTGGAGAATTATATTAAGGATATCATAATCTTATGTTATTTATAAATAAAATAAAAATATACATGTACAAGTATAATATCAATACTTTTATTGAATATGATATTCTGTTATTAAAATACTTATCAAGTGTAAAATCATAAAATTTACAATTATTTCTCTTATATCTTCAATAATAATGAAAATATAAATCTCGTTTATTTCTGCTGAGTGTAATGTAATTATGTTTTTAAATATTTGTAATTATATATGTAGCATTGGAGTCCTTAACTCATTTATATAGTAATCATAATCTCTTAAAAAAAGGTTAATTTATTTATAAAAATTATTTTGCATAATTTTATTTATAAAAGAATATTTATATTATAAATTATTAAGTAAATTTTTTATTATTATCTCTTTAATGCTCTATATAGAATATGTGGTTAACTATAAATATATTGTGTTTTATATTGTTATCATGTAACCACTTCTATCAATAATTCTACTATATTCTATTGTGCTAAATATGTGTTTAAGTATGTGAAACTCTGTCAGTAATAAAATTCTTTACCCACTTGTATCAATAATTTTACACAAAATTTACTATCATACTATAAAATATTATACCATTAGAGTATTTATATACTTGTGAGCTCTAATTAGAGTTTCACCATTAGGCATACAATGGAACGGGGCATGGACAAATTTTGCCTCTCACCCCTGGATCCAACTAGTCTACGAAAATCAACACATGCATCGGCCCCCGTTTCTTATCGAGTGTGAAATTTAAGTTTTTATTTCTGCACTCGCACCCATTAATATATATAAAATAATAAATTTAAAAGTTATATTTATTATAATTAATATAATAAAATTAAAAAATATTAAAATCATATTTTCTATAGAGAGAAAATTATAATTTATAATATTTAAAAAAATATTAAATATATTAATATGTACATGTATATATAATTTAAAAATGACAATAACATTACCAACGGGGAGGGTTTGGCTGCGGGTGTGTAACACCATAAATTTTATAATAAACTATTTTATTAATGAAATATAATTTTAAATAATTAATTTGGTGTTAAAATTATTTTACTCCATAAATTTCGTGAGTAATTTTCGTTATATGGGTGTTTTAGATAATGTGCTAGCTTTATACATATTAGACTAAATATGTAATATAAATAACAAATATTATATTTTATTATTTTATATATATTTATTTTGATTTATTAATTAATATAAATTGTTGTTATTATATTTATTTATTTTATAATTTCAAATATTTTCTAATGACGGTAGCAATTTAATGTAAATATTTAGAAAAATAAGTATAATTATAGTGATTAATTTGAATATGAGAGTTTTGGTTATTAATGTATTTTGAAAGATTAATTACTTTTTAATTATTTTATTTTATATAGTATTAGTTTTAAAATAGTAGTAATATTTTATAAATTAAATTGTGTTTAAAAAAATATTAATAAAAAATTAGTTTTGATAATTGTTTCTTTTATTTTAAAAAAAATAATAAAAGAAATGAGTAATTAAAATGTGTTTTATGGGTTATGCCAATTTGCAAGAATAAGCTTTAATTAAATGATTAAAAGAAAAATCAATCAAAAAGAAAGATAGGGCAGCGAAATATATAAAACAGCAGCGGCAACTTGAGAGAAAAGAAGAAAATTGGTTCTGGCGATCGTGTTGTAGAAAACTTTCTCCGTTTTAGTCCAAATTTTAGTATATTGTTTAACTTATTTAGTTAGTCAATTAAACACATTTTCTCATATTTTTTACCATCCCAATTTCTCTCTAAAATATCCGACTTCTGCACCGTTTTTCTTAATGGTAAGTTCAATTTTAGTGAAACCAACGCTAAAACGATTGTGTGAAAAGTGACTATATTATCCACTGATTGTTTTTCTGATTTATGGTAAGTTTTCTTGACTGAATTTCGAAATTAGTTTTTAGAGTATCTTATTATTTTTGACGTTTATATAAACTGTTGAATTAGATCGATTGAAGGACAAAAAGTTAAACAAAAAAGGTTGTTTGCTCGTGGAATCCTATTCGCGTGCGAAAGCGTCGAAATAAGGTAAGGGGTGAGAGAGTGTTTGAATTATAATATATTATGAGATGAACGAGAAATCGTATTCGCCAACTATTCATTTGGGGCTCGCTACGTAAGGCAATATCCCTTTGAGGGATAAATTAATTAATGTGCAAATATAGAAATTGTGAGAATAAAATATAGAATAGAAATATTTACAAGTTGTTGATTGATTTAATTTCGTTAAATGCGTGGTATTTGATATTGTTGTGATATTGGGTGTTGAATGAATTTTATGTATACGATTAAATTGACAAGTTTATGTGATTATGATGATGTATAATTAATAATAATGATGTTATAAATTTGTGATAAATTTATGTGATGATGATTGATTAATGATAGTGATGCTATAAAATTGTGATGAGTTTATGTGATAAGATATGATTAATGACAGTGACGTTATGAATTTACGATGAGGATACTGAAGTACCCCATAATTGATGAAATAGTGATGATTCCAACTTGTGCTAAAGATGACGCTCTTAATGGAGTAGTCTAGGCTAACAAGGGAAGAAAATAGATATTTGGAATATTTGAAGTTGATGTGAATTTTTGAAGTGGAGATTATTTTGTCATCATATAGGTAGGGCATGACAAGCCTAGTGATTCCGGGGAAGTACAACTGAATGAGTCTGATCGTGGCGGTATGCTATTGAGCCTTAGGGCAAGATTGTTAGACCTTGGAGGTATTCAGGTGGGGAATTCCTAGGTGACTTGGAGGTAGCACTCCAAATGTCGGGAGCTACCATGTAACACACGTTTACCTCGACTGTCGCGTTAATGTGTCTCGGGTTAAGTTGAGGGGATCTATGATGACATGGCCAATTTGAATTGTCCGTCCACCAGGATGGTGACATAGTATCAAGCCTCTTAACCAAGTACTTCAGAGTTAGAATGGTACCACATTGTAAAGTAGAGTCTAAGCTCATGTGTAACATTGCATCTTCTTGTGATTGTTTTGTTGTGATTAATAGGTATCGTGTGCGATAATAATTTCTCTCAGATGATTTGATGTTATAGTGAAATGTATTGATTTCTCTTGAGTGATTTTGACTTTATAATGTGATTTTTTTTTCTAGAAGAATGTTTGTATAATGATACGATTTATTATGATTAATTGCATGTTCTTCTTACTTATATTATACTATCAACATGATTTTGAAACTCACCTTCTTCGTTGTTTGTGTTTGACTGGCTTGGCAATGCGTTTACGAAATCGCAGTTATCACAGGTTAATGAGTCTTAAAGTTCAAATTTGAGAGAAATCCCGCTCTGATAGGTGATACCGGAAATTAAGAGTTGTAATTTGTATTTTACTTTCACTTATTTAATTAGAAAATTTTTTTTGTATAAAAACCTTATAAGTACTAGTAAGTTTTTGGAATTAAATCAAGAAATTATAGTTAAGTCAAGTTCATTGAGATTGCATTGTTTTAATTAAGGAATAAAGTTGAATTTTTACGTGTATTTAAAGGAACCTGGTATCCTAAATTAGTTATAAAAATTCTTATTTTTTTGAAAACATATTTTCTTTATCCGCTGCGAATTTTGTTCAAAAAAAAATCTAGTATAAATTACTATATATATTATTTTAGGGTTTAGGGTGTCACAGGGTGTATATTAACACCTCAAACTCATTCATGCCCCCTAGTTTTATTTTTGGGGAATTTTGCACCTGCACTCAATCAAATCACATTTTCTCCGCCCAAATTGAGACGAGTTCGAGTGGGTACCCGCGATTGTGTCGCCATCCCTACTCACCATTGTCTATATATGTGGGATCAGTGGGAATATCTACACAATTATTTATAATTATGATATCTTATTTTGACAATTTTGTATCTATAATTTAGTATCTCATTGTTAAATAAGTGTATAATTAGAGAGTAATTATAAACTAATGGACTCTTAATGAGAACTCAAATTTCATTTATATATGTCGAATTAGTGGGAGTGCATGTGTACACTAATTATAAATACTCGAAAATTATTATTCTTATATTGTCATATAATCTTGTGCGCAATATAACATATGACATATTCTACGAGACATTTAAACTAAGTCTCATTATATTAAATTAATTATATATTAATTTTTAATCTCAATAAGCATCATAATTGGATGTTTAGGTCGTTAGAAAATGCACGACAATTCTTTGGCATACAATTATTATGTGATTATATTTTAATTACCAATATTCCATATTTTGTGAGATCATAATATACAAGTACAAGTATAATATTATTACTCCTATTGGATATGATATTGTTAATGTACTTATAAACATACAAAACCTTTTTGGATATTCTATGATATTTATAAAAATAAAAATTCAATGGCATAAATTCATTGTTTTGATTAAAGTCTTTTGGTGTTTTGGGTTACTAGAAGTTTATTATAGTATTATCAAATACTTGAGCCATCCTAAAATCATTATTCATGTATAAAATGTAAGTATTTGACATGTATGATTTGTTTTCTTTATCAGCTTTAATTTATGAATCGTTAAAGGTTATTTCTCTTTGATTACAAGTGTTCTAATCATAATTGATATTCTAGTCTTAAAATTTCTATTCTTTTAGTAATGTATTATTGTCATCCAAGTGAGATAATGTTAGATTAATTATTTAATTAATCAATTATAGATCGACTATAATTAATTATTAAGAATTATTATCAATTAAATTATATTAATTAATATTAAATACTAAATTATGTGTTGGATTTTTGTTGGTGAGTGTACTTTGACAAATTGCACCATTCTGCTATTTAATCGTTATCTCATTAGACAATTATCCCAATCTTGTAATCTTAAACAATGAAAAACTTCATCATTATTGTTTCAAATCTAAAAGGTACATTTTATCGTTTATTCTTAATAAGATAGATATGTTATGGTTTATATCTATTACTATAGTTAAATTCCATCAATCTCAACTTCATGAACGCAAAAAATCCTAACGGTAGAGAATTTAGTCTAGATACTTAGAGTGAGCTCGAAACACCACCATAGTGGCGGATCTTGTACAAAATACTGAGGGAAAACGATATGTATTAACTAAAATATTATAATTGATATTCATAAAATTCATATAGTTTTATCAAATATTCAATATAACATCAATACAAAATAAAAATATAATCCATGAAAAGAGACATTTACATCGAATTAAAGTTGTGTCATTTGTTCTCCTAAAGCCTTGAAATTATCGATAATTGAATCAGAACTAAAGCTTTCAGCTATTTCTTTTTCAATATAAAACATCATGTTGTCAGCAACATTCTCCATCTTGCAACACATTCTTGTCTTGATTTTGTTAAAAATGATCTTTCTATAGAAGTTGTAGAAATCAGAATAGTTAAGATAAAATGGATCAACCTATCAATCAAATAATATGTATCCACCTTTCCTGTTTTTTTCGAGTTTCACACAATTCATGACAAGTTGGAAAAGTTAGAGCTTCAATTCACAAGTTTTACAATTTTCACAAGTTTTTAAACTTCACAAAATTCAATCAAATAAAATGTATCTGCTTTACAATTTTCGTCTTTGTCGAAAACCTTCTTCTTGAATAAGCATAAATTTTCTTATGTTTAAACATTATATCACTCCTAAAAAAAATACACATTAATTACACAACGCTTTCAGACAAACAATTCACAATTCTCATGGTTACAACTCACATACATAAAGTAAAACAGTTCACAAATTCACAATCCCACTACACTAATCAGAAAAACAGTAAACAATTCATAATTACAAAGTCACAATTCATACAATAAAGTTCACAATCCCAATTCTCACACTAAAACCGTTCACAATTCACAAATACAATTCACACATTACTATTAGTTCACAATTTTAAACTAAAACAATTCACAATTAACAAATAGTAGAAGATGAAAAGAGTAAGAACCTGAAAAATATAAGAAACAAATTGAGATAGTATGAGGACCAAGAGGGGGCGTTGGTGGCTAAGAGGAGAGAGATGGGCAGCGGCGACATTGGTTGTAGAAGAGGGAGATCGCATAAAGGAGATGTGAGAAGAGAAAGTCTAAGACGCGTCATGTGGAGGCTGCAAAGAAGGAGCTAAGAGGGAGAGACGAACATGGAAGACAACAACACCTTGCGTGTGGAGGCCGGTTGGTGGCCGTGTACGAGAGGGAGGAGACGAGAGAAAGTTAAGGAGCAGATAAAAGAAAGAAGAGGAGAGAGAAAGAATAGTTGAGCAGGTAAGTGAGTTTCTCTAACCCTAACAGCTTGGGAATAATATTTTAATATGATGGGTTTTTCTACTTAAAGTGAAAAGTGAAAGTCCTTCAATTTTTATAATACGATGGGTTTTTCTTTTTCTAAAAATGAAATACTTTTGTTTGTTAAAAATTGAGGCATAAAGCCTTTCCTTCTTTAGAGTAAAAAAAAACAAAATATTAATCATTATTTTGATTTTGCTAGTTAGTTGGTGTTTGACATGACATCAAACATTAGAACAATGGATTCATATTCATTGCAGTATAGAATAATATGAATTCTAGCATTCAAAATAAGTTGGAACGTTAGATGAAGATTGAATGATTAAAAAAAAATGAAATTTTAAGTTTTATTGTATAATTAAATCTATTAATTTTATATTTAAATCATTTAATTATTATTGAATTATTATTGATATCTTTATTTCGTAAATACAAAAAATCTCTACTAAAGAGAACCTAAGTATTTATAACGAGCCCAAACCACTTGTGAATAAGGTGTAAAATAAATTCTCAAAGATACATTTTACATAAAGGAAAGAGTTAAATATTTTTGTTAATAAAAAATGTTTTTTTTCCTTCTGAAATAGTTCTATTAGTTCATTTGTGGGGTACCCGTGCTATGCACGGATAAAATTATTTATTATTGATTGTTATAATATGAATTTTACCTTAATTATATTAATAAATAAAAATATACAGAAATAAATCTATAAATAAATTATGTATTGTTGTGGCTATTTTGGACAAAGTTCATTTGTTTCTTACAATATATGTTTTAAATTAATTTCCACAATAAATTATAATTAATTTATTATAACTTTTCTTATTTATATATATATAGGGTTTAATGTAATTTTGGTTTATGTAATATGAATTGATGTAGTTTGTGTAAAATATTTTTTATACAAACTACATCAACTCATATTACATAAACCAAAATTACATTAAACCTTATATATATTTTCATTTTCTTAGTTCTTTGATGAAAAATTGTGCATAAAGTGAATAAATTTAATAATGTCAATCAATTAATATTTGACTTTTACGTGAATCATGAAGTGGCTATCTTCAAATAGGGCATATTTTTGTTGTCAATGGACGTTGAATAGACAGCAATTGAATAAAGAAATTGATGCGATACAGTGCCATGAAAAAATGGATTTGAAAATAGGAACATGGTGCAGCATTGAAGTAATTGGAGAAAAAATGCAATGGATATGCCTTATGAATTTTTCATCTTCTCCCTCACCAGCAGAGAAAAAATGCTATGAATATTTCTTATGAAATTTTCATCTTCTCCCTCACCAACACATTTCCCCTATTGCTTTATGTTTCTTTCTTATTAAGGTATAGTTTTGTTTTTATCTTTTAGTTTTAATTTCCTTATTTTTATCATTTCATAAAATCGGTTCATTTATTTTGAAATCTGATAATTTTAGTCTTTTATTCTTATTTTTTAACTACAAAATGACGATATGACATGTTTTCAATAACGTGGCATGTAATATAATGATGTAGAATGATTAATATCATTGAACTTGTAATAAAACTCTTTAAAAACTTAACTTTCATCTTTAAATTTTTTTCATTTTTGTAATTCAATTAATGTATCTAAATGATTCTATATCATGAAATTATATTACATCATTTAAAATATATCAAGTCGTCATTTTTTTAATTCAAAAGTATGAGGAATATATCAAGACAGTCGATTTTAAAATAGGAGAACCAATTATGTGAATCGGAGAAAATAAAGGGACCAAAAATTGCAATTAAGCTTTTGTTGTTTGTGTGTGTGTTTTTTATATAGTTTTGTGTTTTTTAAAGTGTTACAATTTATTAATTTCCCCTAAAATATTATTAATTATTAATTGAAGATGTTAAAAAAAATGTGCTGAGTGGGTTATTAAAAAAACTGTCCTTTTTATCTAAAGTACCAAAAGTAAAAAAGTAAGAGGATATCAAATTACAAGATGTAATTAAAAAAATATTCTACGATGATTAAAATTAAATTTCATATATATTAGAGGAATCAAAAACACAATAAACTTTTAAATATATTTAGTAGATATATTAGTAATTAGTAATAAAGTATACATTTTACTTTTAATATGTAAAAGATATTTTTTAACTAATGGATCAATGAACATATTTGCAATTTTTTATTTGTTCATAGAAGAGATATCATATTCCTTAATTAAATCTATAAATTTCTTTTAAAAAAAAATTAAATCTATAAATAATTAAGGAAAAAAGAAAAAGAAACATATTTTAAGCTATTAATAATTGAGAGGAAGATAATTTTACAAAATGAATAAAGGGAAAAAAAGTCGTGGCCTAATGCCTTTCCTTCATTTGGTTACTTGTGGCTCAATTCCTTAAATCATTTTATACATGTTTATTTTTAAGGTTTACGTAACTAAAAATTATGTATGAATATATCGCCATCACTTAAGTCGATTCGGTACCGCTATTATTTGTCCACTGTTTTTCATCTTATGTCATAGTTGCAATATCGTCTTCTAATACTCTTCTTTTATTTTGGATAATTTTATGAAATTTATTCCAACCATCATATTTCAAGTACAGTAAACACCACCACGTTAACTTAATTTAATATTTAAAGAAATCAAATTATTAAAAAGTGGGTTTGTGAAAATTGCTGCTGCTACAGCCAAAGTGTATTCTGACTCACAGCAATTAATTCATTTGAGAGAGGGAATCAAGCAAAGCTAGTTGAGTATCCTCCCACTAAATAATATAGCTTTCATTTCCTATTGACAAAAAGCAAAACTTTTTATAACAGGGGGCTAATCTCATCAACATACTTATCCTCTTGCTCTTTCTAATGAATTTTTTTGTCTTAATCATAACTCTTGCTGTTTATAAGGAAGCCCACTTCATTCATTTGAGACCATCTCTAACTGTTTTGTTTTAAAACATTGACAACATTTTTCATATTTCTTTTGAGTTCTAAGAAAATGGAAAAAATAGGTGCTTCAAATTTTGGCAATAAAATGAGTAAGGCAAGGCCTTATGTGTTAACGGTGGCACTCCAATTCGGGTTTGCAGGAGCATACATATTTTCCATGGCCAGTTTCAACCATGGAATGAATCGTTTTGTGTTCATTGTTTATCGTAATATTATCGCTGCAATTGCCCTGGCTCCTTTTGCATTGATTTTTGAAAGGTTCTAATACTACCTATTTCATTTTATTTAAACTTGTATTTGTTGCTGTACATTTGATTCGTTCAATCATTTAGACGATTGAAATTTTAAATTTAATTATTTTTAAATTTAAAATTTGATCTTAACATCTAAATCGTCGTTTAGATGTAACCATCTGCAATGCAATGCAGTCGGAGGTTGTATGACCAATCACAATTTATTTTATTTGAGTTATATCATCTTTTCTTGAGAGCTCCACTTGAGATAGATATACACAAGTGAAATATTGACGATGGAAGTCACTTTTTAATTAATCACTTTTCTTACAATTTTGCAGGAAAACTAGGCCAAAGATGACAATCTCAGTCTTTTTGCAGATAATGGCACTCGCATTTTTGGAGTAATAATTTATAAATCCTATATAGTAATGATTTTAAAAAAAAAGTACTCTTACTCTTACAAAAATATAGTGATGTGTTATTTCAACATTAAAATACAGATGTAATATCGTTTGGGATATAATGTGTTAAATTTTCATTTTTCACTTATTTTTATTTATTTTATACGGCATAACTAAATGGCACAGTATTTAATATCAAAGTTGGGATTTTAGTTTTTTACTTATTATTCTTTCTGATCCTTTTTATAAAATACTTAGAATTTAATGAGTTTTTATTGTCTAAATTTTAGCTCAATTGTGTTTTATAATAAAACAATGAAATAATATTTAAGTGTATGATGGACATATTTTTGAGGAAGATATATGAGATTTTAGACATAAAAAGTTGATCATGACATCTTTGAGTAAAAATAATTTTTCTTTGTATATTAATTATAATTTCAAGTTGAAATTTAAAACTTTTATCTTTAAATTGACATTTTCAATTTGAAATATACTCTTACCTAATTATATTGTAACATAAATAACATTTTTATTAAACCTATTTTTCTATTTATTTGATTATTATTCAATTAATTTATTCATAGTCAAATATTTTGACACCTCAAAACCAAACATAAACTGAATAAATGATGTAATAACTAACATGTATCGCGTAAGTGAAGCACATAAAAAATAATTCTCCTTTAAAATTATTTTTTGATGATAATGTATCCTAAACCATTTGCTATTATTTTAGGCCAGTGATTGACCAAGGGTTCACTTTCTTGGGTATGCAATATACGTCTGCTTCATTTGCATCTGCTTTGATGAATGCTGTGCCTTCTGTTACCTTTGTCTTAGCCGTAATTTTCAGGTAACTAAGGTTCCCTTAATAGATGATGGTGATTACAATTAATGTAATTAAAAAAAATTCTTAGACCATTCATAACTTGTGTAATAATTAATTAATGTAGGTATAATCACAAGACTTTAACTAAAATACTAATAATATCAACAATACTAATTACTAACATATGGATTGTATGTATAACCAGGATCGAGCATGTAAACATTAAGGAGATACGGAGTATAGCGAAAGTGATTGGAACGTTGGTAACATTTGGAGGAGCTTTGATGATGATACTTTACAAAGGCCCACAAATTAGCCTTTTTTATTCTCCAAACACGGCCCATCATCATGCTGGAACTCACGACACGCAAAGTCTCAAACATTGGGTCTCAGGAACACTCTTTCTACTATTGGGTTGTGTGGCTTGGTCATCTTTCTTCATTTTACAGGCAATTATTATTTATAAAATATTTGCCTCTTCAATTTTCATACTTAATTTTTTTTTTAAGCTAAAATACGGTATTCATTTAAAATTGATAAAAATTACATCAAATGTAATTTTGATAATTAAATATATTATTGCAGTCGATAACGTTGAAAAGGTATCCGGCTGAAATGTCACTGTCCTCTTTAATATGCTTAGTTGGTGCTATGCAAACCAGCGTGGTTGCGGTGGTGGCGGAGCGTCACTCCGGTGCTAGTGTTTGGGCCCTTGGTTGGGACTTTAGATTATATGGTCCTCTCTATACGGTACCTTCTGCATTCCTTTAAACAATTTTATTTGTTTAGTCTTTTTTTTTTTTTTTAAAGATAATTTTGACATGGTATATTTCACTTTTTGTTTTGAATTAATTTGAAAATTACAGGGAATAATTACCTCAGGAATAACATATTATGTGCAAGGGTTGGTAATGCAAAGCAGAGGCCCAGTATTTTTCACAGCTTTTAATCCTCTTTGTATGATCATCACTTGTGCTTTGGGCTCTTTCCTTTTCGCAGACCAACTCCACTTGGGCAGGTATCTTAATTACTAATCTTGCTCTTCTTTCTTATATTATATTTATTACAATTAAAAGTTTGATTACCCATTTAATAATAATATATAGCTTGATTAATTGGTCTCAGTGACTTTAATAATTTTTTTTATTAATTAATTTTCTGAATCATATTCTATCTTATTTTGTCGATTTCAGTATCATTGGAGCCATCATTATTGCAATAGGTCTTTATTGTGTGGTGTGGGGTAAAGCCAAAGACAACTCAAACACTACGCCAGCATCAAATACAACAATGAAGCAAATAGAAACACAACACCTTCCAATTACTGCATCTGATCATGTCTAAATGAAATTTATTAATAGTATGCATGCAGCTGTTGCCTTAACAAAATGCAATAGCTATCTATATTATTCCAAGCTCGTGGTTTGCACATTCTGAAGGGATGTAATCATATTGCTACTACAAGCAATTTACATGCTCAATTATATTTTTCTTTTTTGTTGTTGCTGGAAGTCAATTATATATTTCAATTATGCTTTCAGAAAGAAAGTATATGAACTTTTTTTCATGCGAACATGTTTTGTGTGGTTTATCATTTTGTGTTCATCATCCATGTTCTCTTCTTGAATATCCGGTTATCTTACAAAAATTTGGGTAAAAGAAGTTAAAATTATTTTATAACCCGGTATTGGGTATACACAGATAAAGGCCCAACCTTATTTTTATTTTTTCCTTAAGGTTTTTGAATTAAATTCTTCGTATCCTCCATATTGTTGGAACTTAAGATTTAACTGATGTATATTGGCTAATTATTTTTAATTGTGATTCTTTTTAACTATTTCAAAGAGTATTAAAGTACGACGTGTGAGTATTTTTGAGCTACTGAACTAAAAAATGCATAAAATAAAATGTGTAAAAAGTTTTTTTGATTGATTGAGTGTGTCCTGAAAATTTACGAGTGTTGGTATTTATAGACAAACAATAATTTTACTGGCCATAATCATGGCCTACAGAAATGTGGGGACCTATGTAGACTTGAGAAAGAATTGATTGACTCATATTCAATAGTTTTTCATTCGTCTGACCTACTCTAACTTAGGGGCATTCAGTTGATCCTAAATTTAACTGTTTGCCAATCTCGGCTAACAAGTTATTTATGTAAGTACAGAGGCGCACCTAAGAAGGGGGGGGTGAATTAGGTGTTTAAAAACTTTTCTGGTTTTTAGAGTTTTGTGAGATATTTTACTGGTTATTGTTAAGTGTATGAAAGCTTTGTAAATGACTGAAAGTAAAGCACACATAAATTTATCATGGTTCCCTTTACAATCAAGGGTACATCCAGTCCTCTTGCACACCACGAGAAATTTTCCACTATTTGTTAGAATAAGTTACAAGTCTAACACTAAGACTTCAGTTACAAATTCTTAATACTTTTGCCTAAGATAGCACACCACTATCTTAGTTTACAACACTTGAAGAACCTACACTAAGTTCTTCAAATGATTTTGTGACTATGTTCTTAACTAAGAACAAGAATATAACACTAAGTATAATGATACTAATCAAACACACTTTCAAGTACAATTGAGAACATTTCTTAATGATATGAAATTGAAAAGCATGTACTTGAAAATATGAAAATGAAGCTTTGAAAGATTTTAATATTTCAGAAAATAGTTCTAAGATTGGTAGGTCGGATTAGTCAGTAAGAACTGAAGCTATGAGGTATTTATACTCCATAGACAACACTTCAGATCAATGGCAAATTTTTTAAAATTATAAGTGACATGACTTACAAAGCATTCAAACCTTTAGAGATCGCTTTCATTTAGGATACCCAGCTCTCTTCAGATTTTGTAGAATGAATATCTAGGCAGTGGCTTTGTAAAAATATCCGCTAGTTGATTATGAGTGTCGACAAAAGTAACTTCAACAACGCCTTTGAGCACATGATCTCTCAGAAAATGATGACGTGTGTCGATATGTTTGGTTCGAGAATGCATGACTGGATTCTTAGTGATGTTGATAGCACTAGTGTTGTCACATTTTAGAGGGATACACCCGAGATAAAGTCCATAATCATATAGTTGTTGCTTGAGCCATAGGATCTGAGCACAACAACTGCCTGCTGCTATGTATTCTGCCTTAGCAGTATTTAGAGCCATGCATGCTTGCTTCTTACAAGACCATGATACTAGTGCATTTCCTAAAATGTGACAAGTGTCGCTTGTGCTTTTTCGATCTGTCTTACATCCAATAAGATTGCATATGCTACCTTTTGGGTACCATAGGCCAGCATTGGTCGTTCCCTTTAGATATTTCATTATTCTCTTCACTGCTACAAGATGTGATTCTATAGGATCCGCTTGAAACCTTGCACATAAACAAACACTAAACATAATATCTGGCCGACTGGCCGTTAGATATAAAAGAGACCAAATCATACCTCGATACCTTGATATATCAATTGATTTTCCATTTTCATCTTTATCAACATATGTTCCTGATCCCATAGGAGTAGCACTTGCTTTGTGAAGGTGCAAACACGAGAAAGGGGGGTTGAATTGTGTTTGACTAACTTGAATACTTTTTCTGTTTTTGAAGTTTGAAACCAAAACTTGATGTATGAATAAAACAGAGTTAGCAGTGGATATAAAGTAAAAATAAAAACACAGAATTTTATACTGGTTCACCGTTAACGAGGCTACGTCCAGTCCCTTCACCTTGAAAGATTTCACTAATTCAAAACCTTGAATTACAACAGTTCCACTGACCCTCCAAGTTAGTCTTCTCAAACAGTCTAACAATCCTAGACTCTTGAGGAATACAACACCTTGACTTCCTAAGTCAAGTCTTCTCCTACCAATCTGACAACCCCATATTGTAGAAGGAATTACAACGCCTTGAATCTAATTGCCAAGTAATTTGCTACCCTTTTTGACTCCCTCGGATTGTAGACTCTACTTCAACAACTTAGATCTAACACAAGGGAAAGAAAAACACGAGTGCTTGCTTCTGGAAAGCTGGAACTCACAATTAACATCACTGAAAACTTGAGTGTTTGCTTTTGGAAGTGTATGACTCTTTTGTGGTTTTTTAATGCTAAGTATTCTACCTTGAGCCTCCTTTTATAGATGCAGATTAGGGTCTCTTCCAAGCTTAATTTCGAGCTGTATCTTGCTGGATTCTCTTGCAAAAATATCTTGACCAATCGGGTTTCTCTTAAATAAAAAACATATCTTTTTCTGCTATAGATTGCCTTTCAAAAATAACTTTGATCAATTCTGACTTTAATTAATTCTGGAACAAATCTTTCTTCCCGCCAATAGCTTCTGAATTCCACAAGACTTCAATTTATTTTTGTATCAAATCATTTTTAATACTTTGATCAAATTTAATCAAATCTCCACCGATTATCATCATGATTAAATCTGAACCCTTTGATCTTCTGCTCTCGTCCACATCTGGACCATACTAAGTGATCTGCTGTGATCCTCTGATTTCGGCCAACCCTGGACCACACTTTCTGATCTTCTGATCTCAGCCAACCTGGACTAGCAAGCTGATCTGCTGTGATCCTCTGATCTCGGCCAATGTTGGACCACACATTCTGACCTTCTGATTTCGGCCAACACTGGGCCATGGTATGATCTTCTGATCTCAGCCAACACTGGGCCATATACTTAAATCTTGACCATTGATCTGAACCTTTTCCCTCTGATCTGGACCAATACTGAACTGGGTCTAGATTAAACTGAAATTAAATCTGGACAAAGGATATTTAATTTTGGACATTTACCTCTTGATTTGGATCAGGTCTGGATTAAATCTGGACATCATTTCTTCTGATCTTGACTGAGTTTCATACTCTAAACCATGCTATCTTCTGGTCTGGTTCAAATCTGGATTAAATCTTGTTCTGGAACCATGAATTTATCCTCTGATTAAGTCTGGATCAAGTTTGGACTGTTTATCATTTCATTGTCAGGCTATCTTCTGGTCAGAATAACTTCTGGACTAAGTCTGACTTATGATATCTTCTGGTCTGGAACAAGTCTCCCTCTAGAAGGCTTCCTTCTGGTCTGGTCCAGGTCTCTTTCTGGACTTTGCTTCCTTCTGATCTGTGCCAGTAAAGATATCCTCTGGTAATTTCTTGATGCATCCTCTGGTACCTTCTGGATGCATTATCTGGTGTATTCATCTTCTACCTCTGGAACCTTTATCTTTTGGTGGCATTTAATGTAATTTTTCTAAGTACAAAATAAGGTTACATGGAGCGCTTTTGTAAACATCAAAATCCTAAGTACTTAGAACCAACTTGGTTCCAACAATCTCCCCCTTTTTGATGATGACAAAACCTTAACTTATTTTGCTATAACCCGAAGTGCTGAAATACTCCCCCTCAGACCAATCTCTCCCCCTAAGTATAATACTGACTTTTTCTTCTCCTTTTCAACTCCTTTTTGAATCACTATTTCTTTTCTTCTCTTCTCCTCTCCTTTTCAACTCCTTCTCTTTTCATCTCTTTCTGATTTATTTTTCTTTCTCCCTGTTTCTTCTCCTTCTCTTTTCACTCTTTCTTTTTCTCTCTTTCTTTTTCTCTCTCACTGATTCTTCTTCTTTTCAACTCCTTCTCTTTTCATCTCTTTCTTTTTCGGTCCTCCTTTCTTTTTATCTCTCATTTTCTACTTATTTCTCCTTTTTCTCTCTCTCCCCTTTTTTGTCATCGGCCAAAAAGAGGTCATACTATTTTTGTATTTTTGTTTTTTTCTTTAAAAAGTACAGAAATTAAAAACAAAATATAAAAGACATAAAATTAAAATTACAAGAAAATTAAAAACTCCTAAGAAGACTACTTGAGCTAGTCAGATATGGAGACAATGTTGAGATGCTTCTTGATGTACTCGAACCTATCTTCTGGTAATGCTTTGGTGAAGATATCAACCCATTGATGATCAGTGTCCACAAGCTGGATGCTTAAAGTCCCTTTTTGAACATGGTCCCTAATGAAATGGTGTTTTATTTCAATGTGTTTGGCTCTAGAGTGTAAGATAGGGTTCTTAGTTAGGTTTATGGCTGAAGTGTTATCACAGAACAAAGAGATATTGGTTTCAAAGATGTTGTAATCTTCAAGTTGGTGTTTCATCCAGATTAACTTTGAGCTGCATCCTGCTGCTGATATATACTCAGCTTCAGCTGTTGACATAGCAATGTACTTTTCGCTTGACCAAGAGATCAAATTATCACCTAAGAAGGTGCAGTTTCCGCTTGTACTTTTCCTTTCCAACTTGTCTCCAGCATAATCGGAATCACAAAAACCTCTGATTTTGTAGGTGGGGGGTTTTCTTGTATAATAGGGTAAGGTTGGTGGTTCCTTTAAGGTATCTCAGGATTCGTTTGACAGCAGTTAAATGGGATTCCCTAGGGTCAACTTGAAAGCGGGCACAGACATAAACACTAAACAAGATGTCAGGTCTAGAAGCAGTTAAATAAAGAAGGGATCCAATCATACCTCTATATGTTTTCTGGTCTACCTTTTGGCTTGTTTCATCTTTCTCAAGTGAGCAGGTTGGGTGCATGGGGGTGACCATAGGCTTACATTCACTCATTTTGAACTTTTTAAGAAGTTCTTTAGTATATTTAGATTGGTGAATGAGTATACCTGATTTACCTTGGTGAATCTGAATTCCCAGGAAGAACTTAAGTTCTCCCATCATGCTCATTTGGAACTCTTTCTGCATTAGGTCAGAAAACTCTTTGCACAAAGTGGCATTAGTCGATCCAAAGATGATATCATCAACATAAACTTGAATAATTAAAATATCATTTTTAATGGATTTCCTGAATAGAGTATTATCAATCTGGCCTCTATCAAATTCATTCTTAAGCAGAAAGTTACTAAGTCTGTCATACCATGCCATTGGTGCTTGTTTTAAACCATATAAAGATTTCTTAAGTTTAAAAACATAGTCTGGAAAATCAGAATTTTCAAATCCAGGAGGCTGTTTGACATAGACTTCCTCACTTATATAGCCATTTAAGAATGAACTGTTAACATCCATTTGATACATCATTATATCATGATTAGCAGCAAATTATAAAAGAATTCTAATTGCTTCTAACATGGCCACTGGAGCAAAAGCCTTAGTGTAATCTATACCTTCCTGTTGACTGTATCCTTGAGCTATAAGTCTAGCTTTGTTCCTTACCACTTCACCTTTTTCATAAAGTTTATTCCTGAACACCTACTTGGTTCCAATAATGTTTTTGTTTGATCTGGATACCAGATCCCAAACATCATTCCTTTGGAATTCATTCAGCTCTTCTTGCATTGCAAGTATCCAACCTTCTACTTCAGATTTGAGGATTTGTCGTATTCTTGCTTGATGCTTCTGTTTTTTTTTTCAAGTTCTTTTGCCTGCAACATCTTCTGATTCTGATAAATCAACTTCTTGTTCTGGTAAATCTGTAACAACTTCTAATTGTAAATATCCAGATTTCTCTTCTGACTTATCTTGGCTGTTTCTGACTTGTTCAGATTTATCTTTTGAAGATTTGTCATGTGTTGTTGACTTGCTTGTATCCTCTACCTTTCCAGGTACTTCTGTTTCTTCTGCTTCTGCTCCGTTTGGTTCTGGTGAACTTGCATCAGTTTCATCTTGCTTTGACTTTTCAGGTCAAGCTATTTGTCATATAACATAATACAACTTAAATAATTAAAAGTAAAATTCATACAACCAGAACATCAATTCTGCTTCTGGTGGTTTCTGCTTGTTTTTGAAACCACTGGAATGCTGCTTCTGTTGAAGTGTTCAATTCGTGTGAATCACCTGGTTCCTTTAAATCTTTGAGAAACTGCAAAATACTTATCTAGCTTTGATTTTTAAGATCAAGCTTCTTGTTATCACAGTTAATAGAAATATCAAACAATAATAGTATTTACAGCAACATGTAACCTCTATGTCAACAGTTTCAGTTTTACTCTGAAAATCCTCTTGCTTCTGATTTTCAGATTCTGAATCTGTATGTTCTGTGATTACATGGTTTCGATTAAGGGATTTGAATTCCCTTCCAGGTTTGTGGTCTTGATGAATTTCACTGGAGTGTTTGAAGAACTCTCCTAATTCTGATTCTTCTCTTTCTGCTTTGGCTGATACACCATGTTCCTCTAGTGATTATGGGACATTTTTTGGTTCTGGTAATTTTGGTGAATCCTGTGATTCTGATAAGCTTGATGATTCTGGTGATTTGGGTGAATATGGTGGTTCTGATGAATCTGGTGATTCTGGTCATTCATGTTCTGATTCTGGTTTTGGTTCCAGTACTGATTCTGATTCTTGTTCCAGTATTGGTTCTGGTTCCAGTTTCTGTGCTTCTGATATTGGTTCCAATTCCTGTTCTAATTTTAGTTCCAGCGTTGGTTCTGGTTCCAGTTCATGTACCTCTGAGACTGGTTCCAGTTCTGATTCTGGTTCCAGTTCCTGTTCTAATTTGTGTGATGTGTGTGATTTGTTTGATATTTCCCGTTCCTCCTATGATTCTGGTTCTGGTTCTGATAGGTATTGTGTTGACCAATTCTTCTTCTACCAGAGTCAATTTGCTTCTGTTTGGTAGATGTTGGAACATAAACCTTCTTCTGTTTGTGCACTGCCAACATCCATTGTCCAGGCACCATTGTTGGTGTCTCCTTCTGGTTGCTCAAAATATCTGCAACATAGACAATTTGATCTTTTGGTACGCAGAACTGATTGGGTCCAGGTTTGTTAGTTTTAACAGTTCTCTGATCTTGTTCAGATTTTACCATTGGACAAGATAATTCATAATGACCTTCCTTAGCACAAACAATACATAGAACATCAGAACGAACATTTTTAGTTTCAGCAACAATTTATGTAAAACCAAGACCTCTCTTTCCAATGTTACTATTTCCATAAATCATAGATGCATATTTACTTCTTTCCATTCTATTAGAAATAAAGTTTTGAAAAAATTGCTCATGCATATCAGATTCATAAACAGTTTCGGAAGTGGAACAAATGTTACTTTTGAGAGTTTGGTTTTCAGATTTGAGTCTTGCAACTTCAGTTTTAATATTCTTATTTTCAGTTGCATACTCAGAATTTTGATTCTTTAAGACTTGTACTTCTTTGGTCAAATTTTTCTTATCTTCCCTAAGAGTTTTCAGTTTTAAAGACATCTTATTGTTTGCATTTAAAAAATCTTTTACAGCCTCAATTAATTCAGATTTAGAGAGATCAGAAAATACCTCATTGTCTTCATCTTCTGAATCTGTTCCAAAGCTTGAGCTGTATCCAGAACTTGAGTTGGTATGAGCCATCAGAGCCAGAATCGCTTCCTCTGATGTGCTTCCAGACTTTCCTGAATGACTGCTTTGATCATTCTTCCTTCTGTCTGTTTTCCTTCCTGAAACTATGCCTTCATGAAGTCCAGAGGCAGAATTGATGTGTGCCATCATTACTATTTCTGCCTCTTCTTCATCAGAAGATTCTTCTTCTGATTCTGATATATCCCAGGCTGCCATCAGACCCTTCTTTCTGAATCTGGAACTCTTCTTGTGATGTTTGTCTTTTTCCACATTTGGACATTCTGACTTGATATGTCCAGGTTCATTGCATCCATAACATATGATGCTCTTCTTGTCAAATTCTTCCTTTCCTTTGCTGTTATGTTTCTTCTTGGAACCTCTTTTCTTCCTGTTTTCCCAGATCTTAACCATCTATTTGGTTAAGTAAGCCATATCATCACAGTCACTGTCGCTATCCTCTGATTCTTGTGCTGCCTTTGCAGCTTTCTTCTGTTTCGACTTCAGGACCAAATTCTTCTTCTTATTTGGTTCATCTGCTTCCAGTTCTATTTCATGAGACTTGAGTGAGCTGATCAGATCTTCAAGTCTTAA
The DNA here is from genome assembly GCA_037974295.1 of Cicer cuneatum. Lineage (NCBI taxonomy): Eukaryota > Viridiplantae > Streptophyta > Magnoliopsida > Fabales > Fabaceae > Cicer > Cicer cuneatum. Next base: position 56,808,413 of record JBBPBO010000004.1, on the reverse strand, counting down.
GTTATTCAGATCTTTGGCTTGTTGAACTGCAGTAACCATTGGTCTCCACTTGGTTGGTAAGCTTCTTAGAATCTTCTTGACATGATCTGCTGTTGTGTAGCTTTTCTTCAAGACCTTCAGTCCTGATATCAGAGTCTGGAATCTACAGAACATTCCATCAATGTCTTTATCATCTTCCATCTTGAACATCTCATACTGTTTGACCAGTGTGTTAGCCCTTGCTTCTTGAACCTGCTGGCTTCCTTCATAGGTCAGAACCAAACTGTCAAATATGCTCTTTGCTGTTTCTTTATCTGTGCATCTGTCAAATTCCTTGAATGTGATGGCATTAATCATGATGTTTCTGGACTTGTGATGCAGTTTGTATAATCTGCTCTGGTCTGGTTTCATATCTTCCATGTCCAGTTCTTTAGTTGGATCTCCTGGAACAGTAGGTGCAATGTATCCTTTAACTACTAGCTTCCATAATTCAAGATCTTGAGATATGAAGAAACTTCTCATTCTATCCTTCCAATACTCAAACCTTTCTCCATCAAATAGTGGTGGTCTGTCATGTTGCCTCCTAAATCATCTTTGGATTCTGCCATGTTTAACCCCTTGGACCTTTCCTCAAACACTGTTAAGTGCTCAGCCTTGAGACCGAGCTCTGATGCCAATTGAAGGTGCAAACACGAGAAAGGGGGGTTGAATTGTGTTTGACTAACTTGAATACTTTTTCTGTTTTTGCAGTTTGAAACCAAAAATTGATGTATGAATAAAACAGAGTAAGCTGCGGATATAAAGTAAAAATAAAAACACAGAATTTTATACTAGTTCACCGTTAACGAGGCTACGTCTAGTCCTTTCACCTTCAAGGATTTCACTAATTCAAAACCTTGAATTACAACAGTTCCACTGACCCTCCAAGTCAGTCTTCTCAAACAGTCTAACAATCCTAGACTCTTGAGGAATACAACACCTTGACTTCCTAAGTCAAGTCTTCTCCTACCAATCTGACAATCCCAAATTGTAGAAGGAATTACAACGCCTTGAATCTAATTGCCAAGTAATCTGCTACCCCTTTTGACTCCCTCAGATTGTAGACTCTACTTTAACAACTTAGATTTAACACAAGGGAAAGAAAAACACGAGTGCTTGCTTCTAGAAAGCTGGAACTCACAATTAACCTCACTGAAAACTTGAGTGTTTGCTTTTGGAAGTGTACGACTCTTTTGTGATTTTTCGATGCTAAGTATTCTACCTTGAGCCTCCTTTTATAGATGCAGATTAGGGTCTCTTCCAAGCTTAATTTCGAGCTGTATCTTGCTGGATTCTCTTGCAAAAATATCTTGACCAATCGGGTTTCTCTTAAATAAAAAACATATCTTTTTATGCTCTAGATTGCCTTTCAAAAATAACTTTGACCAATTCTAACTTTAATTAATTCTGGAACAAATCTTTCTTCCCGCCAATAGCTTCTGAATTCCACAAGACTTCAATTTATTTTTGTATCAAATCCTTTTTAATACTTTGATCAAATTTAATCAAATCTCCACCGATTATCATCATGATTAAATCTGAACCCTTTGATCTTCTGCTCTCGTCCACATCTGGACCATACTAAGTGATCTGCTGTGATCCTCTGATTTCGGCCAACCCTGGACCACACTTTTTGATCTTTTGATCTCGGCCAACCTAGACTAGCAAATTGATCTATTGTGATCCTCTGATCTCGGCCAATGCAGGACCACACATTCTGACCTTCTAATTTCAGCCAACACTGGGCCATGGTCTAATCTTCTGAGCTTGGCCAACACTGGGCCATATACTTAAATCTTGACCAATGATCTGAACCTTTTCCCTCTGATCTGGACCAATTCTGAACTAGGTCTGTATTGAACTGAAATTAAATATGGACAAAGGATATTTAATTCTGGACATTTACCTCTTGATTTGGATCAGGTCTGGATTAAATCTGGACATCATTTCTTCTGATCTTGACTGAGTTTCATACTTTAAACCATGCTATCTTCTGGTTTGGGTCAAATATGGATTAAATCTCTTGTTCTAGACCCATTAGTTTATCCTCTGATTAAGTCTGGACTAAGTCGGACTTATGATATCTTCTGGTGTGGAACAAGTCTCCCTCTGGCAGGCTTTTTTCTGGTCTGGTCCAGGTCTCCTTCTGGACTTTGCTTCCTTTTGATCTGGGCCAGTAAAGATATCCTCTGGTAATTTCAGGATGCATCCTCTGGTACCTTCTGGATGCATTATCTGGTGTCTTCATCTTTTACCTCTGGAACCTTTATCTTCTGGTGGCATTTAATGTAATCTTTCTAAGTACAAAATAAGGTTACATAGAGTGCTTTTGTAAACATCAAAATCCTAAGTACTTATAACCAACTTGGTTCCAACACTTTGCTGCTGTCCATCTCAAATCTTTTCAACAATTCTTTACAATACTTTGCTTGATGAATAAAAATACCTTTCTTAAGTTGCTTGATTTGAAATTCTTTAATTTTCTTTAATTTTCCCATCATGGACATTTCAAATTCTTTTTGCATCATTAATGAGAATTCTTCACATATTTCATTTTTGGTTGATCCAAATATAATATCGTCCACATAGACTTGAACAAATAAAGTATGATTATTCATTCTTTTAATGAATAAGGTTTTATCAACTTTACCTTTTTCAAATCCATGTTCACATAAAAATTTACTCAACCTATCATACCAAGCTCTTGGAGCTTGTTTCAAACCATAAAGAGCCTTCTTTAATTTGAAGACATGTGAAGGATTTTTGAAGTCTTCAAAGTCAGGTGGCTGTTTGACATAAACTTCCTCATTGATGTACCCATTTAGGAATGATCTTTTGACATCCATTTGAAACAATTCAAAGTCCATAGAACAAGCATAAGTAAGTAATAATCGGATTGCTTCCAACCTTGCTACCGGGGCAAATGTTTCATCAAAATCGATCCCTTCTTCTTGGTTGTATCCTTGAGTGACCAACCTTGCCTTGTTTCGAACAACTATTCCATTTTCATTTAATTTATTCTTAAACACCCATTTGGTACCAATGATGTGTTTATTTCCCGGATTTGGAACAAGTTCCCAAACTTTGTTTCTTTCAAACTGATTTAGTTCTTCTTGCATGGCAAGTATCCATTGATCATCTTTAAGGGCTTCACCTATTTTGGAAGGTTCTATTTGAGAGACAAATGCCATATTTAAACAAGCACCTTTGAGTTTCAGCCTTGTAGTGACTCCTTTGTTGATATCACCTATAATATTATCAATGGGGTGATGACGATGGGGTCTCCATTCTTGAGGGAGATCAATGTTTTGATCTTGCTGTTATAAATTGATTTCATCCTTTTGAATTCACTGAACAACTTGATTATCCTTGCTTATCTCATTACTTAAAAAGTCATCATCATCACAAATAATATTATCCTCTTTCGAGGGATTAGATTCATCAAAAGATACTTGTATAGATTCTTCAACTATCAAAGTTCTTTTATTGAAAATTCTAAAAGCTTTACTAGTTAAGGAATAACCAATAAAAATACCTTCATCGGCTTTTTCGTCGAATTTTCCGAGTTTATCCTTACCATTATTCAGTACAAAGCATTTGCATCCAAATATGTGAAAATGAGAGATGTTTGGCTTTCTTCCTTTAAATAGTTCGTATGGAGTCCTCTTCAGCAATGATCGGATTATTACTCTGTTGGATACGTAACATGTTGTGCTTACAGCATCAGCCCAAAAGTATTTCGGTAGACTTGAATCGCTTAGCATAGTTCTTGCAAGTTCTACCAATGATCTATTCTTTCTCTCAACAACTCCATTTTGTTGAGGGGTTCTTGGTGCAGAAAAATTATGGAAGATTTCATTTTCTTCACAATATTCTAGAAATGAGGCATTTTGAAATTCTCCTCCATGATCACTTCTAATTGATACAATTTTGGTTGCTTGTTCATTTTGGACTAGTTTGGCATATTTCTTAAATGCTTTAAAAGCTTCATTTTTATTTTCCAAAAATAAGGTCCATGTGAACCTTGAAAAATCATCAACGATTACTAGTCCATATGAGTTTGCTATTAAGACAAACTCTCATTTTAAAGTTTTGATGAAAATAAACAAAGGTTAATTAAAAGATCGTTAATTATGATTCTAAATGTATTGTTAATTTAACCTGTGCTTTTGAGTGTATTAATTCGAAGATAGGTTTCAAAAGAATAAAAGAAATAAGCATAAACAAAGGCAGAGAACATTCTTGCAAAATTCTGGAAAACAGAGAATGTTCCCATATTCAAATATGGTCATGGCAGTAAAAAGATCCATCAATTAAAAAAAGTTGTTGCCTTTGGAAGTTACAGGGATGTAATCACTACATGGCAGGGAACACAGAGGATCTATTCAAATCAAAGAGTACATTCGAATTGCAAAAGAAAAAGACTCTCAAACAAGCCTGTCCAGACAATTCTGCAAATGATTGTCAAGACTCTTAAACAATCTTGAAGTCAAGTCAGTTTCCAGTATGTCCAGAAAAACGTCCAGATTGATTATCAGTCTCCAGGATACTTAAAGTTCAAAAGTCCAAATTGATCATCAATCTCCAGTCAGTTTTAGCAGCTTCAGTACAAGCTTCCTACATCAAGTATTCATGATCTTTTCCAATCTGTTTTAATTGATCAAAAGCTCCAGTTCAAGCCAGTAATATTATCACTTATCTGAAGCATTAAAGGATCATTAATACTCAAGAAAATCTGATCTAAAATGCAATACACTCTCCAGTCAAAACATAAATTAAAAAAAGTCAAAAGTTAGATTATTTTAAATCAGAAATATTGCCTATGGTCAAGCCTGACAAGAGCACTACCAACAGCTCTATTGACCTCCATTTAATGGTCTCAATCCTATAAAAGGAAGGGCAAAGCTCAAGGAAAAGGCAAGAAGTTCAAGTGCTAACAAGTCTCTCAAAATCATTCACATCTACATACTTGAAACTCTCTCATCACTTAAAAGAATCAGTCTGATTAAGTTCTTATTTACTCTGATACATTTGTATTGAATTCTTTGTAAAGAATCGAATCTCAAACAAGAGTTGAGACATCTCAGATTCTAACAAAACAATCTTATCATTATTGTAAAACTCAAACTATAAGAGTTAAGTATTGTTTGGGGTAGATTGTAAGAAATCCTATCAAGGTTGGTAGGTGATTTGATTAATCTCTTTCTGGGTAGAATTAGATTAAAGTCTGTAACAAAGATCAAGGTTGATCTAAGCTAGGTGCTGTAAAACCAAAAAGGTTCTTGTTTTAAACACTTAGTGGAAAATCTCACAATTGTGAGGACATGACGTAGCCCAAGTTAGGTGAACCAAGATACATCCGTGTGTGGTATCTCTTATCCTTTATATCTTTATTTAGTTTGATTGTTTTACAAGATTAAAAATACAAACTGTTTTCTGTTTTACAGCTAATCAAGAACGTTCTCCGTTTTTCTGCTTTCTTAACCAAGAACATTCTTGAGTTCAAATCTTAAGTTTTTCAGAAAATTTTAAAAAGGGAGATTTACAATTCAAACCCCCTTCCTTGTAAATCAATTTTGCTACTTCATTTCCACCAAGACTTTTAGTTCTTGATGGACCAAACAAGTCCATATGTATTAATTGAAGTGGTCTTGAAGTTGATACAATATTCTTGGGTTTGAAGGAAACTTTAGTTTGCTTACGCTTTTGACAAGCGTCACATAATTTATCCTTAATGAATTTCATCCTTGGTAAGCCTACAACAAGTTCATGCTTGACTAACTTGTTTAACTGATCCATATGGATATGTGCAAATCTTTTATGCCATAGCCATGCATCATTGTTGTCACTTACCATAAGACATTTCATTCTTAAGGATAAATCATCAAGATTTATTGTAAAATTTTTTTTAGAACGCTTACCAATAAATTGAATTTCACTTGTTACCTCATTTTGGATAATACATTCATCTTTGTTGAAAGTGATTTTGTAACCTTTGTCACAAAGCTGGCTTATGCTTTTGAGATTGTGCTTTAAACCTTCAACATAGAGGACATCTTCAATTGAAGGAGACGGAGCAATATCAACCTTTCCAATGCCCAAAGTTTTTTCTTTGTTATTATCTCCATAGATCACATAACCTTTTGACTCAAGAGTTAGTGCTGAAATTTTAGTTTTGTCATCGATCATGTGCTTTGAACATCCGCTATCTAAGTACCACATATTTGATGTACTTTGTGTGTATTCCTACAAAACATGATTTATAGATTATTAGGTACCCAAAGTGCTTTGGGTCCTTGAATATTAGTACCTTTCTTGACCCACACATAATACCCTTGTGGAATGTTCCTAAAGTGACAAGCATTAGGTGTGTGACCATTAAGACCACAATAGAAACATGTTGGACTCTTTTTTGGAAAACATGGTTTCTTTTGAATAGTATTTTTCTTAGAATAATGATGATTCTTTTGAACAACTATTACTTTCTCATTTTTGGATTCGTTACTTGCTTTGACAAAGATAGTTTTACTAGTACTTGATTTATCAAACTTTGAGTAACCAAGTCCACTTTTATCATTTGAATATCTTTGCATGTTATGTATATTTTCCAATCCACTTTGTCTTTTTTCGTATCTTTCGATAACTCTATTCATTTGCACAATTCTAAAGGAAAGTGAATCACACTTATTGCAAGTAGAGTTCTGTTTTTGTTTTTCAAAATCTTGTTCCATAGTGTCAATCTTTTCATTAGGAGATAAAATTTGTTTCTTTTGATTCGACACTATTTTGTACATATTTCTACATTCCATAAGTAGTTCTTTTATAGCTTGTTGTGCATCATTATCTTCAACACATGAATCATCATTATTATAACAAGTATTTTACTACTAACTTCTTCTTCATCATTAGAATGGTTGGATGCCATCAAAGCAACGTTTGCGCATTCGTCATTTTCTGAATTTGAAGATGAACTTACTTCATTATCTTCCCATGCTATGTATGCCTTTTTGAACTCTTTCCTTTTGGTAGCATTTTTCTTGATAATGTTAGGATATTCTGCTTTCATGTGTCCTTGTTTCCCACATTCAAAGCAAGTAAAATTCTGATTTGCAGTGGAAACATCTTTCTTCCTAAAGGTTTTGTTTCTCTTGAATGTTTTATCGTTTTGAAGAAATTTACCGAAATTTTTAACAAGGAGGGTGATGTTTTCATCTTCATCTGAATTTTCTTCATTCATTAATTCTTTCGATTCTATTTCATGCTCTTGTAATTTTCCGAAAAGTGCAAAGAGTGACATTTTACATAAACTTTTCTTGTCATAGATTGTTGTCACTTTAGGCCAAGTGCCATCAAATGATTTGTTAAGTGAGAGAGTCTTTTCTGCATGTCTAGAATTGGTTCTCCTAGTTGCATTCGAAACATTTCATATTCTTGAGACAAAGTGTTTAATTTTGAACGTTTTGCCTCAATTGTTCCTTCGTGGGTTAATTCAAGAGTATCTCATATTTCTTTTGCTGTTTTGCAGTGAGATATACGAAACAATTCGTCCATTTCTAATGCTGATTGTAACATAATTTTGGCTTTCTTGTCAAACAACACTTTTCTCTTTTCATCGTCTGTCCATGAGGTTTTTATTTTTATTTTTTCTTTATTGTTGATGACCGTTGTTGGAATATATGGACCATTTTCTACAGCCTCCCATATGTCATCTCCTTGTGCCTCAAGGTATGCCTATATACGTATTTTCCAAAAATCATAATGGTCACCGGTAAAGCAAGGTGGTTTGTTGCTGCTACCACCATCTCTAAAAACAGGTTGTGCGGAAGCCATGAATTGAGGAGCAAATTTCCAGAACCTGCTCTGATACCAATTGTAAGTACAGAGGCGCACCTAAGAGGGGGTGAATTAGGTGTTTAAAAACTTTTCTGGTTTTTAGAGTTTTGTGTGTTATTATACTGGTTGTGTTAAGTGTATGAAAGCTTTGCAAATGACTGAAAGTAAAGCACACAAAAATTTATCCTGGTTCCCCTTACAATCAAGGGTACATCCAGTCCTCTTGCACACCACGAGAGATTTTCACTATTTGTTAGAATAAGTTACAAGTCTAACACTATGACCTCAGTTACAAATTCTTAACACTTTTGCCAGATAGCACACCACTATCTTAGTTGACAACACTTGAAGAATCTACACTAAGTTTTTCAAATAATAAAATAACTTCAAATGATTTTGTGACTATGTTCTTAACTAAGAACAAGAATATAAAACTAAGTATAATGATACTAATCAAGCACACTTTCAAGTACAACTGAGAACCTTTCTTAATGATATGAAATTGAAAAACATGTACTTGAAAATATGAAAATGAAGCTTTGAAAGTTTTTGATATTTCAGAAAATAGTTCTAAGATTGGTAGGTCGGATTAGTCAGTAAGAACTGAAGCTATGAGGTATTCATACTCCATAGACATCACTTCATATCAATGGCAATTGTTCCCATAAGTTTTGATGAAATTATGCAATGATCCAGAACTGAAAAATTGCATTGTATCGAAGTTGTATTCGAATACCGCCTCAGTGTATTCGAATACACTTCTGTAACATTCAATTTTTATTCAAAATTTGAACTTCGTTTTCGAATACAAGTATGTGATTTTTGCCACTGACTTGAGTTGTATTCGAATACGCGTAGCTGTAGTCGAATACAAAAGTTCAGTTTTAGTTATTGACTTGATATCTGTATTTGGCTACAACACTCCGTATTCGAATACAAATCTTCAGTTTTAGCTACTGACTTGCTATCTGTATTCGGCTATGACACTTCGTATTCAAATACAGATCTTCAGTTTTTGCTACTGACTTAGCGTTTGTATTCGGCTACGAGAAGCTGTAGTCGAATACAACATTGATTTTGTCAAAAACTTTATTTTTAAATATTTGTTTATGCATTAAAATACTTAGAAAATACTTTTGTTGCATATGCTACATATAGAAGGTTCTCATAATATTGTATTTGAAATGTAATTTGAATTATTATCAAGTACCTTAAAGCCTAAGTTACCTAATATGACTTGAAAGATGATTTTCCTTTGAGTTTGCATTTTGATCATTACTCATAGTCTTTTGTCTTCATAAAAAATATAGATCTTATTCTTTATCAATTTATTTTTAGGTGCAAACACCTCCATCTACTTGTATTAACACACACAAACACATATAAATGGTCTAACCTTACACCAACGGGGTTGAGTCTAGCAGAAGAAGATAAACACATTCAATGTGATTAATTTGTATACAAATATCTGTTGAGAGATATACCCAAATTTAGTCCAACCTTATTTTATTTTATTTATGCCTTGACTTAATTAAAGAATAATATTTGATAGTAACCAAAATTTATTCTAAGATCTCCTTAAAACAATCTAAGTGACATTAATTGTTGATGGTAGTGGTAATTGTTGGGAGTCAATTCAAATTTTCAAAGTGTGAAATTTCAATGCATGGAAAAAGAGAATGGATATTTCAAGGTCTTAGAATTTGACAATTGAAACTTGTACATTCAACTAAGAATAATGAATTAGGAGTTTCTATAACTCATTGACATTGAGGAGTATTGATCTTTTTTTGGAAGAAGTCAAATTCTCTATCTTATAAATAACTAGACTTGTCATTTTTTCAAGAGGTGAAGCACTCCCAAATTTGGGTGATCATGACAAGAGTTGAAGAATCTCCATCTTAGATGATCATGCTGATAATTGAGGTATCCCCAACCATGTTCTAGTGAGAGGAAGTGAAGGTGATCATTTATTGTTTGTGATGTGAGTGTTATCATTTCTTGTAACTCTTAAAGTGAGAGAGTATTGTAGGGTGAGACACATATTGAGTTGGATAACAAATTTTTGTAATTGTATTTGAGATAATGAATATAATTATTGAGATATTCCCGTAGATATAGGTAAGAGGTGTCGGACCACATAAATCTTTATGTGCTCTCTATTACTTTTTTTGTAGATTGTTCTTGTGTGTTCATAAAAAATTAATAAGCGTGTAAGTCAATAAGTGTGTGTGGTATTTCTTCAACAATAGTGTGGTGATGAAAACAATGAGTGTAGATCGAGTGATTATAGCAAAGGTAATGGTTGTAACAAGTGATTTCTAAGGGCTTATTCTAGGGGAGGGGTTGTGAGTTTTTAGTGTTTTGCTTTGAAAGTGACTTTCAAAACCAAAACATGTTTGGGTAAAATGAGGCTGAATTGATTTTTTACTTAATTTTAAAACAGTTTTTCCTTTAAAGTCAAACAAAAAAGTAAGTTTTATAATTTTTTTTTTAAAATTAACTTGTCACCATAGGTAAACATAAGCACCACTTCAATAATCATCGATCACCACCTCTAACCACCACCACCACCAACCACCCACCTCGAACCTTACCACCACCACCGATCACCTCCATCATCACCGAATACCACCTCTAGTCACCACTAACACCACCAACCACCCACCTCTAATAACCATCACCACCATCTTCGACCATCACCATCGATCACCTTTCTTTGACCACTGCCGCCACCACCGACCACCATATATGACCTCCATCCACCTCCCACCACCACCTATCTCCAGCCATCATATCCCATCACCGACCAACATCTTCAACTACATCTGCCATCACCACCCACCTCCGACCCTAGTTAGAACCACTGACTATCCACCTATAACAACCGACACCACTGTCTCCGACCACCCACCTCCGATCACTACCACCACCATCTCCAACACCCGCCATCACCCACCTCTAACCACCGTCTCTTTTGACTATTGCAACCCCCTTTGACGATTCATCACTACAACGATGGTCATCTTCGACAACTATCACTTTCAATCACTATTACTAAAATTATGGTTAAATATGTTTTTTATCCCTATAAATATACAATATTTTATTTTTAGTCCCTCTAAAATTCCTCTTCAAACAATGGTCCATCAAATATTTTTTATCAACAATTTTGGATTTTGCTTTTTATCAAACAATGGTGTCATTTGTATTTTTAAACAATATCTTGTAGACATATTTAAAATAATATAAGAATATTCCCTACAAAATTTAGAATTTTGTTAACAAAAAATGAATTGAATATGAATTTTTAAGTGCTAAAAGCTTAAAAAAAATCATATTTAATTCATCATTTGTTAAAAAAATTTAAATTTTTGGGGGAGATATTCTTATAATGTTATAAATATTCATGCAAAAAATCATTAAAAAATTCTTAGATAATGCATATGAATTCATGTAAAACCGGGGACCAAAATTGTTAGTTGAAAATATTTGAGGAACTATTGTTTGAACAAAAATTTTATAGGGACAAAAAACGAAATATGATATATTTGTAGGGAACAAAAACTTATTTAGTTCATAAATAAATTATTATTTTATAATATTTAAATTATTTTAAAATAATTAAAATTTATTTATTTTTCATTTTCATGTGTCAATATTTTTAATATTTGGTGAATTCATAATGAGATAGGGTAAAAAGAGTTATTCAATTCAATTAAAATAAAAACTGAAATTCAACTAATAGCCGAAATTCAAAATTCAAAATGTGTGTTGAAAAATGTGTTAAATAGTGTGATTAGAAATATACGAAAACAAGTTTGTTTTTGATTGTTTACTCTGAAAAAACAAGTTTTTAAATAATTCATATAAAACAGGGTAATTAAATGATTTTCTAATTATAATTTTTTAATTATTTTAAACATTCATAAATTAAATGAACAAGTTTATTTTGGAAAATTGTCTATATAGTTTAAACTAATTATTTTGTGTAATCTTATGACAACATTTAAAGGAGAAAATTTAGGAGTCGTTTAGGTCATATTTGTTATGATGTTCACTACAAAGATGTAAAAATAGTAAAATACTCAATGGTTAAAAAAAGGAGAATTCTTATTTACGTGTGATAAAAAGTGACATAACTTCAAATGATTCGTTGTTCAATAATATATAAAGATTTCTACCGAGCACCTCCACAACTGTACTTGCCACCCCCTCAAGACACATGAAAATACAATTTTACCCTTTTAACCATTTATAATAAGTTTCAAAATAGATAGTTTCGAAATTTTCAAAGTTTTGAAATTTTCAGAAGTTTCAAATTTTCATGTTTTTTCATCGCAAGGGAATTTATTTCCTACCACTGGTCTATGACTTACATGGATCACATGTTGTTATCTTTCTTTCCCCCGATCACCAGCTATCCATCTAGTCATCACACTACGCTAAAAATTGCTTTTTACAGCGCTTTTTTTTAAAGCCCTTTACAGTGCTTTTAAGCGCTCTAGTATCTAGTGTTGTAAAAGGATACAACAGTGCTATTGAAAATACAAAAAAGCGCTGTAATAGGTCTCATATATAATGCGCTTCTTATAACAGATTTACAACGCTTTTTTAAAAGAGCGTTGTAATAGGTCTCATATATAGCACACTTCTTATATTAGATTTACAACACTTTTTTAAAGTAGCGCTGTAATAGGTCCCATATATAGCGTGCTTCTTATAATAGATTTACAACGCTTTTTCAAAAGAGCGCTGTAATAGGTCCCATATATAGCGCGCTTCTTATAATAGATTTACAGCGCTTTTTCAAAAGAACGTTGTAATAGGTCCCATATATAGTTATTTAACATAGATTTACAATGCTTTTAAAAAAAAAGCGCTGTAAAAGGACTTAAAGAAAGCGTTGTAAAACGTTTAAAAAAGCTCTGTAAAACGATTTTTTATGGCATTTTTTAAAGAAGTGCTATCTTTTTTATTACATATTATGAACATCAAATATCACATTCAGATTCTTCTTTTCAACATTAAAATTCACATCACAGCAACAAATTCTTATTCACATTCAACAATATCGATTACAAGTGTTTCACAGCAACAAATTACAATAAATTACAGTATGAATTACATATATTATTGAAACAAATTACATTCAACATATTCACAGTATGAATTACATATTCACATAACAAATTACATCATGACCGTAGCAATATATTCACAGTATGAATAACATATTCACATAACAACTTACATCATGACAGTATATCAACAAATTAATTACAAATTATATAATGTTCATTTCGAGGACAAACTGACATCATTCTTCTTTCATTTCTTTGAGATCATTTTCAGAGTAAGTTGGATTGAAGTTGTCAAAATACTGAAGCAAAATAAGTTAGAATCAAATATATATATATATATATATATATATATATATATTATATATATGAAAATCAAAATATAATGAAAATAACGTACCGTTTCTGGAATTATATGTTGTTTCAGATCAACAATCTCCTTCATGAACCTTATTATATAGTATTTGCAGTCTATGTTGTTAGTTTGACGCGGACACTATAAAATAAAACATGTACGCCAATAAATATTTATGCATTGATTGTAAATGAAAATTTAAAGGAATATAATTAAGTTTTATAACAAAAATTTCAAACCTTTACTAGAAGCCATGTGATGTTGTTTGACTTAGTCTTCGACACTAAAACACCCCTTTGAGCGCAGAAAACTTGCAGAGCACTATCAAATAAATGTGATTATTATTCAATGACCAAACATATTATTTATATATGTAAGAAATAAATGAATGTTACTTACGTGTCGAAGATGTTCTTTATATCAGGGTGATTGTTGAAATGACCGTGCAATGGGTCTAAATAATATACAATTTCAGCAGTCGCATTTATGGCAAACAACACCTAATGTTGCCTACAACAACACAAATTTGGTTGGCAAATTTGTTTACACAACTCATAATATCATAAATTAAAAAATATATAGATAAAGTATCTAATTACGTACTCTGAATTGTATGGTGCCAGAAACATCTTGTCCTTCTCTTTATTTTCTATAAGTCTATCAACTACATATTTATTTACATTATCTAGATCGAGTTTAAACATGGATAGTTTATGCGGAGATAAGAATGAAAATCCACTTGACAATTTCCGCGCGCATACCAACTTCTCGTACAAAAACCTTCAAATATAAAATTAGATTATAATATCAATAAATTAATGTGGCAGTGATGCAATTAAAAGGTAATTTATATCTTAAATAAAATATTTATATTACCTGATGTATATGCTGATTACAGTAGCACTCAGCTCTTTATGATCGGGAAGTTCGTATATTTGCTCTTTGCCAAATATTTCTAAATACTCTTCTCTGAATATACTTTTTTCCATGTCTATCATACGTGTATCATTGTTGCTCTTCATATTCATCTTTGTTGCTGTGTCAAGACACTCGCCAAATCGAGCAAGGCGTGGTTGACTTATTTTAGGAAGATCAATTGATTTTCCTCGATCAAGTTTTTGCATTTTGGAAGGTTTATTTTTATCACGGACCTACACCTGCGGTGCAGCGAGTTTATTTTTTGTTTGAATCTCAAAAAAAATGAGGTTGATCAGTTTGTTAGTTATTATAGTAAGCTAATCATTTCATATACATGAATTGATGTATATGTCAAACCTTTTTTGGTGCCTTTTCTGGCGAAGTGACAGACTCGCTGCGAGGGATCTTATCATCATTCCCTTCAGCAACAATCTAAATAAATGTGAAATATAAAAGCGGAAAAATCGGCAATTACATATAATCAATCATAATCATACAACTAAACATACATAGCAATTAAAACATACATCATGATCAGTGCCAACAAGATGTTTCGGCCATGCCACACAGCTACCTATTGCTTCTCCCAAAAGTTTCATATCTCCGTCGTTGTCGGGGATAGGCAACGGTGCAAGTGGTTCTAAAGCCACCACAGGTGACACTTTAACATGGCCGGCACAGACATCTTTGTTGTGCAATACTTCTCCCAAAGTATTGTACAATGTTCCTTTCCCAACCATGCGGGTAGGGGAAGAGAAGTATAGGCAGCAACGTGAAACACCCTAAATTAAATCAATGATTAATACATAAGTATGTAAAACAATTAGGTTGAATGAATTTCTTATTTTGTTAAGTAATTAATTACCTTCGGTAGACTTTTACGACCAATGTTGCAACGTCCATCTTCACTTTCTATTTTCATTTCACGTTGAAGTTGTTTTTCCTTATCTTTTTTAACCAAGTATGCAACTTGCTCCAATAGGGTTTTCAGTGCTTCTAATACTTGATCATTTGAGGGATTTGTGCGCTTCTCATGTGAAAAATGTTGGAACGAAGTTGGTTCTAAGTACTTAGGATTTTGATGTTTACAAAAGCACTCCATGTAATCTTATTTTGAACCTTGAATTATTAAAACAAATGCCATCAGAAGTTGAAGTAATCAAAGTAGAAGATCAAAGGGTTCCAGAGATTGAATTCTGAAGGTACCAGAAGATACTCCAAGATGTCAAAACATCACCAGAAGGTATCTTTGCTGGCCCAGATCAGAAGGAAGCAAAGTCAGAAGGAGACCTGGACCAGACCAGAAGGAAGCCTGCCAGAGGGAGACTTGATCCAGACCAGTAGAAGTCAAAAGTCAGACTTAATCTAGAAGTTATTCTGACCAGAAGATGGCCTGGCAGTGAAATGATAAACAGCCCAGACTTCATCCAGACTTAATCAGAGGATAAGTCAAAGGGTCTAGAACAAGAGATTCAACCCAAATTTGACCCAGACGAGAAGATAGCATGGTTCAGGGTATGAAACTAAGTCCAAACCAGAAGAAATGATCTCCAGAATTGATCCAGAACTGATCCAAAACATAAAGTAAAATGTCCAGACTGAAATATTATTTGTCTAGATTTAATTTCAGTTTAATCCAGACCAAGTCCAGAATTGGTCCAAATGAGATGGAAGATACTCAGATCAATGGTTCAAATTTAAGTATTTGGCCCACTGTTAGCCGAGATCAGAAGATCAGACCATGGCCCAGTGTTGGCCGAAATCAGAAGGTCGGGATGTGTGGTCCAGCAGTGGTCGAGATCAGAGGATCACATCATATCAGTTTGCAAGTCCAGGATGGCCGAGATCAGAAGATCAGAAAGTGTGGTCCAGGGTTGGCCGAAATCAGAGGATCATAGCATATCACTTAGTATGGTCCAGATGTGGACTAGCGCAGAAGATCAAATGGTCCAAATTTAATCATGAGGACTAACGGTGGAGATTTTAATTTATTTTGATCAAAGTATTAAAAAGATTTGTTACAAAAATAAAGTGAAGTATTATGGAACTCAGGAGCTGTTGGCGGGAAGAAACTAAAGACATGATTGGCCAGTTATTTTGAAAGAAAATTTGAAGATTAAAAAAAGATATGTTTTTTATTTAAATGAAGCCCAATTGGTCAAGATATTTTTGCAAGAGAATCCAACAAGATTCAGCTCGAAATTAAGCTTGGAAGAGGCCCTAATCAGCATCTATAAAAAGAGGCTCAAGGCAGAATACTTAGTATCGAAAAATCACAAAAGATTCATACACTTCCAAAGCAAACACTCAAGTTTTCAGTGAGGTTAATTGTGAGTTCTAGCTTTCAAGAAGTAAGCACTCGTTTTATTTTCTTTCCCTTGTGTTAGATCTAAGTTGTTGAAGTAGAGTCTACAATCTGAGGGACTCAGAAGGGGTAGCAGATTACTTGGCAATTAGATTCAAGGCGTTGTAATTCCTTCTACAATCTGGGGTTGTCAGATTGGCAGGAGAAGACTTGACTTAGGAAGTCAAGGTGTTGTATTCCTCAAGAGTCTAGGATTGTTAGATTGTTTGAGAAGACTGACTTGGAGGGTCAGTGGTATTGTTGTAATTCAAGGTTTGAATTAGTGAAATCCTTCAAGGTGAAGGGACTCGATGTAGCCTCATTAACGGTGAACCAGTATAAAAATTCTATGTTTTATTTTTACTTTATATCCGTTGCTAACTCTGTTTTTATTCATACATCAAGTTTTGTTTTAAAAGTGTAAAAACAGGAAAAGTATTCAAGTTAGTCAAACACAATTCAACCCCCCTTCTCGTGTTTGCACCTTCAATTGGCATCAGAGCTCTATCTCAAGGCTGAGCACTTAACAGTGTTTGAGGAAAGGTCCAAGGGGTTCAACATGGCAGAATCCAGAGATGAATTGGGAGGCAACATCAACAGACCACCATTGTTTGATGGAGAAAGGTTTGAGTATTGGAAGGACAGAATGAGAAGTTTCTTCATATCTTAAGATCCTGAACTATGGAAGATGGTAGTCAAAGGATACACTGCACCTACTGTTCCAGAAGATCCAACTAAAGAACTGGACATAGATGATATGAAATCAGACCAGAGAAGATTACACAAACATCATCACAAGTCTAGAAACATCATGATCAGTGCCATCACATTCAAGGAATTTGATAGATGCACAGATAAAGAAACAGCAAAGAGCATATTCGACAGTCTGGTTCTGACCTATGAAGGAAGCCAGCAGGTTCAGAAAGCAAAGGCTAACATACTGATCAAACAGTATGAAATGTTCAAGATGGAAGATGATGAAAACATTGATGAAATGTTCTGCAGATTCCAGACTCTGATATCTGGACTGAAGGTCTTGAAGAAAAGCTACACAACAACAGATCATGTCAAGAAGATTCTAAGAAGTTTACCAACCAAGTGGAGACCAATGGTTACTGCAGTTCAGCAAGCCAAAGATCTGAATAACTAAAGACTTGAAGATCTGATCAGCTCACTCACGTATCATGAAATAGAACTGGAAGCAGATGAACCAAAGAAGAAGAAGAATCTAGCCGTGAAGTCAAAACAGAAGAAAGCTGCAAAGGCAACATCAGAATCAGAGGATAGTGACAGTGACTGTGATGATATGGCTTACTTAACCAAAAAGATGGTTAAGATCTGGGAAAACAGGAAGAGGAGAGGTTCCAAGAAGAAATATAACAACAAAGATAAGGAAGAATCTGACAAGAAGAACATCATCTGTTATGGATGCAATAAACCTGGACATATCAAGTCAGAATGTCAAAATCTGGAAAAAGGAAAACAGCACAAGAAGAGTTCTAGATTCAGAAAGAAGGGTCTGATGGCAGCCTGGGATGTATCAGAATCAAAGGAAAAAGAGGTAGAAACAGCAAAGATGGCACACATCAGGTCTGCCTCTAGACTTCACAAAGGCAAGAATTCTGGAAGGAAAGCAGGCAGAAGGAAGAATGATCGAAGCAGTCATTCAAGCAAGTCTGGAAGCACATCAGAGGGAGCAACTCTGGCTCTGATGGCTCATAAAAATTCAAGTTCTGAATACAGCTCAGGCTTTGGAACAGATTTAGAAGATGAAGACAATGAGGTATTTTTCCGATCTCTCTAAATCTGAATTAATTGATGTTGTAAAAGACTTTTAAATGCAAACAATAAGATGTCTTTAAAAATGAAAACTCTTAGGGAAGATAAGAAAAATCTAACCAAAGAAGTCCAAGTTTTAAAGAATTGAAATTCTGAGTATGCAACTGAAAACAAGGATTTTAAAACTGAAGTTGCAAGACTCAAATCTGAAAACCAAACTCTCAAAAGTAATATATGTTCCACTTCCAAAACTATTTATGAATCTGATATGCATGAACAATTTTTTCAAAACTTTATTTCTAATGGAATGGAAATAAGTAAATATGCATCTATGATTTATGGAAACAGTAACACTGGAAAGAGAGGTCTTGGTTTTACACAAACGATTACTGAAAGTAAAGTTGTTCATTCTGATGTTTTATGCATTGTTTGTGCTAAGAAAGGTCACTCTAAACTATCTTGTCCAATGGTAAAATCTGAACAAGATCAGAGAGCTGTTAAGACTAACAAACCTGGACCCAATCAGTTCTGGGTACCAAAAGATCAAATTGTCTATGTTGCAGATATTCTGAGCAACCAGAAGGAGACACCAACAATGGTGCCTGGACAATGGATGTTGGCAATGCACAAGCAGAAGAAGGATTATGTTCCAACATCTACCAAATAGAAGCCAAGTGACTCTGGTAGAAGAAGAACTGGTCAACACAATACCTATCAGAACCAGAACCAGAATCATAGGAGGAACAGGAAATATCAATGATATCACACGAATCAGAACAGGAATTGGAACCAGTATCAGAGGAACAGGAACTGGAACCGGAACTGGAACCAGTATCAGAGGTACAAGCACTGGAACCAGTATTAGAGGCACAGGAACTGGAACCAGAACCAACACTGGAACCAGAATCTGAATCAGTACCAGAACCTGAACCAGAACCAGCATAATTACCAGAATCAATATAATCACCAAAATCATCATAAGTTCCAGAATCACCAGAGGAACATGGTGTATCAGCCAAAGCAGAAAGAGAGGAATCCGAATCAGGAGAGTTCTTCAAACACTCCAGTGAGATTCATCAAGACTAAAAACCTAGAAGGGAATTCAAATCCCTTAATCCAAACCATGTAATCACAGAACATACAGATTCGAAATCTGAAAATCAGAAGCAAGAGGATTTTCAGAGTAAAACTGAAACTGCTGACATAGAGGTTACATCTTGCTGTAAATACTATTATTATTTGATATTTATGTTTACTGTGATAACAAGAAGCTTGATCTTAACAAATCAAAGCTAGATAAGTATTCTGCAGGTTTTCAAACTATCAAAGGAACCAGGTGATTCACACGAATTGAACACTTCAGCAGAAACAACATCCAGTGGTTTCAAAAACAAGCAGAAACCACCAGAAGCAGAATTAATGGTTTGGCTGTATTGAGTTCATTTTTAAATTAATTGATTTATATTATGGTATATGACAAACTGCTTGATCTTGACAAATCAAAGCAAGATAAAGATAGTGCAGGTTCACCAGAACCAAAGGGAGCAGAAGCAGAAGAAACAGAAGTACCTGGAAAGGTAGAGGATAAAAGCAAGTCAGCAACACATGACAAATCTTCAAAGGATAAATCTGATCAAGTCAGAAACAGCCAAAATAAGTCAGAAGAGAAATCTAGATATCTACCAAAATCAGAAGCTGTTACAGTTTTACCAGAACCAGAAACTAATTTATCAGAATCAGAAGCTGTTACAGATTTACCAGGACCAAAAGTTGATTTATCAGAATCAGAAATTGTTGCAGGCAAAAGAACTTGAAAAAGCAGAAGCTTCAAGCAAGAATACAACAAATCTTCAAATCTGAAGTAGAAGGTTGGATACTTGCAATACAAGAAGAGTTGAATGAATTCCAAAGGAATGATGTTTGGGATCTGGTATCCAGACCAAACAAAAACATTATTGGAACCAAGTGGGTGTTCAGGAATAAACTCAATGAAAAAGGTGAAGTGGTAAGGAACAAAGCCAGATTAGTAGCTCAAGGACACAGTCAACAGGAAGGTATCGATTACACTGAGACAATTACTCAAGTGGCCAGGTTAGAAGCAATTAGAATTCTTTTATCATTTGTTGCTAATCATGATATAATGTTGTATCAAATGGATGTTAAAAGTGCATTCTTAAATGGCTATATAAGTGAGACCCCCTGGATTTGAAAATTCTGATTTTCTAGACCATGTTTTTAAACTTAAAAAATCTTTATATGGTTTAAAACAAGCACCAAGGGCATGGTATGACAGACTTAGTAACTTTCTGCTTAAGAATGAATTTAATAGAGGTCGGATTGATAATACACTATTTAGGAAATCCATTAAAAATGATATTTTGATTATCCAAGTTTATGTATGATATCATATTTGGATCAACTAATGGCACTTTGTGCAAAGAGTTTTCTGACCTAATGCAGAAAGAGTTCCAAATGAGCATGATGGGAGAACTTAAGTTCTTCATGGGAATTCAGATTCATCAAGGTAAATCAGGTATACTCATTCACCAATCTAAATACACTAAAGAACTTCTTAAAAAGTTCAAAATGAGTGAATGTAAGCCTATGGCCACCCCCATGCACCCAACCTGCTCACTTGAGAAAGATGAAACCAGCCAAAAGGTAGACCAGAAAACATACAGAGGTATGATTGGATCCCTTCTTTATTTAACTGCTTCTAGATCTAACATCCTGTTTAGTGTTTGTGTCTGTGCCCGTTTTCAAGCTGACCCTAGGGAATCCCATTTAACTGCTGTCAAACGAATTTTGAGATACCTTAAAGGAACCACCAACCTTACTTTGTTATACAAGAAAAACCCCCACCTACAAACTCAGATGTTTTTGTGATTCCTACTATGCTGGAGACAAGCTAGAAAGGAAAAGTACAAGTGGCAACTGCACTTTCCTAGGTGATAATTTGTTCTCTTGGTCAAGCAAAAGATAAAGCACAATTGACATGTCAACAGTTGAAGCTGAGTATATATCAGCAGCAGGATGCAGTTCACAGTTACTCTGGATGAAACATCAACTTGAAGATTACAACATCTTTGAAACCAATATCCCTTGTTCTGTGATAACACTTCAGCCATAAACCTAACCAAGAACCCTATCTTACACTCTAGAGCCAAACACATTGAAATAAAACACCATTTCATTAGGGACCATGTTCAAAAACGGACTTTAAGCATCCAGTTTGTGGACACTGATTATCAATGGGCTGACATCTTCACCAAAGCATTACTAGAAGATAGGTTCGAGTTCATTAAGAAGCATCTCAGCATTACCTCCATATCTGACTAGCTCAAGTAGTCATCTTAGGAGTTTTTAAATTTCTTGTAATTTTATTTTCTGTCTTTTATTTTCTGTTTTACTTTCTGTAATTTGTAAAGAGAAAAACAAAAAACAATACAAAAATAGTAGGACCTATTTTTGGCTGATGACAAAAAAGGGGAGAGAGAGAGAGAAAAAGGAGCAATAAGTAGAAAAGGAGAGATAAAAAAAAGAGTGAAAAAGAAAGAGATGAAAAGATAAGGAGTTGAAAAGGAGAGGAAACAGGGAGAGAGAAAAATAAAGAGAGAAAAAGAAAGAGAGAAAAAGAAAGAGTGAAAAGAGAAGGAGTTGAAAAGGAGAGGAAATGTAAAGAGTGAAAAGAGAAGGAGTTGAAAAAGAGAAAAAACAGGGAGAGAGAAAAATAAAGAGATGAAAAGAGAATGAGTTGAAAAGGAGAGGAGAAGAAAAGAAAAGAAAGAGTTATCTAGAAGGAGTTGAAAAGGAGAAGAAAAAGTCAATATTAGACTGAGGGGGAGAGATTGGTATGAGGGGGAGTAATTGAAGTCTTCGAGTTACAAGCTAGAAAAATAAGTTAAGGTTTTGTCATCATAAAAAAGGGGGAGATTGTTGGAACCAAGTTGGTTCTAAGTACTTAGGATTTTGGTGTTTACAAAAGCACTCCATGTAATCTTATGTTGAACCTTGAATTATTAAAACAAATGCCATCAGAAGCTGAAGTAATCAAAGCAGAAGATCAAAGGGTTCCAGAGATTGAATCCTGAAGGTACCAGAAGATACTCCAGGATGTCAAAACATCACCAAAAGGTATCTTTGCTGGCCCAGATCAAAAGGAAGCAAAGTCAGAAGGAGACCTGGACCAGACCAGAAGGAAGCCTTCCAGAAGGAGACTTGATCCAGACCAGTAGAAGTCAAAAGTCAGACTTAATCCAGAAGTTATTCTGACTAGAAGATGGTCTGGCAGTGAAATGATAAACAACCCAGACTTGATCCAGACTTAATCAAAGGATATGTCAAAGGGTCCAGAACAAGAGATTCAACCCAGATTTGACCCAGACCAGAAGATAGCATGGTTCAGGGTATGAAACTAAGTCCGGACCAGAAGAAATGATCTCCAGAATTGATCCAAAACTGATCCAAAACAGAAAGTAAAATGTCCAGACTGAAATATTATTTATCCAGATTTATTTTGAGTTTAATCGAGACCAAGTCTAGAATTGGTCCAGATCAGAGGGAAGATATTTGGCCCAGTGTTAGCCGAGATCAGAAGATCAGACCATGGCCCAGTGTTGGCCGAAATCAGAAGGTCAGGATTTGTGGTCCAGCAGTGGTCGAGATCAGAGGATCACATCATATCAGTTTGCAAGTCCAGGATGGCCGAGATCAGAAGATCAGAAAGTGTGGTCCAGGGTTGGCCGAAATCAGAGGATCATAGCATATCACTTAGTATGGTCCAGATGTGGACTAGTGCAGAAGATCAAATGGTCCAAATTTAATCATGAGGACTAACGGTGGAGATTTTAATTTATTTTGATCAAAGTATTAAAAAGATTTGTTACAAAAATAAAGTGAAGTATTATGGAACTCAGGAGCTGTTGGCGGGAAGAAACTAAAGACATGATTGGCCAGTTATTTTGAAAGAAAATTTGAAGATTAAAAAAAGATATGTTTTTTATTTAAATGAAGCCCAATTGGTCAAGATATTTTTGCAAGAGAATCCAACAAGATTCAGCTCGAAATTAAGCTTGGAAGAGGCCCTAATCAGCATCTATAAAAGGAGGCTCAAGGCAGAATACTTAGTATCGAAAAATCACAAAAGATTCATACACTTCCAAAGCAAACACTCAAGTTTTTAGTGAGGTTAATTGTGAGTTCCAGCTTTCAAGAAGCAAGCACTCGTGTTATTTTCTTTCCCTTGTGTTAGATCTAAGTTGTTGAAGTAGAGTTTACAATCTGAGGGAGTCAGAAGGGGTAGCAGATTACTTGGCAATTAGATTCAAGGCATCGTAATTCCTTCTACAATCTGGGGTTGTCAGATTGGCATGAGAAGACTTGACTTAGGAGGTTAAGGTGTTGTATTCCTCAAGAGTCTAGGATTGTTAGATTGTTTGAGAAGACTGACTTGGCGGGTTAGTGGTATTGTTGTAATCAAGGTTTGAATTAGTGAAATCCTTCAAGGTGAAGGGACTGGACGTAGCCTCGTTAAAGGTGAACCAGTATAAAAATTCTGTGTTTTATTTTTACTTTATATCCGCTGCTAACTGTGTTTTTATTCATACATCAAGTTTTGTTTTAAAAGTGTAAAAACAGGAAAAGTATTCAAGTTAGTCAAACCCAATTCAACCCCCCTTCTCGTGTTTGCACCTTCAAAAAATAACTTTTGGGAGTCACGCCAAATCCCTTACCCCTCACAGGACCAGAATATTCACGAACATTGAATATCTTGCCGAGAATGTTCCTGCAGCTAACTTCTTTATTTTCATCTTGATTTTCAAGACTTTGTTCCAAATTTTCCTAAAACACATGTAGTATTAAAAAGATAAGTTCAATATCATTTTTAAAATGAAATATTAAAAAATATTAAAGTGATAGTATACTTACACATTCTTGAACAACTTGTTGAACATTTTCGTTATCCACTATTCCATCTTTATTTACGCGAGCCTCCTTCCACAAGATATGACAACCCAATGGTTGATCGGATTTCGTCTCTTGCAGTTGTTCATTAAGACATAAAAAAAATATTAGTTATAAACTATAGTTTATAATCTAGCTAACACAATGTATAAAAGTGATGTTTACTTACAATTTTTTGCTCTAAACGCACATACCCCATACGTGATCTTTTGTATGGATGCACTGGGTTTTTTGCTCGCTCCCGATTTGCTGTACTTATATTCTATATACAAATAAAAAAATAACGATCGTGTAAAAAAATATAAGATATGAATATGAATAAAACACACATACTAATAAAATAAATATCACCACAAATGTCGGGTCTGAGCGTTTAGCAACAAAAGAGGTCCACTCTTTAGGTGTTATGTAGTGTTTGTAAATGTTAGGAACTTCAACATTCACATTTCCACACTTGTCTCTTAGGTAACAATTCGACAGATGAGATCTAAATCCTCTGTGAATTTTACTGACAACTCTAAGTACGTAATTTTTACACACATCTTCAATGTTAAAAGCGGTCTGAAAACCAAATAAATAAAGAGTTTGAATAAAAGTATTTCAATGGAAAAAATTATAATTAAGTAACAAAAAAGTGGAGTAAAAAACTTGATTACTTGTACATCACTCCACAGTATGTCTTTAGCATCCTTCAATACTTTGTCTCTCCAGTCATCGATTGTTATTGGGATATTTTGGCGGACAACAGCACCGATGTAGCTTACCATCATTGAACTGTTGGGCTCAATCGGCTGGCCACTTTCATTCCATCCCACCTAATAAACTCATAGCTAGAGTGTAAGTGATTGCTTTCAAAAAAAGAAAAAATAAATAAAATCTAAACCAAAGTATAATATATATACCTCAAATTTTATTCCAGTACTTCTTGCCATAATGACTTTTTGCGATATAGTTTCCCCACGCTTCACTTCGCCTTCATAGCCTTTAGTGTTGACAGCTTCATTGTTTACAACTTCAGTGTTTACAACTTCGTCATTTTGACGACCTAAATCGTTGTTGGAATCCATTTATCTACACATTTCACACAGTATAAGTTTAACATGCAGTATAAGTTCAACATGCAGTTTAGTGACAACAACAGATTGAATAAATACAACATGCACTATAAGTTTAGTGACAACGAGAAATGAATAACAATACATATAGTTCAGGGTTACGACGTCGCAGAAATACAAATAAAAATGTCTTGTGCAACGAGAAGATAGCACTAGGGTTCAACAGAGCGCTTTAAAAAACTGAACAAAAAAGCGCCTTAAAAACCTTTATGGTCGTCGGGATAGAACTTAGTGAAAATAGAGAATAATGAAAATAGAGAGTACGTAATGAATATAGACAAAGAGAAGGGTTTGCACTAGGGAGAAGAGTTCGTGTATGGAGAATGGTTCATATAGAGAGTACGTAATGAATAAGGGTTTCACACTGCCAAGTTCTTAAGGGATGAGAATATACGTAGTGAAGAAGAAAATGAAGAGGCGGTTTCTTATATTATCAGTTTACATAATATCATTAAGAAAAAACCCTTTTACAGCGCTTTTCCAAAGAGTGCTTTAAAAGAATATATAAAAAGTGTCTTAAATAGTATTTTACAGCGCTTATATACACGCTATATAAAAGGCGCTATATGAGCATTTTACAGCGCTTTTTACACATAAGCGCTGTAAATGTTGTCTCTAGTAATTGTAATTTATTTTTTTGAAACTATTTACAGCGTTTATTGGCAAAAACGTTGTAAATGTTATGTACTTGTATTTTATTTTGCATTTTACAGCGTTTTTTCCTATAAGCGATGTAACTGTTTTGTCTCTTGTAATTGTAATTTATTTTTTTGAAACCATTTACAGCGCTTATTGGCAAAAGCGCTGTAAATGTTTTGTACTTGTATTTTATTTTGCATTTTACAGCGATTTTTCTCATAAGCGCCGTAAATGTTTTGTCTCTTGTAATTGTAATTTATTTTTTTGAAACCATTTACAGCGCTGTGATATAATATCCATACTCATGGATACCAAATTGTTCATATCAACTTATATGATAAGTTCAGATTATAGTTAAAAAAATTATCAAATTGTCATCTATAAAATCAAATACTCAGTTCTGGCAGGTCAAGTTACATGAAATTTTACACAATGAGTACAGATCATTACATGACTTATATAAAACACATAAACACACTTAAGATGCCCTTCTTCTTTTCCTGGTGGGATTCACATTTGTTTGTCCATTAATGATACGAAACGATGGATTAATCCAAATTCCCTCATCATGATCATCTCTAAGATATAAACTATCATCAGTTGAACCAATTTCACATGGTTGTGATGTCGCAAAGAAAATATCATTACCAACATCTTCAACGTTGTTGTTATCATCACTTATTTTATTGGTCGATAGTGAAGGTGCAAACACGAGAAGGGGGGTTGAATTGTGTTTGACTAACTTGAATACTTTTTCTGTTTTTGCAGTTTTAAAACAAAACTTGATGTATGAATAAAACAGAGTTAGCAGCGGATATAAAGTAAAAATAAAAACACAGAATTTTATACTGGTTCACCGTTAACGAGGCTACGTCCAGTCCCTTCACCTTGACGGATTTCACTAATTCAAAACCTTGAATTACAACAGTTCCACTTACCCTCCAAGTCAGTGTTCTCAAACAGTCTAACAATCGTAGACTCTTGAGGAATACAGCACCTTGACTTCTAAAGTCAAGTCTTCTCCTACCAATCTGACAACCCCAGATTGTAGAAGGAATTACAATGCCTTGAATCTAATTGCCAAGTAATCTGTTACCCCTTCTGACTCCCTCAGATTGTAGACTCTACTTCAAAAACTTAGATCTAACACAAGGGAAAGAAAATAACACGAGTGTTTGCTTCTGGAAAGCTGGAACTCACAATGAACCTCACTGAAAACTTGAGTGTTTGCTTTTGGAAGTGTATGACTCTTTTGTGATTTTCGATGCTAAGTCTTCTACCTTGAGCCTTCTTTTATAGACGTAGATTAGGGTCTCTTCCAAGCTTAATTTCAAGCTGTATCTTGCCAGATATTCTTGCAAAAATAACTTGGCCAATCGGGTTTCATATAAATAAAAAACATATCTTTTTAGCTCTAGATTTACTTTCAAAAATAACTTTGACCAATCCTGACTTTAATTAATTCTGAACCAAATCTTTCTTCCCGCCAATAGCTTATGAACTCCCATACGACTTCACTTTATTTTTGTAACAAATCCTTTTAATACTTTGATCAAATTTCTCCACCGATTATCATCATGATTAATTCTAGACCGTTTGATCTTCTGCTCTAGTCCACATCTGGACCTTACTAAGTGATCTGTTGTGATCCTCTTATTTCGGCCAACCCTAGACCACACTTTCTGATCTTCTGAGCTTCTTATCACGGCCAACCTGGACTTGCAAACTTATCTGCTGTGATCCTCTGATCTCGACCAATGTTGGACCACACATTTTGACCTTCTGATTTCGGCCAACACTGGGCCATGGTCTGATCTTCTGATCTCAGCCAACACTAGGCCATAGACTTAAATCTTGACCATTGATCTGAACCTTTTCCCTCTGATCTGGACCAATTCTGAACTGGGTCTGGATTGAACTGAAATTAAATATGGACAAATAATATTTCAGTCTAGACATTTTACCTTCTGATTTGGATCAGGTCTGGATCAAATATGGACATCATTTCTTCTATTCTGGACTTAGTTTCATACCTTGAACCATGCTATCTTCTGGTCTGGGTCAAATCTGGATTGAATCTCTTGTTCTAAACCCATTAATTTATCCTCCGATTAAGTCTAGATCAAGTCTGGGTTGTTTATCATTTCACTGTCAGGCCATCTTCTGGTCAGAATAACTTATGGACTAAGTCTGACTTATGATTCCTTCTGGTTTGGATCAAGTCTCCCTCTGGCAGGCTTCCTTTTGGTCTGGTCCAGGTCTCCTTCTAACTTTGCTTCCTTCTGATCTGGGCCAGCAAAGATATCCTCTAGTAATTTCAGGATGCATCCTTTGGTACCTTCTGGATGAATTATCTGGTGTCTTCATCTTCTACCTCTGGAACCTTTATCTTCCGGTTGCATTTAATGTAATCTTTCTAAGTACAAAATAAGGTTACATGGAGTGCTTTTGTAAACATCAAAATCCTTAGTACTTAGAACCAACTTGGTTCCAACAGATAGGACAACAGACCATTTATCATCAGCAAGATCAGTGACATAAAACACTTGTTGAGCTTGCGACGCTAAAATAAAAGGTTCATCTTTGTATCCCACCCTACAAAAATCAACAAGCACGAACCCGGACGCATCCATCCGAACGCCATTATTATTATCGACCCACTTGCAACCAAAGATGGGAACACAAAACATTGTGTAATCCAACTCCCATATGTGCTCGATAACCCCAAAATATGATAGATTTGCAAATATTGGGTTTTGTCTTTTGCACTTGAGATATGCATCGCTTCAGCTACTAGAGTGACTCCGCTATTTTGCATAGTGGTTTGCTCATCTTGTTTTGTGGTATAAAATGTATAGCCATTAATTACATAACCGGTGTAAGAAAAGACATGTAAACTCGGGCCGTTTGCTAGCCACCTCAATCTCTCTGAAATTGAAGCGGGATCTATATCAAACTTTGAGCTAATGTGATTTTTTAGCCAAGGGATAAAACTTCGATTGTGCTCTCGTGTTATCTAATTTTTATTCCTGTTTAAACTAGATAACTGATCCATGTGTATTGTAACATACGGTTGAACCTTATCATCATTGTGCAGAACATACAATTGTGCCTGCTCCCATTCTGTTCTTGATATAGTCATCACTCTCTTTCCAATTATCCCTTCTCCTGTTATTCTTCCCGAATGACGAGACATAGGAAGTCCTATGGATTCAACATTGGATAGATATTCAGTACAAAATTCAACAGCTTCTTCGACAATGTACCGTTCAGCAATACATCCTTCTGATCGACTTCTACTTTTTACGCACCCTTTTAATATTTTCATATATCGTTCTATCAGATACATCCATTTCATGTAAGCTGGCCCACAAAGTTGTGTCTCTTTAACAAGATGAACAGTAAGGTGAACCATTATATCAAAAAACGAGGGTGGGAAATACATTTCAAGCTCACACAAAGTAACAACAATTTCCCTCTACGAAGTCGGTAATTTCTTAGGATCGATCACTTTACTACAAATTTCCCTGAAGAAGAAACATAATTTAGTTATGGCTCGTCGAACTTTTTCAGGTAAAAGGGATCGTATACCTGTTGGTAGCAAATGCTCTATTAGAACATGACAATCATGAGTCTTCAAACCTTTTAACTTGAGGTCTTTCATACAAACTAAATTTTTTATGTTTGAACTGTATCCTTCTGGAACTTTAACTTCGTGTAGAAATTTACATAAAACAATTTTTTCCTTCAAAGATAGAGTATGAGCGGCTGGAGGTAGATATGTGCGATTTCCTTTCTTTACGGGACCCAATTCATTTCTTATTCCCAATCGACCAAATCCAATTTTGCATTGATGTCATCCTTAGACTTTCCCGGAACACTGAGTAATGTACCAATAACACTATCAAAGACATTTTTTCGATATGCATCACATCGAGAAAATGTCTTATATACAATGACTTCCAATGCAATTCAAAGAAAATTGATTTTTTCTTCCACCAGTTTTGAAAAGCTCTCCCGCAAATGGTTTGCCAAATTTATTGGTCAAACCTTGTACTTTTTCCAATATTTGATATCCAATCGGTGCTTTTGGAGAAGTACCTTCCTCTAATTTTCCATTGAATGCATTTATCCACCTACGATAATGATGACTAAAAGGTAAAAATCTACGATGTCCAAGAAAGACGTTTTTCTTACAATGTTTCAACCGCATCCAATCAGTACTCTCTTCACATATAGGACATGAACACTGACCTTTAATGCTATACCTTGATAAATTACCATATGCTGAAAAATCATTAATTGTGCCGAACAACATAGCCCTCAAATTGAAACATTCTTTCTTATACCCATCATAAACTTCCACATCTGACTCCCATATCTTCAATTAAATGAGCCAAGTAAACATCAATATCATTCCCCGGTTGTTTGGGTCCAGAAATTAACAGAGACAACATCATAAACTTGCGCTTCATACATAACCATGGAGGTAGGTTTTAATCAACAAAATCACAAGTCACGTGTTGTGTGATATGCTTTGAAGACCATGTGGATTCATTCCATCAGTAGAAAGTGCAAGTCGTAGATTTCTTGACTCTCTACCGAAATCAGGATACTCGTGATCAATTTTTGCCCATTGTGGAGAATCTGCAGGGTGTCGTAACTTTCCATCTCTAATTCTTTCATCTGCATTCCATGTCAAGTGTTTTGAATCTTCTTCACTGCGATAGATTCACCTAAATCTTGGTATTATAGGAAAATACCATACGACTTTTGCTAGAGTAGATTATTTCTTCTTATATCGAGAGACATTGCATTTCGGACACGCCTTTAGTAATTCATATACGTTTCGAAATAAAATGCAATCGTTAGGAGACGCATGAATCCTTTCGTAACTCATGCCAATAGAGCACAAAATTATTTTAGCCTTGTAGGTTCGACTGGGAAGTTCATTATTATCTGCCAACATATCTTTTAGGAGTGTTACAACTTTAATATCGCCGAAAGTCTTGTGAATTTAGTACAACAATTATATAATGGTTTCTCTGCATCACTCAACAAACTATCAAACATTTTACGACAATCCTGAAGATCTTCTTCAACTCCTTTTGCAATATCTTCAACTCGGTCCCGCTCATATGTATCTGTGTCGAAATCATTTGAATCATATGTCGCATCACTGTCAAAATAAGTGTTCCCTTTGTTTTCTCACCATGTTTTATCCAACATGTATAGCTTTTATCAATTCCATGCCATACTAAATGTCTTTCCAATTCATCTGCTCTAACGTGTTTTCAAAAACAACATTTTAAACAAGGACAAGTGATTCGATTTGGGTCTTTTGCATTCTTCACTGCAAATTCAACAAACTCCTTTACTCCATTTTCATACTCTTTTGACAATCGATTGGCAAACATCCATTTCTGGTCCATTTTAATTATATGACCTATATGAATGCTGTAACACCCCGAGTTTATAACACAGCGCGAGTGTATTTTTTTTTAACCAAAATAAATAAAAGAATTTTCGAATTAATTCAAAAGAATTAAAAGAAAATAAAATTAAATTATTTCTTAAAATAATATGTCGTAAATTCAAACGACAAAAGTAATTAATTAATTACATCATAACTTTAATCGATTAAAATAATGTTGGAAAATTGATCTTTAAAATATACTAAAATAAATATACATCAAAAACTGTATCTTGGACCCACCAAAATATTTATTAGAGTGCGGAAAATATACAATTATCCCAAACCAAAATATTATCACAGTTGCAGAAAGAAAATATACAATAATCCCAAAATAAGTAAATACAGCCCTCAACACTAAGCCCTATACAAAAATTCTAGTCTGATCATGCACTCAAGCTACAGTAGCACGGTTTCCACCGCATACCCTACAAGTCTCGTCTTCACCCAGCTGTTCGTCCCTCTGCGTCGTCCACAAGTACTCCATACGTGAAGATCAAGGAAAACTAACGACGTCTCCGTCGTTAGTGTAACCGTCGGAGGTACGGGTTTGGGTATCATCTGAGGGTAAAGCCCAATTTTCCACAGTAATAGTAAAGGGTCACCAACCAAAATTAACAATTATCACATAGCATTTATGTCAACAATAACAAGTATATTCATGGCAGGTTCCAATGTTTATGACAACATGAATGAATAAATGTGTTCACTTATTAAAATGTATGACATTGACATTTTTGGAAAACACAAACAGTTAACATATATGTCATGTTGCAAGTACAAATACATTCAACAAAACACAACAACTCATTCAGCACTTAGAGTTCATAAGTTACTTGCACACAACAATTTCCACCCGTCAACATCATATCCAATCATAATTCACCGGTCGCCCACCCCGATGCAATATGTATATGCCAATGTACACAACTTCTTGGAACTACCAAGGTGCAGTCGCTCACAGACCAGCACACGTGGAGTCTCTCACGGACCAGCACGATTTACATATGTTAGGCTCTAACAGGGCCAACCTGACCATGGTGCAGTCTCTCACGGACCAGCACACATGCAGTCGCTCACAGACCAGCACGTTTTACATATACCAAGGTGCAGTCGCTCACAGACCAACACCAGTGCAGTCTCTCACAGACCAGCACCAGTGCAGTCTCTCACAGACCAGCACACGTGCAGTCGCTCACAGACCAACACCAGTGCAGTCTCTCACAGACCAGCACCAGTGCAGTCTCTCACAGACCAGCACACGTGCAGTCGCTCACAGACCAGCACGTTTTACGTATTTGAATGGACCACCACGAACACGCGGCCATTCCACAACCCATCACGGTTACTACATTTACATGTATTAGCCTCGCACGGATAGAATGGACCACCACGAACACGCGGACATTCCGTAGCCCGGATAGAATGGACCACCACGAACATGCGGCCATTTCGTAGCCGGATAGAATGGACCACCACGAACACACGGCCACTCTATAACCATCATGGTTACTACTTAACTTCGCGGACCATCACGGTTACCGCATCAACTCTGTGGCCCATCGCGGTCACCACCTGACTATGCAATGCATGGACATGCAATGTTTTCTCTTCACTGAAAACAGTATGCAAACACCAGCTAAAAATCCAGCCACTACATTACCACCTCAATTCATCTCAAACTATCTCAATAATCTCATTTTCATCACAACAACAAAGAATTCAAGAATCTCATCATTGCCACCTCAAACCTTCTCAAAACTCCATTTTAATTCATCACAAGCTTTCCCAATGTTTCCCCAACTCTTTAAGTTCATAAACCAATGTTTAAAACTGGAATTTTGAAAACAAACCAATTTGTATTCGAATACAGCTTCCTTGTATTCGAATACATAAGCTAAAACAGTGAAAAATCAGCATTTGTCACCACATCAACAAAGAATTCAAGAACCTCATCATCACCACCACAAACCATCTCTAAACTCCATTTTAATTCATCACAAGCCTTCCCAATTTTTCCCCAATTCTTAAAGTCATAAACCAATGTTTAAAACTGGAATTTCTGGAAAAAAAACAATTTGTATTCGAATACAGCTTCCTTGTATTCGAATACAAAAGCTAAAACAGTGAAAAATCAGCATTTATCACCACATCAACCAAGAATTCAAGAACTTTATCATCACCACCACAAACCATCTCTAAACTCCATTTTAATTCATCACAAATCTTCCCCAATGTTTCCCCAACTCTTTAAGTTCATAAACAAATGTTTAAAACTGTAATTTCTAAAAAAAAACTAATCTGTATTCGAATACAGCTCCCTTGTATTCCAATACAGATGCTAAAACAGTGAAAAATCAGCATTCTGTATTCGAATACAAGGGTGTCGTAGTCGAATACAAATGCGAATACAGTGGCAAAAATTGCAATCCTGTATTCGAATACGACAGGGTCGTAGCCGAATACAGATGTTAAGTCAGAAGCAAAAATCACTCATCTATATTCGAATACAGAGGGTCGTATTCGAATACAGGTTCAAAAATTTGAATAAAACATAAGTTTTACAGGCGGGTATTCGAATACACCAATGTCGTATTCGAATACACCTTCGAATACAATGATGTTTTCCAGAAAATACCTCCACCCATATTAAAACCCTTTTCTGTTGAAAACCATCATCAACACCAAGACAAAATCACAGCTTTCTTTAACCACCAAAATAGAATAACCTCACAGTTTTCTTTAACCACCAAAACAGAAAGTCAACCACACAATAAAAACGATATTATTCACCACAATAAAACCTTATAAACGTCCTCAGCTCAGCAATGAGTCAACAACACCAGTAAAAAGCTTACCCTCAAGAATAACCACAAAACAAAACAGTCATTTTCAAACACTTGCATTTTGATCATCCCCAAATCAACATGCAAGACACTTTCCAGTATCCCCACACAACCAAAACAGCAATGTTGTATCAGCCAAAACAGCAAACATCACAGATCATCAAAACATCAACAAAATGCATTTTTCGCATTTTATAACAACATGCACAACAGTTTCGTTTTTCAAACCAGAAACTCAAATATAATCACACATCAACATGCATTTACAGCCCTAAAATGCAATCTAGAAAGTGGAAGGTGCCCCTTACCTCTGTTACGTTTTTTTGTGCTCGTTCACATTTTCGCAACAAAAGTCGGCGAAGTTCCCGTTCGCCACTACAAAAGTTAGTTCCCTAGCTCCGTAACGATGAGAGGAACAACTTTTGTTCTAACACTTGCTGGTTCGGCGCTTGGATTTCCATGTAATTTGACTTTTGAGCAACTCTTTGGTTACCACTAACACAGAAAACAGAATGGGAAGAGGAAGAAGGGTATTGTCGCATGCAGTAAGGAAGGAGGAAAATGTGTTTCTTTTCTTTCTGTTCTGGCCTCTCCCATATATATAGGCACATAGGTGCCACCTCACCCAACACAGTACTATTATAATATTGTTTGACCGTCGGGTACTTAACCACTCTCGTTGTAATTAACAGTTAACATCTTAATTAACTGCCGGATAATTTAATTACTCGTAATTAAATTAATTTATCCTTCATCCAATAATTTTAATTCAACCTCCAAATATAAATATTTATATATATATATATATAAATATACATATATTAAATATTTTATAAATATTCCCAAAATACACTTAATATTAAATCCATAATTTAATTTTAAATTTAAGGGTCTTACAAATGCAGTAACAAATTTATCAATCTATAACATTATATATATATATATATGCATACAAGTTATATATATTTCAAAACATAACAGAACAGATCGAACAGATTTTATATGATTTATCATGTAAGAATTTATGAATGCAGTATATATGAATGCAGTGTTAAACAAATTTATCAATCTATAATATCATATAAATCTATAGTATATATAGACTAATATTGGAAAATGGAAACCAAGATCCAAGGTCATGCATACAAGTCTGATTTAAAAAAAAAACAGATCGAACAAATTTCAAAACATAACAGATTTATCATCTAAAATTTTATATGATTTATCAGGTAATAATTTATCAATTTTAGAGACAATAACAAATTAATAAATACAGTACCTGAGACAACTATCACTCAGTAAAATGGGCGCAAAGTAGAGGAGAGGAAAGTTCGTAATAGGGTTCAAAGGGATAGAACGTATTAAATATGTTTTTATTTATTTATTTATATATAACTGTTTGTAAGTTTACAGCGCTTTTATCCATAAGCGTTGTAAACGGCTTTTAAAAATTAAAATTCAAAACATTTACAGCGCTTTGTTTAAAAGCGCTGTAAACGACTTTTAAAAATTAAATTTTAAAACATTTACAGAGTTTACAGCGCTTTCATACAAAGCGCTGTAAATGTAGCACTCTAAACGTGTTGTAAACTTTATATGAGAGCGTTATATTTTACAACGCTTTTACGTGAAACACTCTAAAAGCGCTGTAAACATTATGTGAAAACGTTATGACCCTACAACAGCACTTTTCTTTAAATCCTAAACCTTTCATGACCCTACAACAGCATTTTTGCTAAAGCGCTTGTTAATGAAGCGTTGTTGTATCCTCCGTTATTTTTAAAATATTATACAACAGCGCTTTTAGTTATTAAGCGCTTTAAAATGTGCGCTGTAAAAGGTCATTTTTAACGTAGTGTCAGTACTATATTTCATCATATGTCGTATGATCCAAACCCACCCACTCCCCACGATTAAATTAGAAACAACGTTTTAAGTAATCCATGACCATATACTTTTGGTATGAACTAATAATGCCTAGTGAATTAGAAAGCATTAACTAAATGAATGGTGACATAATAATTTAAAGTACATACATGGCTGGTAACAAACAACTATATATGTACAATCCAAAATAACCTTTCCCCCAAATTGTTTCTTCGCATTATATATCCATGATTAAAAAGACAATGTGGCGCGATAATAACAGAAGTGTTGATTGTCTAATTAGCTTTAGTCTTACTTTTACTTTTTGAAATTTTGTTTTGAAGTCTCCGACATTTTTTATATTTGATAGTGTTGACAATAAATTTTTTTTTTGTAAAAAACAATTATAATTTATAAAAACTCTTATAAATTTTAATGTCTAATAAGCTTATACAACTCCTATTTGATGATTATTTTTTAGGCTTACATACATATTAGAAATGTATGTTTAATTCCTTAGACATTTTTGTTGGGCCTACGGTTCTAATTTGTAAAAAATAAGCAAAATCATGTGGATGAGAAGCGGAATCCAGTTGCTTTCAGCTTCTGGCCACTGTTGATGTTGCATGCTGAATGAGAAGCAACTAGATGTTTGGTAAAGTTATTATGAGAGTGGGTGTTTCATACACTACTACTAGGAAAAAAGTCAAAGGATGGATATAGCTAATTTTTATGTTATACTGTATTTTTTTTAAAGAATACTGAGTGCAACAATCTAGCGAAGAGTACATACGTTACGAACAGAAAAATAATTAAATTGATGTGAACAAAGGAAACAGGGGGGAGAAAGCCTTCACCATACATGAAGGTTCAAATCAAATTGGAGTAATGAATAAAATTGTTTTTATATATTAAATACTTAAATAAATTTTTAGTCTCTATAAAATTTTAAAATTTCAATTTTAGTTCCCATAAAAAATCACATTTTTTAGTCTCTACAAAATTATTTTATAAATTATTTTAGTCCTTGTTAGAACGAAATATCCATTAATTTTTAATTTTTTGAATAATATTTTGCAAGCATATTTATAACATTATTAAAAGTTCATCCACGTAAGTTTAGAATGTTTTAATTTCGAATGAATTAAATATTATAATTTTAAATCCTATTATGAATTTTTTTTAAATTCTATGTTCAAGATAAAAGTCCTTAAAATACGGATCTAGAAATCAAATTTTTAGCTAATTTTTTGTAGAGTAACTTTTTATAGTGTTGTAAATATGTATACAAAAAATATTCAAAAATATATGTTGATGTCTCAACAGGGACTAAAAATGCTTGCATAATAATTTTGTAGAGACTAAAAAATGTGATTTTTTTAAAGGACTAATAACTGAATTTTAAATTTTATAAAGACTAAAAACTTATTTAATCTTATATTAAATATTTTAGTGGGGTGTCAAATGGGTGTTCACAAAAAATTACTCAAAAATAAATAAAATAAAGTAGAGGCTTTTTTAATACAAACAATATTTTACTATAATTTTATTTAAATCATACCTTTCTTATTTATTGAAATACAAAGTATTATAAGTAAATATGTCAATGGTTGTATTTTTTATAATTGTGGGGCCTACATATACATGAAAAAATGATTTTTATCGGAGACTTAAAACTCTTGCTTTACTAGTTTAGACATTGGGCTAGCAGTGATGATACGATAACAACTCTACTCCTTAGATGAGATATGTGTACATGCAAACACTGTAAAATTCAAATTATAGTTCGAGTGAATAGAGTGAGAAGTAAATCAGAATGAGTTGTGTGCTTTTTGTTGATGAACATTTCTTTTACAAGAATAATTAGGTCAAATCTTAAAGGATCCAATGAAGGGATCTTGGCATGATTCTCACACATATCATTAATAGCTAGCTCGACTGTTACATATAGTAAAAAGAAAGTTCTTGAGGGTTAATGAACCATTTTTTATTGGTTTATCATCAAGTCGAATCAGTTGGAAAGTTTAAACCAATTCTAGAATATTTTTCATGCAATTTATCACTTCTTGAATACAAATTAGTGACTTATGAATCAACGTGTTCTTTATTCATTGGATATGTGGATTTGTCTTCTTTTTTTTTTTTTTGTTGACGTCTTATGCATGACATAGTGGCCTTTGAGCTTTTGCCAAATGTATGTGTCGATGTTTAGTTTTGACCAAACTTAGGGTTTACTTGTCATATAATTTGTCAAGGTTATATGAACAATCATTTTGAAATATCAAACGACATGTTCAAATAAACATGAGTCTCTTGATCTAACCTGTGGAGATGTGACACATGAAAGCCTCCATATTGTAGTGCAACGATTGCCCTAGATCATTTGAGTGTTCTAGGTCGCATCGTAACAAGATGAGATACGACATATTGTTCTCAATTATAAATAAGAGGATAAAGTCCTATTTTTCTTTAATATTTTATTTGTCCTTGTTTATCAGATTTTTCATTTCTTGCGCTATTTTCGTATTAGAGCTCTACTCGAACCTTGAGTCATACTTAATTTTTCTTTCTAATAAATTTGTTTTAATTATCTCCAATGCTCTAATTGGATTTTCATAAAAACATCAAATGTCTCTCCTTTTTTGTAATTAAATGTTTGATTACATTCTTAATATATATATATATATATATATATGATTTATAGAATAATATTAATTATTGATGTTATTATTGTATTTGTTTAGACAAGATTTTTTAAATTATATTAAAATTTTATTTACAACCTACAAGGCCGAAAAATGTATTAAAAAAGTTTTTTTTTATTTCTATCAAAAATAATTTTTTAAAGAATAAAATGAAAGAATTATTAATAATTTTGCTAAAAAAAATACAAAGAAAATATTATTCATATGATTAAGAAGATATTATTTTTTAAAACCAAAATTTAAGGTGAGAAATGATGCTTCTGTCTAAAATGAACATAAAATTAGAATTCATTAAATATTTACAAAAGAATTGGCATTTGTTTCTTTTTATATTGACACTAACAAAAATCAAACATAACTATATATCCAATATATATATATATATATAATGTTTACTTCTAGACTAAACGATTAGAGTGTTAAGAAGATACATTTTCTTTGCTCACACACCTATGTATCTATTTATAAGATGCAATTACTTATCTTCAGCCTGTATTCTTTTTTCTGCTAAACTTTTGCACATTAGATAAGCTCGCACTTTTTTAATAACTTTAATTTTGTTTACGTGTATGAAAGACGAGGAAGAAAAAAATTAGGAAGTTTTATGGTACATTTATAAGTTGAAGATTTATGTATATTATTTTATAATTATTTTTTAATTTTTTGTGTTTTAAAAAAAATTATTTCATAAAAAAAACAAATATTATATTAATATTAATATTATACATTTTATCATAAAAAATATTTAACATTGACAATTATAAATAATAAAATTCCAAAAAGTAAAATTTTATTTTACTGACACTTTTGATAAATAATATTTAATTATTATAATTTATTAAATAATAAAAAATATTTTTTAAAAATGATTTAGTTATTATCTAAAATATATATATACCAATAGATGCAGAGTTCTGGAAAGTAGCATAGAGATTGTAAAAAAATTATGTCGACGATGATTAGCAAGTCATAATTATAGAATGTTATTTTATTCGTTTAAACTTACGAAATGTAGTGTGTGGCCCAAATTAAAACTCAAGATTCCATTTCCACGTACTTAGCATACGTGTGTATGGGTGGGTGCATGGTGCGCATCCCAATTCTTTGAAGTGGCCACGGAGTTTTCCACCTGTAATTATGAGGTAAACATTTCACAATTTAATATTAAAAAATACTAATAAATACTTTAAAGAAATTTATTAAAAAATAAAAAATATATAATTTTGAATACTCTACTTTCAATATTTTTTTCTAAAGGTACCATTTGTTTCAATTTGTAACGGGAAATAAACTTCAACAATGTATTTTAGTAATATAATGCTGTCTTTTTTTTAAATTATCGGATCAGTTGATTCGATCGATTCAATTGTGAACTAAATTTATAATTGATTTCGATTTTCAATTCCATCGATCATGTTATTGACTGGCTCTTTAATATGGAGGAATGATGTAAGCCACTTGTGATATTATTCTGATAGATATATGTATATAACTTAATAAAATTCATAATTTTTTGATAAATAATTTTGATTAAAATATCTTTTTTGTATTTATAAATGTAAAGAGTTTGAATTATACAACTGATCCATCTAATTTAATCTTATTCAATCATGCATTTGATCAATAACTCTGTACGTTGACCAGTGATTCTCTGACTCTGCAACCTCGTCGAGTCGATGTCCGAACGAATTTTTAAAATATTTTTTGCAGAGGGTTAACTTATGTAAACTGAAATAATTTACTATGGCATCAACTATGAATTCAAGTGTATTTTTTCTCTCCCACTTGTTTTACAACTTCCAAACAAGCAATCGCTCAATGATCAAAGAGTTCAATTCAAACTTTTATAATTTTATTAAAAAAAACCATATTTTGTATTAATATTGTTGTACACATACTTATCGTAATAACACTTAAAAAAGGGAATATAAAAACATATTTTGTATTAATATTGTGTACACTTATTGTTGTACACATATTTTGTATTAATACATGTATTGGTTCTGTTTTTATCCCTTGAATGAAAAGCTTGAATTTCAAAAAAAAAAAAAACATAAATAAATAAATAACACATTCAAATAGGGATTATATTTGAAATATGACACGATATTTAATTTGGATTAAGGGTCTGGAATATCAAATCCAACTAAAAACAATCCCATAAATGGGTTGAACCTTAAATCTTCACCCATAGTGCATTAAATATATAGATTAATTAAAGTATAAAAATTCCCGATAGAAATTCAAGAAAAATAAAGAGTTTAATTTGTAAGCATTATTAGTGCAAATAACTTAATTTACTCGGTCGATAAATTATAATCAATCATAAAATTTTTTAAATAGTTATAATAAAAGTCAAATATTATTAATGATTTAATTACTGTAATTGATTGTCGATATAAAAACTTTTTACATCTATAAATTAAATTCAATTATATATATAGCTAGTAACTTTGTAAAAAAAAAAAAAAAACTAACTAGTAACTAATCACTCCCTCTTGTTTGGATTATGAGTCAGCATAGAAATTGTTCTTTATTTCATTAATTGTTTTTAATCTTAGAGCACCAGGAATATAAATTAAAGAAATTATAATAGAGCAAATATGAATTATGAATTTAATGGTAGCTTATAAATATTAAGAAGGGCTCGTGCATTGTAAAAAATCAGTAGCTGGGACTAAGAGAGAGAGAGAGATTCAGAAAATGGGTGCGTGGTTAAGAAATGCAAAGCCATATCTACTATTGTTGGCTGTACAATTTGGATCTTCTGGCATGTTCATTTTCGCCATGGATGCTATCAAGAAAGGCATGAGTCATTACGTCTTCATTGTCTACCGAAATGCTATTGCTGCTGTAACATTAGCTCCCTTCGCATTTTTTCTAGAAAGGTATCCTAAGAACCATAATTATTACTACTAATATTTAAATGTAATTAAAATCATATATATATATCAAGCATTTTAAATTATGCTATGCTAAAAGATGTGTGTTTTATTTTTCAGGAAAGTTAGGCCGAAGATGACTCCTCGTGTATTTTCAGAGATTTTGGCACTGGCTTTCTTTGAGTAATTATCATCTTACACATGTATATATACATTTACTTCAATTCAATTTAAACTTCATTAATTAAACTATATATTGTACAGAATAATACTTGATCAATGCTTTGCCCTGTTGGGAATGAAATTAACGTCCGCATCGTTCCTGTCTGCTGTGATGAACTCCGCACCCTCCATTACTTTTGTGTTGGCAGTCATTCTAAAGTAAGTAATTAAATTAAATACATCATACATTAAAACATCAATCAACTCACTTCTTCAAATGAAAATTTTTAAATACAAATCAAAGTAGTGATTAACTAAAAAAATCAAAATCATATACCTATAAAGGATATAGTTATTAATGAATTATATTGTGTAGACTAGAGCACATGAAGATTAAGGAGGTAGCATGTCAAGCGAAACTGATCGGCACGGCAGTAACATTCGGAGGAACATTGCTAATGGCTCTGTACAAAGGTCCTATAGTTAGTGTTGTGAGGTCATCCATTGATCATGCTAGCCAGTCTGAGAATGCAGACGACCCTTCCGGTAACCGGTGGATCATAGGGACATGTTTCCTCCTCATTGGTTGCGCTGGCTTCTCTTCATTTTACATATTGCAGGTAACTACTTAATTAACCATAAGATATGGAGCATTATTTTTTTTGTATGTATGTATGTATGTTTGGTTTAATTTTTAGTGATTTTGTAGGCCATAACGTTGAGAAAGTATCCAGCAGAGATGTCCTTAGCAACCTGGGTTTGTTTTATAGGCGCACTTCAAAGCTTTGTTGTAGCATTTTTCGCGGAGCGCCATCACTCTCATGCTTGGTCTCTAGGGTGGGATACACG
Organism: Cicer cuneatum; assembly: GCA_037974295.1. NCBI lineage: Eukaryota > Viridiplantae > Streptophyta > Magnoliopsida > Fabales > Fabaceae > Cicer > Cicer cuneatum. The sequence goes on along the minus strand of JBBPBO010000004.1, from coordinate 56,765,584 downwards.
ACTCTTTGCCCCTGCTTATGCGGTTAGTGTTTAAATACACCAACTTTTTTTAAGAACAATAATACATATATACCTACATTTTCTAAATATTCATTCTAACACTTTATTTTCTCTCTTTTTATATCACATTTATTATATCAGTTTCTCTGTTTCTTTCTCACTCAAAGTGTTTTTTATATCACATTTATCACATCAGTCTCTCTATTTCTTTCTCACTCAAAGTGTTTTTTATATCACATCAGTCTCTCTATTTCTTTCTCACTCAAAGTGTCAATTAGATATCTCTTAATCTTTTTTCGTTAACGTGTTTATATTTGAAACGGGATAAGTATGATGGAATTGGTAGTAAAGTAAAGAATAGTGAAATTAAATAAAATTGATTAGTTAGTGGTTTTCTTTGAGATGCAAAAGTATCTATAGACAAATGTGCACAAATTAGAAACTTTGTCTAATGTACACAAGAAACATAGGATTGTGATACATAAATTGGGCTATTTGGGCCCAGCACAAGTATTAGATGTATGATTAATTTGCCAACAATATCAAGTTTCATTTTATTTTTGTTTTTCCTTTTCTTGTGATTTAATATTTATTATTACAGGGGATAGTTACATCAGGAGTCCAGTATTACATACAAGGGAAGGTCATAAAAACAATGGGTCCAGTTATTGTAACTGCTTTTAATCCCCTGCGTATGATCATTGTCACGGCCTTGGCGTGCATCATTCTCTCTGAGCAACTCTTTCTTGGAAGGTAATATTTTAAACCAGCCATTCATTAAATGAAATCATTGTTTTTTATTTTTGTTCTATCCTTTTATTCTCAAGGGAAATTGTTGATAATTTGGAGTGTTTTTTGTTTTCGTTAATATTGTTAGAATAATATTGAAGGTGACAATATTTAACCTCCTTATTATTCCGTATGAGTATTAGAGTTTGACTGAGAATCCGAACCGATGATGGTTATGTGCATCCAGTTCAACCGGAGATGGCCTCACCAATAAGGGGCTCTAATTTTTTATTTAAATTTTATTGTAGTTTTAGTCCTTTATTGTTATTAATTTATGAAATTGATTCCCTGTTTTAAAATATAATAATTTTGGTCTCTTATTCTAATTTTTTAACTAAAAAATGACGATGTAATAGGATTTAAAATAGTGTGGTTTATGATACGATGATATAGAATTATTAACATTCATGAAATTACAATAAAATCCTTTAAAAATATAACTTTTAACTTCAAATTTTTTTCATTTTAGTAATTTAATTAATTACATATAAATAATTAATGTATCTAGATAGTTCTATATCATAAAATAGTATGTTACATCGGTGACCAATTTTTTACTTTAAAAATTTGAGAGATTGACAAATACCGTCGACTTTTAAAATAGGGGGATTAATTTTGTGAATCGACAAAAACATATGGACCAAAACTGTAATTAAGTTATGTTTTTAGTCCCTATAAAATTAATATATTTCAAGTTTAATTCCTAAAAAGATTTATTCACTTTTATTTCGTATTTTGATTTTATAGGAATTAAAAGTATCAATTTTTTATAAAAGAAATTCAAAACAAGGACTTAAAATGAATAAAAAAAATTTAATAATTAAAAATTTGAAAATTTTTATAAAAAATAAAAATTTAAAATTTTATAAAGATTAAAAAGTTATAGTTCAAAATAGAATTTAAACTCGGGTTTCTATCACTTAACATAGATTTATTAATCATTTGGTTTTTTTTTTCATTGTTCTTTTTACATCCCACGTTTATCAATTATTTAATTGACTTTATTTTATTTTCTTGAACGAATTATAATTATGATGACAGTATTATTGGAGCAATAGTGGTGGTTTCTGGGCTTTATCTAGTTGTGTGGGGAAAATCTAAAGAATACAAAGCTCGCAATGAGATGCCACCGTCACCTACAAAGGATAACTCATTGCAACACCAACAGCAGCTACCTGTCACTGCTCCTATAAATGAAATTAACGATAACAAAACTCAATTGGTTTTTCACGGTGAAGAACAATGCTACAATTGTGGGCGAAATTAAATGGGCCCCTGCTTTGTTTAATTAGACATTGATTAATTGGTGTTACCATTCCTATACAGATAATGACACTGATCTAAGCCCAATGTCATTAAGTTAGTGGTCACTTGTTGGGAATATTCATTAGAGGAAAATTGTATGATCCATTTTGTGGTTTGAGATTCTAAAATTGTGGTTGACCAAAAAAATATCTAAATTGTAAAAGTAACATTGTTCTTACACCATCCAATACATCTAATTTACACTTCATTTTTTATCCTTCTCTTTATTAGTTTTCCATCACAATATCTATCCTATCTCTCATCTTAATTTGTCTTTTTCCATTTCTCTATGCCATAAAATATAACGTTCATATGTATGAAATGGTACCACAACTAAATATGAATGTAATTATTTATTTATTTACGATTATAAAACACTTTTAAAAGAATTCATATCTCCATGTCACATGATTAAAGTCCAATACAATAATTGACTTAAAAGACTACAAACTCTACGTCTAAGACATCACTCAAATACTTTTCCTACTTATAATAACACAACATTCAAACATAGGATAAACAACCATCATCAACATTATCTAATAATACCTAGTCCATATATATGCAAAGAAACTTTCAATAGCAATTTAATGTAATTAATAATTACATTATAATATATTATGAAATAAAGTATATAATATTTTGATTTGGATATTGAGTGATCGATTTTAAATGATGTAAAATTAATATATGAGCAAATAGATGTCAAATTTATTTCATTCGATTCAGTTTGAATTCAAACATGGAAAAAATCTAACCAATTTTTTAAAACAAAAAATTAAACCAATTTAATTGGCTCGTATTCAATTATTAGATTAAATTGGAACATTAGTTTGATTCTCGTATAAGACAAATATTTATTAATGATCAATTAATTAAAATTAAGATCATCTTTCACGAATCAATTAGTTAAAAGAAAAATATGTATTTTTCATTAGTATTGTGTCTCTTGAATTGAAAAAATAAATATAAAAAATAAATATAAAAAATATTTATTATGATTTATTATATAAACTATATATAGTACAAATGTTTTTCTTTGGTATTAGTTAAAAGAGTTTCGTGACTCAATAGTTAAAATAGTAATAAGTATTTCATCAACAATTTGTGTCTTGAATATATTTTAGATACAAATTTAAAAAAAATTATAATACACTAAATATAATTTATAGTATAACCATACACGAGACAAATCTTTGTAATTGATCCAATCTTTTTAAATTTAAAGATCATTTTATACAAAATAAAGTTATTTTTTATATGCTAATATATATTAACATAATGTTTATTTTTTCAGATAAAAGAGAATGTATATATATAGAGTACAATAGATATATATTATCAGTTTAAAAGAGTTTTACTTTGACAATTAATAAAAATTGTCTATTTTTAATTTCACTGATAGCGTATATCCATATTTTACTTAAAAATGTAAACAATAATATTATATTTGAAATAATATTTTATATTTTTTTTACAATGTCTGTCAAACTTTTAATAATATTTTAGATTTTGCTGAAATGTTATAATTCGACCTCCTAGCTCTCAACAAACACCTGACTCCATGCTAAACCTTGCCTAAGCTTCTTTAATTCTTCACATTCCAACTCACCAACATACTTTGACACTTAACATATAATAAATTTAATAAAATCCTTCAAAACGGGGTGTTAAAAAGACGTCATTTAATTTAATGGTCATTTCATTAAACGACATGTCCAATAAATTAGTCTCATTTGTCACCTCTTACAAAAGGCAAATATTAAATTGGTGTCAACTATTTTCAACTTGCATCGGCTTAATGGATTTAAATGAGACCACTCCACTAATGGTTGATGTGGGTGTGCGTATACATACATATATATCTATATATTATAAAATAAATAAATTATCCCAACACTAATCTAGAGTAACAATATTTATACACAATAAAAAAGGCTAAATAACACCCGTAATTCCTTAACTTAATTTCAATTAACGTTTTAGTCCTTTATCTTTCTTTTTTTTTCAATTTGGTCATTTATTTTAATTTTTAGTGACAATTTGATCTTTTATGTTTTAAAATGTCAATAATATTATCCTTTTTTTTACAATAAAGTAGAAAATTTATCAAAATTTTCAACCAAAACCCATAAAATTAATTATATTCTTTAATATAATACAAATTTTATCAAATTCGTAACTCAAATCTTCAAATAAACTCATATTTTCATTTTTTATTTGATGTTGTTAGAGATGGAATTTTAAAAATCAAATAAAGAATAAAAATATGAGTTTATTTGAATATCTGAGTTACGAATTTGAT
>JBBPBO010000004.1:56621557-56760850 GCA_037974295.1 Cicer cuneatum | reverse complement strand
AAAAAAAAAAAAAAAGATAAAGGACTAAAACGTTAACTGAAATTAAGTTAAGGGACCACGAGTGCTATTTAGTTACATTTTAAAACATAAAAAATCAAATTGTCACTTAAAATTAAAATAAAAGACCAAAACGGAAAGAAAAGAAAAAGATAAAAGATTAAAACGTTAACTGAAATTAAGTTAATGAACCACATATGCTATTTAGCTCAATAAGAAATATATTATATTGTCCTCCAAAGAACATATAATATTATTGATAAACCATTGAATTGTATAATATTCACTGAAATTTTAGATATAGTTTAATACATTTTGTGTTATTATTATTTAGATACTTACTTATTTTATCTTCTTTTTTTTTTTGTTGAAAGTGAAAAATAGAAAAGGAGATAAATTAACAAGTTTTTTTATCCACTGTTAAAAACCGTGTAATATATATTTCTCACTACTCTCCACGTGCACAAGAAAAAGGCACTTAAGATCAAAGGGAATTAATTAAAAAAATTGATACACCCAAACAAAATAAAAGCACATGGCCAAAAGTTAAATAATTGAATTTAAAGAATTAATAAAATGTAATTAAAAATAAATTATTTAAAAGAATTTAAATTTAAATTTAAAATTCTAACTGAAATAATCTTAATTAAACTTTAATTACTACTCGTTTAAACTCTAGATTAGTTATATTCTATTAAGAATCAAAGAATTAAAAAGAAAAAGTGCATGACTCAATTTTAAAAAGATCTATTATCCTCGTATAAAGAGGCAAGCAATAAATGAAATTAGAGGGAGATAAGAATTGCGAGTAGCACCACTCACCACCCGCGCGTGAGTGAAATTTAAGAGTGCGCTATTTGAAAATAGTAGCGCCACACCGTGGAGAAAACAAGAGGAAATTCAGTCCCATCAAACACTCTCCACTTCAAACTCTCTAAAACAGTAGCCACACAGAAAATAGACTTTGAGAATTTTTGATGTTCGATAGAAGTGTCTTGAATATTAGACTACATTTATTTTTTGTTGATTAAAAATTAATTCTTTAATTTGATAAACATTGTTAATCTTAACTTTAATTTTTTAATGATAATGATCAAATAAGTTCTCTTCAACAATTAACTAAGCTTTCTTTTACTATTCTTAGTTTAAAGTTTTAGTTTTTTATTTGAATTTTTCTTTTTGTTTCAATTAATTTTATCATATCGTTTCAATCACATGATTACGATTAAACATTAGTAATCATTTAATTGACCGTCAATCCTATTAAAATTAATTGATAGGTCCATAAGTTAATTGAAACTGGAAAATTTAGCATGAACAACGCTACTTTTAGTCTTTTAATAAAGAGTTAATTTAGAGAAAAATATATTAATCACAAATTATCAAATTGGTTAACAATTTTAGTAAAATGATTGATAAAGGAATTAAAATAGAACTAAACATAAAGAAATCAAAGTTATAAATGAAAGTGCGACACTAAATTTCTCTCCATTGATTTACATCTTTACATTTTAATTCTTGTTCGAAATGACTAGCTACATTGTATTCGTAAACAATAAAACTATTTATCGGTCTAAATAATAAATAACGTTCACTAGTTTGATGTTTGTTATTAATCCTTGTGAATATAATAATTTTTTATATTACTTTATAGTACACTTGATCTAAGTATATTTTTATTGTAACACTTGCAAATGCTCTTGTTGAACATGCTTCTCCATATGCACATGTTCTTAATGTTGCTTAGACTCATCCTCTATCAAGGATGGTTGTTCATTCATTTCTTGTCACACTACAAAAAAAGTGATCTATTGTGACACTTAATTTTTAGTGACACATCTTTATTTGTGATTATAGTTACTTTTAGCTACAGAGAATAAAAAGTGTCACATATTCTCATTTAATATCAATATATGAATTTAACTTAAAAAAAATTATAAGTTATTCATCCAAATATTGATATAAAAAAAATTCAGTTATTCCAAAAAATGAATTCAGTAATATTTTTATGGCTTGCACCCAAAAAAAATAGTGATTTATTAAATTCTATAATTCAGTAATATTTTTATGGTGAAAATATAATATCAAATTCTTTATTTTAATAGTATTTTTTACACATGTAAGTAAACATTGAGGGTGAATTGATAATTATTTAAAAATTAAATCAAATTTTTTTCTCAATTCTTTTTTATTTAAAATTGAACCTCACTTTTGAGAGTGGTTTTTTTATTCATTGTAGCAAAAAAAATTAATTTAGAGTTTAATGAATTATATTTTTGAAAATGTCCAAGCATTTGTTTGTGACCGTAACCGCTGTTACAATTGTCTTCTTCTACTCTATTCTCTTTTATTTTCTTCTCTTCTTCTTCTTATCTCTCTCACTCCTTCCTTTGCTGCTCCTTCAGATCTCTTCTCCCATTCTAGGTAACTTCCTTAATTCGATATCACCTTTTCTGTTCTTGTTTTTTCGCTCCGATTTCACTTTTTTTTTCTTCATTTTATTTATGCGATTTAGGTTTAAATACTAGGTTGCTTCGATTAATTAGTTTTATTCTTCGTTTAGATTACGATCGATTTGAATTGATTTTCATATTTACTTTGATTCGATCTCTCATCGGTTTGTTTGAAATTTTGAATCTATTCACTCACCTTGGTATTATATTTGGGTGAAATTGAAACCAAGCGCACACACAGTCAAGTCAACTGTATATCTTTCGTTCAATTAACTATAGTGTTGGAACCAAGTTGGTTCTAAGTCTTAGGATTTTGATGTTTACAAAAGCACTCAATGTAATCTTATTTTGTACCTTGAATTATTAAATTAAATACCACCAGAAACTGAAATAATCAGAAGCAGAAGATCAAAGGATTCTAGAAAATGAATTATGGAATTACCAGAAGATACTCCAAGAATGTCAAAACATCACCAGAAGATATCTTTTCTGGCCCAGAACAGAAGAAAGAAAAATCAGAAGAAGACCTGGACCATACCAGAGGAAAGCCTGCCAGAGGGAGAGTTTGTCCAGACCAAGAGGAATCAAATATCAGATTTATTCCAGAAGTTATTCTGACCAGAAGATGGCCTGGCAGTGAGAAATTAAAACAGCCCAGACTTGTTCCAGACTCAACCAGAAGATAAGTTAATGAGTCCAGAACAAGAGAATCAATCCAGATCTGACACAGACCATAAGATAGCATGATTCAAGGCATGAAACTAAGTCCAGACCAGAAGAAATGAATTCCAGAATCAATCCAGACCTGGTCCAAAATCAAAGGTAAAATGTCCAGACTGAAATATATTTTTTTTTCTCAAGTTAATTTAAGTTCATTCTAGACCAAGTCCAAAATTTGTCCAGATCAGAGGAAAAATATTCAGTTTAATGGTTCAGAATAAATTATTTGGCCTAGTGATGGCCCAAATCAGAAGATCAGACCATGGCCCAGTGTTGGCCCAAATCAGAGGGACAGGATGTGTAGTCTAGCAAAGGCCGAGTTCAGAGGATTATAGCATATCAGGTGCGAGTCCAGGATGGCCGAAATCAGAAGATCAGAGGTTTAGTAAGTGTGGTCCACGGATGGCCAAATTCAGAGGATCACAGCATATCAATTTATTTGGTCCAGATGTGGACTAGCGCAGAAGAATCTAATGGTCCAGATTTAATCATGAGGATTAACGGTGAAGATCTTAAGTTATTTTAATCAAAGTATTAAAAAGATTTGTTACAAAAATAAATGTGGAGTAGTGTGGAATTCAGGAGCTGTGGCGGGAACAAATAAAAGATTTGATTGGCCAGTTATTTTTCAAAGAAATCTGAAGATATGTTTTTTATTTAAATGAAGCCCAATTGGTCAAGTTATTTTTGCAAGAGAATCCAGTAAGATTCAGCTCGAATTTAAGCATTGGAAGATGCCCTAATCTGCATCTATAAAAGGAGGCTCAAGGCAGAATACTTAACATTGAAAATCACAAAAGAGTCATACACTTCCAAAGCAAACACTCAAGTTTTCAGAGAGGTCAATTGTGAGTTCCAGCTTTCAAGAAGCAAGTACTCGTGTTATTTTCTTTCCACTGTGTCAAATCTAAGTTGTTGAAGTAGAGTCTACAATCTGAAGGAGTCAGTAGGGGTAGCAGATTACTTGGCAATTAGATTCATAGTGTTGTGATTTCGTCTACAATCTGGGATTGTCAGATTGGCTGAAGACAGGAGCTGCATTCCTCAAAGAAGTCTAGGATTGTTAGACTGTTTGAGAAGACTGACTTGGAGGGTCAGTATAAAGGTTGTAATTCAAGGTTTGAATTAGTGAAATCCCTCGTTAACGGTGAACCAGTATAAAAATTGTGAGTTTTATTTTTACTTTATCCGCTGCTAACTCTGTTTTTAATTATACATCAAGTTTTGTTTTAAAAGTATAAAAACAGGAAAAGTATTCAAGTTAAGTCAAACACAATTCAACCCCCTTCTCGTGTTTGCACCTTCAATTGGCATTAGAGCTCGGTCTTAAGGCTGAGCACTTAACAGTGTTTGAGGAAAGGTCCAAGGGGTTCAACATGGCAGAATCCAGAGAAGAACTGGGAGGCAACATCAACAGACCACCACTGTTTGATGGAGAAAGGTTTGAGTATTGGAAGGACAGAATGAGAAGTTTTGTCATATCTCAAGATCCTGAACTATGGAAGATGATAGTCAAAGGATACACTGCACCTACAGACGATCCAACTAAAAAACTAGACATGGATGATATGAAACCAGATCAGTGCAGATTACACAAACTTCATCACAAGTCTAGAAACATTATGATCAATGCCATCACATTCAAGGAATTTGACAGATGCACAGATAAAGAAATAGCAAAGAGCATATTCGACAGTCTGGTTCTGACCTATGAAGGAACACAACAGGTTCAAGAAGCAAGGGCTAACATATTGGTCAGACAGTATGAGTTATTCAAGATGGAAGAGGATGAAGACATTGAAGCAATGTTCAGCAGATTCCAGACTCTGGTATCAGGTTTAAAAGTATTAAAGAAAATCTATACCACTGCAGATCATGTCAAGAAGATTCTAAGAAGTTTACCAAAAAGGTGGAGACCAAAGGTTACTGCAGTACAGGAAGCTAGGGATCTGAATACCTTGAAGCTTGAAGATCTAATCAACTCACTCAGGTCTCATGAAATAGAACTAGAAGCAGATGAACCAAAGAAGAAGAAGAATCTGGCTCTGAAGTTGAAATAGAAGAAAGCTGCAAAGGCAGCATCAGAATTAGAGGATAGTGACAGTGACTGTGATGATATGGTTTACTTAACCAAAAAGATGGTTAAAATATGGGAAAACAGGAAGAGAAGAAATTTCAAGAAGAAACATAACAACAAAGGAAAGGAAGAATCTGACAAGAAGAGTATTGTTTGTTATGGATGCAATAAACCTGGACATATCAAGTCAGAATGTCCAAATCTGGAAAAAAGATAAACATCACAAGAAAAGTTCCAGATTCAGAAAGAAGGGTCTGATGGCTGCCTGGGATGTATCAGAATCAGAGGAAGAATTGTCTGATGAAGAAGAGGCAGAAACAGCAAAAATGGCTCACATCAGGTCTGCTTCTGGACCTCATCAAGGAATGATTTCAGGAAGGAAAACAGGCAGAAGGAAGAATGATCGAAGCAATCATTCAGGAAAGTCTGGAAGCGCATCAGAAGAAGCAATTCTGTCTCTGATGGCTCATACCAACTCAAGTTCTGGATACAGCTCAGGAACAGAATCAGAAGATGAAGACGATGAGGTATTCTCTGATCTCTCTAAATATGAATTAATTGAGACTTTAAAAGACTTGTTAAATGCAAACAATAAGATGTCTTTAAAACTGAAAACTCTTAGGGAAGATAAGAAAAATCTAACCAAAGAAGTCCAAGTTTTAAAGAATCAAAATTCTGAGTATGCAACTGAAAACAATGATTTTAAAACTGAAGTTGCAAGACTCAAGTCTGAAAACCAAACTCTCAAAAGTAATATTTGTTCCACTTCTGAAACTGTTTGTAAATCTGATATGCATGAGCAATTTTTTCAAAACTTTATTTCTAATGAAATGGAAAGAAGTAAATATGCATCTATGATTTATGGAAACAGTAACTCTGGAAAGAGAGGTTTTGGTTTTACAGAATTAATTACTGAAAATAAGGCTGTTCATTCTGATGTTTTATGTATTGTTTGTGCTAAGAAAGGTCACTATGAATTATCTTGTCCAATGGTAAAATCTGAACAAGATCAGAGAGCTGTTACAACTAACAAACCTGGACCCAATCAGTTCTGGGTACCAAAAGATCAAATTGTCTATGTTGCAGATGTTTTAAGCAACCAGAAGGAGACACCAACAATGGTGCCTGGACAATGGATGTTGGCAATGCACAAGCAGAAGAAGGTTTATGTTCCTGCTACAACCAGGCAAAAGCAATATGAGTCTGATGGAAGAAGGTCTGGTCAACGCAACCAGAACTAGAATCATAGGAGGAACAGGAAATATCAAAGATATCACACTAATCAGAGGAACAGGAACTGGAACCAGAACCAGAACTGGAATCAATATCAGAGGTATAGGAACTGGAACTAGAACCAACACTGGAACCAAAACCAGAATCAGCACTGGAACCAGAATCAGAACTGGAACCAAAACCAGAACAGGTATCAAAGGTTCAGGTATGATCATCAGAATTACTCTAATTATCAGAATCAGTATAACTACATGAATTATCAAAATCACCAGAACCATCAAGGTTATCAGAATCACCAGATTCACCAAAGTTACCAGAACCAAAACATGTTCCAGAATCACCAGAGGAACATGGTGTATCAGCCAAAGCAGAAATAGTGGAATCAGAATCAGGAGAGTTCTTCAAACACTCCAGTGAGATTCATCAAGACTACAAACCTGGAAGGGAATTCAAATCCCATCATCCAAACCATGTAATCACAGAACATATAGATTAGGAATCTGAAAATTAGAAGCAAGAGGATTTTCAGAGTAAAACTGAAACTGTTGACATAGAGGTTACATCTTGCTGTAAATACTATTATTATTTGATATTTATGTTTACTGTGATAACAAGAAGCTTGATCTTAACAAATCAAAGCTAGATAAGTATTCTGCAGGTTTTCAAACTGTCAGAGGAACCAGGTGATTCACACGAATTGAACACCTCAGCAGAAACAGCATTCCAGTGGTTTCAAAAACAAGCAGAAACCACCAGAAGCAGAATTAATGGTTTGGCTGTATTGAGTTAAAATTTAAATTATTTGATTTGCATTATGTAATATGACAAACTGCTTGATCTTGACAAATCAAAGTAAGATAAAAATAGTGCAGGTTCACCAGAACCAAAGGGAGCAGAAGCACAAGAAACAGAAGTACCTGGAAAGGTAAAGGATACAAGCAAGTCAGCAACACATGACAAATCTTCAAAGGATAAATCTGATCAAGTCAGAAACAGCCAAGATAAGTCAAAAGAGAAATCTGGATATTTACCAGAATCTGAAGCTGTTACAGATTCACCAGAAGCTGATTTATCAGAATCAAAAGCTGTTACACCAAATCATCAAGGTAAATCATCAAGGTAAATCAGGTATACTCATTCACCAATCTAAATACACCAAAGAACTTCTTAAAAAGTTCAAGATGGGTGACTGTAAGCCTATGGCCACCCCCATGCACCCAACCTGCTCACTTGAGAAAGATGAAACCAGCCAAAAGCTAGACCAGAAAACATACAGAGGTATGATTGGATCCCTTCTTTATTTAACTGCTTCTAGACTTGACATCTTGTTTAATGTTTGTGTCTGTGCCCTAGGGAATCCCATTTAACTGCTGTCAAACGAATTTTGAGATACCTTAAAGGAACCACCAACCTTACTTTGTTATACAAGAAAACCCCCAACCTACAAACTCAGAGGTTTTTGTGATTTCGACTATGTTGGAGACAAGCTGGAAAGGAAAAGTACAAGTGGCAACTGCACTTTCTTAGGTGATAACTTGATCTCTTGGTCAAGCAAAAGACAAAGCACCATTGCCATGTCAACAGATGAAGCTGAGTATATATCAGCAGCAGGATGCAGTTCACAGTTACTCTAGATGAAACACCAACTTGAAGATTACAACATCTTTCAAAACAATATCCCTTTGTTCTGTGATAACACTTCAGCCATAAACCTAACCAAGAACCCTATCTTACACTCTAGAGCCAAACACATTGAAATAAAACACCATTTCATTAGGGACCATGTTCAAAAAGGAACTTTAAGCATCCAATTTGTGGACACTGATCATCAATGGGCTGATATCTTCACCAAAGCTTTATTAGAAGATAGGTTCGAGTTCATTAAAAAGCATCTCAGCATGACCTCCATATCTGACTAGCTAAAGTAGTCATCTTAGGAGTTTTTAAATTTCTTGTAATTTTATTTTCTGTCTTTTAGTTTATGTTTTTACTTTCTGCAATTTGTAAAGAGAAAAACAAAAAATACAAAAATAGTAGGACCACTTTTTGGCTGATGACAAAAAGGGGGAGAGAGAGAGAAAGAAGAAATAAGTAGAAAAGGAGAGACAAAAAGAAAGGAGAGAGAAAAAGAAAGAGTGAAAAAGAGAAGGAGTTGAAAAGGAGAGGAAACAGGGAGAAAGGAGAGAGAAAAAGAAAGAGTGAAAAAGAGAGGAAACAGGGAGAGAGAAAAAGAAAGAGTGAAAAGAGAAGGAGTTGAAAAGGAGAGGAGAAGAGAAGAAAAGAAAGAGAGAACAAAGAAGTAGTTGAAAAGGAGAGTATCAGACTTAGGGGGAGAGATTGGTCTGAGGGGGAATAATTCAAGTTTTCGAATTATAAGTTAGCAAAATAAGTTAAGGTTTTGTCATCATCAAAAAGGGGGAGATTGTTGGAACCACGTTGGTTCTAAGTCTTAGGATTTTGATGTTTACAAAAGCACTCAATGTAATCTTATTTTGTACCTTGAATTATTAAATTAAATACCACCAGAAACTAAAATAATCAGAAGGAGAAGATCAAAGGATTCGAGAAAATGAATTTTGGAATTACTAGAAGATACTCCAGGAATGTCATAACATCACCAGAAGATATCTTTTCTAACCCAGAACAGAAGGAAGAAAAATCAGAAGAAGACCTGGACCATACCAAAGGAAAGCCTGCCAGAGGGAGAGTTTGTCCAGACCAAGAGGAATCAAATATCATATTTATTCCAGAAGTTATTCGAACCAGAAGATGGCCTGGCAATGAGAAATTAAAACAGTCCAAACTTGTTCCAAACTCAACCAGAAGATAAGTTAATGAGTCCAGTGAAGGTGCAAACACGAGAAGGGGGGTTGAATTGTGTTTGACTTAACTTGAATATTTTTCCTGTTTCTATACTTTCAAAACAAAACATGATGTATAATTAAAAACAAAGTTAGCAGCGGATAAAAATAAAAATAAAACTCAGTTTTTATACTGGTTCACCGTTAATGAGGCTACATCTAGTCCCTTCACCTTGAAGGATTTCACTAATTCAAACCTTGAATTACAACCTTGCTACTGACCCTCCAAGTCAGTCTTCTCAATCAGTCTAACAATCCTAAACTTCTTTGAGGAATGCAGCTCCTGTCTTCAGCCAATCTGACAATCCCAGATTGTAGAAGAAATCACAACACTATAAATCTAATTTCCAAGTAACCTGCTACCCCTTCTGACTCCCTCAGATTGTAGACTCTACTTCAACAACTTAGATTTAACACACAACACTATGAATCTAATTGCCGAGTAACCTGCTACCCCTACTGACTCCCTCAGCTTGTAGACTCTACTTCAACAACTTAGATTTGACACAGTGGAACGAAAATAACAAGAGTACTTGCTTCTTGAAAGCTGAAACTCACAATTGACTTCTATCAAAATTTGGGTGTTTGCTTTTGGAAGTGTATGACTCTTTTGTGATTTTCCATTCTTGAGTATTCTGCCTTGAGCCTCCTTTTATAGATACAAATTTGGGCCTCTTCCAATGCTTAAATTCGAGTTGAATCTTGCTGGATTCTCTGTAAAAATAACTTGACCAATTGGGCTTCATATAAATAAAAAAAACATATCTTCATATTTCCTTTCAAAATAACTGGCCAATTAAATCTGTTGGTTCCTTCCCGCCACAGCTCCTGAATTCCACAACACCTCACTTTATTTTGTAATAAATCTTTTTAATCCTTTGATCAAAATAAATTAAATTCTCCACCGTATAAATTTCCTGATTAAATCTGGACCATTGGATCTTCATGCGCTAGTCCACATCTAGACCATACTGATTGTTATGCTGTGATCCTCTGATTTCGGCCTTCCCTGGACCACACTTCCTGACCCTGTGATCTTCTGATTTCGGCCATCTTGGATGCGCACCCGATATGCTATAATCCTCTTAATTCGGCCTTTGCTGGACTATACATTATGTCCCTCTGATTTCGGCCAACACTGGGTCATGGTCTGATTTTCTGATCTGGACCATCACTGGACCAAATGATTAATTCTGGACCACTGATCTGGAAATCTTCCCTCTGATCTGGACTAATTCTGGACTTTGATCTGGATTAAATTGAAATTAAATCTGGACAATAAATATTTCAGTCTGGGCATTTTACCTTTGATTTTAGATCAGGTCTGGATCATTCTGGTTATCATTTCTTCTTGTCTTGACTTAGTTTCATGCCCTGAATCATGCTCTCTTATTGTCTGGATTAAATGTGGATTGATTATCTTGTTCTGGACTCATAAACTTAGCTTCTGGTTGAGTCTGGAACAAGTCTGGGCAGTTTAATATTTCACTGCCAGGCCATCTTCTAGTCAGAATAACTTCTGGAATAAATTTGATATTTGATTATGTCGTGGCCTAAATTTCGAGTGTTTCTCGAATTCAATGGAGTCGCCACCAAAGTTTATTTAAAATAGGAAAAACATTGGGAAACCCTTAAAAAGAAAAAAAAATGGTCTTTGAAACCAAATTTTGAGTTCGGGAGTCGATTATGCGTAGGGAAGGTATTAACACCCTACGACATCCGTTAAAATACGGTTACCTATAATTAATTGTGCAAAATTAGTATTAACTTAAGTATATTTGTTTCTCTTTCTTATTAAACATCAATATCAATTATTTATTTTTAATGTGATGTTGAAATAAATACGTGTTTAAAAGAAAAAAAGAACAAAAAAAAAGAAATTTTTGGTTAATGTGCTTGACAAGAGTGTGATCTTGCTCCTACGTATCTCCCGGTGCGATGGAGAAATCAAAGCTATGTAGTTCTTGGTTAGAAAATGCGGATGCGTTGATTATTTTTAAATAAATCGCGTTTAGTTATTAAAAGGTTAATTTTTTACGAAAATAAAAGGAGTTTGTTTAATTTGAATTATTAAAATTGTGAATTTTAAGACGATAAAGTTGTACAACTCAAGTCTCAAAACTCAAGGAGTAAAAAAAATGTCGCATTTAATTTAATCCGTTTAAAAATATTTCTATTATTTTCGGTTTTAAAATTGAGTCTTAAAGCTACCAAGTAGTACAACTTGTGTCTTAACAACTCAAAGATTAAAAAGATGTCACACCTAATTAATCTAATATTTAAAAAAAGTTAATTTTAGATTTATGTATTATTATTTTTTTTAAAAAAATAATTTTTAAAACTATTAGGTTGTATAATTCGTATTTGTGCTATTTATGGAATAAAGGATGTCATTTTTAAATAACATTTAACAATAATTTTTAATTATTAATTTATTTATGAGTTTTGACTTATTAGTTTATTGTGAAAATGAGACTAAAAAAAATCTCATTTAATTAATCTTTAATGTAGTATTTGTTTGTATTTTTTTTTATGAAATTTGCTATATAGTTATAATCAACAACAGTTTTTTTTTTTTAAAAAAAAAACAAATGAATTGGCTGAGCCCAACTTGACTTTAAAAAAGGATTATGTTTTTTTTTTATAATCAATGAATGGGCCGAGCCCAATTTTTAAAGAAAAGGATGGGTTAAACAAAAGAAACAGAGAGGCGGCCGTGAGAGAGAGAAGAAAAATAAAGGCTGGGAGAGGGAGAGAAAGGAAAGGCCAAGTGAGGCCGGGAGAGGGAGAGAAGGAGAAAGGCCGAGTGAGGCCGGGAGAAGGAGAAAAGGTGAAAGGCCAAGTGAGGCCGGGAGAAGGAGAAAAGGCCGAGAGAAGAAGAAAGGAGACAGTGGTGATGATGATGACAACGACGGCGACAACGGCGATTAAAGGTTTGAATTTTCTGGTTTTTTTTACTTTTCAATCACAAGATTATTTAAAAAAGCTTTATTAAAAATGATGTGCAAAGACAGGAACAACAAAAAAATACCTTAAATCAGTTTCTGTTTGTTCTTCCTATTCTGCCTGCTTCTTTCTTTTTGCTTTTTTTAAGTGTTTTTGTTAATGTATTATCTGTTTTGTTAATGGATTTTTTTCTCAATTTATAGAGTAAAGTAATGATTGCTTATGTCTATGAGATACTAGTTAGTGCTAGTTTTTACATTGTTTTTGCAACAAAGACAAGCAACCTTTGCTAAGTATAGAAACCTGTAATGCATCTTTCTGATTGAGTATAGGAGTAGTGAAGATAATAAACTTTTAAGGCAAAAGAAATATGCTAGAAAAGATAGGAGGGCAGCAGCCCAATTTTCGTTTTCTATTTTATGGAATATGCAACTCATCTTTTTGTTTGAGTGTAGATTTAGTGAAAATAATAACTTTTTAAGGCAAAGTAAAGAAACTAAAATAAGGGAATGAGTTCTGAAGCTGTAAACCACAATCTTTGTCTTTATTTTATTATATTTTTTATTTAATAAAAAAATAAATAAAATGTTGATTAACTTCTTAATCTTGATAAGAACATGTTTTCTTTGTTACTGATTAGCAATGTATTCTTGAATCAAAGTGAAAAGAAATCATAATGTTAAATTCTTATTAATTAAGTGAGCAAAACAGGATTGAAAGTTCTAAAACAGGATTGAAAGAGTTTCAAAATAGGATTGAAAGAGTTCAAAGAAACTTCCTGGAAGAAGGAGTAAGGATTCTGATTATGTATTTTTTATCATTGTTAAATGGAATGGACAAAATTGAGGTGCGACAGCTGCCCCTATTTAATTGTATTTACTAGAGAATATGAATATATGAATATTATTGGTGTAAAAGGTAATTAAATATAAGAACCTAAATTTTGTCTAAATAAGTTGTGAATTCAAATTACCACTGCGTAGATCGACAAAACTTAAAGAATGACCGTTTTCGGATTGGTTACCGATGCGTAGATCAAGAATTAAAGAATGATCGTCTTCGGATTGGTTACCGATCAAAAATTAAACAATGATCGTCTTCAGATTTGTTACCGATGCGTAGATCGACAAAAATTAAAGAATGATCGTAAAAAAAATGTAAACCACGGGCAATACATAGGTCTAGTTTAGGAGATAAATAGAGAAAGAGATTTTTTTTTTTGAGAGAATATATTTATGATAATCGTAACAAAAATGCATAATGTATAATGAGTAATGTAATACAAAGACTATTGAGTATAAATATTACATATGCATAATTCACTCATTATGCATTGCAAAAGGTTGTTGAGTTAATGAAAATGCATAAGTCATGCTTGAGTAGGTAAAAAAATATGAATGCAAAATGTATGAATAATGTGTTTTGCAATATAGATAAAATCTTTGTTTATTTTTAATTCCTCGATCCTTATATGATCTTGTGCACCCATAAGATTCAATGGATGAATAAAGATAACAACCGTTTTTTGTATGATGACTCTATACATCTCGTGTGACTTTTTTTTAGAGGCAAAAAAAAGTACATTGTCTAAAATGACTGCCCTTTTTTTGTGTGTTGACATCCCCATACATGTTAAGAATCTATCAAGTTTCCGTGTATATATTTTCAAATATCAAAATAATTAAAATATTTTTTGTTTACTCCTACTTCAAATTCCAATATTTATTATCATAAAATCACATTTTCTTTTAAAAATTCTAGAACAAACAACCATGAGACTGAATTAGCTTAGGGAATGGATGATAAAAGAAAAAATAAATAAAAAAAGGTAATGTACAACATCGAAAGACAACATTGAAAAAAAAGTACATTACTATATTGGGAACAAAAATAATTGAGGTAGGGGGTTACAATGTAGGGATGAGTCTGTTCATGTTTAGTTGAATGGATAACAAACGCTAATCATTCTTGTAATTTAGGACTCCTGTTGGTCAGCATCCAAGAAGAATAACTGCCCCAGTTTGAACTGCTTGATTCTCTTTATTCCCTTTATATATATATATATATATATATATATATATATATATATATATATATATATATATATATCCCTAACTTTTGCATAGACCGCTCTTTCAAGTTTTCAATCTATCGGGATGCTCTAACTTTTGCCTAGGTCGCTTTTTGAGGTTTTCGACCTAGCGAGCCTATATTTTTTCAAGCATAATATTTTTTGACTGCGTCTGAGTTTACTGGAAGTGGAAGTTCTTCTCCATCCATTTCTGCGAGTATAAGAGCTCCCCCAGAGAACGATTTTTTCACCACATATGGTCCCTCGTAATTCGGGGTCCATTTTCCACGAGAATCCTTTTTTATGGGCAATATTTTCTTTAACACCAAGTCTCCTTGAAACTCTCGAGGACGAACTTTTTTCTCGTAGGATTTTTTAAGTCTTTTTTGATACAATTGACCATGACACAGAGCTATCATTCTTTTTTCTTCAATGAGATTCAATTGGTCAAATCGTGATTGAACCCACTCTGCCTCTTCTAGTTTTGTTTCCATCAAGACCCTGATCGAGGGGATTTCAACTTCAATGGGAAGTACCGCTTCCATTCCATACACCAATGAGAAAGAAGCTGCCCCTGTTGAGGTGCGAACAGATGTTCTATAGCCATGTAATGCAAAGGGAAGCATTTCATGCCAATCCTTGTATGTTTCTACCATCTTTTGTATGATTTTCTTGATATTCTTGTTTGCCGCTTCTACAGCTCCATTCATTTTCGGCCGATAAGGCGAAGAATTATGGTGCTGAATTTTGAAATTATCACACAACTCCTTCATCATTTTGTTGTTCAGATTAGTCGCATTATCCGCGATAATCTTATTTGGCAGCCCATATCAACAAATAAGTTCTCTCTTGATGAATCTGACCACTACGTTCCTCGTCACGTTGGCATAAGAAGCAGCTTCAACCCATTTTGTGAAATAATCAATAGCTACTAGGATAAACCGGTGCCCATTTGAAGCTTTAGGTTCGATGAGCTCAATAACATCCATCCCCCACATTGAAAATGGCCAAGGTGATGTTAAACATTCAAAGAGGTTGGCGGTACATGTATTTTATCATCATAGATTTGATATTTATGACATTTCTTTACATAACTAAAACAATCAGACTCCATGGTCAACCAATAATAGTCAGCCCTTAAGATTTTTCTTGCCATTGCGTGCCCATTTGCATGAGTTCCAAAAGAACCTTCATGAACCTCTTGAATGATTTTCTCTGCTTCCGTTTTATCCACACATCTAAGGAGAACCATGTCATGGTTTCGCTTATAAAGCACGTCACCATTTAAAAAGAAGTTCATTGACAACCCCGTCAAAACCCTCTTGTCATTTTCCGAAATACCTAATGGATATTCTTTATTCTTAACATAGGATTTGATATCGTAAAACCATGGCTTGCCATTGGGCTCTTCTTCTATTGATAAGCAATATGATGGCTTATCCTTTTGTTGAATTTTTAGGACCGGCACATCCTTATCGATGCTTATTTTGAACATTGATGACAATGTGGCCAAGGCGTCGACCAATTGGTTTCCTTCTCGAGGAATATGGTGAAAAGTGATCTTCTCGAAGTATTCTGTCAACTCTTTGATGTGCGTGTGATACGGAACCAGTTTGGAATCTCGAGTTTCCCATTCTCCTTTTGTCTGATGGATTTCCAATGATGAGTCTCCATATACCTCAAGAACCTTAACCTTTGATTCAATGGCTGCTTTAATGCCCATGGCACATGCCTCATATTCTGCAATATTGTTTGCGCAATCAAAACACAATCTAACAGTAAATGGAGTGAACTGGTTCTCTGGGGAAATTAAAATGGCTCCAATTCCATGCCCTAATGCATTAGAAGCACCATCAAACATCAACGTCCATTTTTCTTTATCAGACGATTCGGTCTCTTCAAATAAAGTCATTATGTCTTCATCGAGGAATTCACACTGCATTGATTGATAATCTTCTACAGGCTGTTGGGCCAAGTACTCTGCTAGTGCGCTTCCTTTGATAGCTTTCTGTGTAACATACACTAAATCGTATTCTGATAACAACATCTGCCAGCGCGCGATCCTTACAGTAAGAGCAGGTTTCTCAAAGATGTACTTAATTGGGTCCATTTTAGACACCAACCAAGTTGTATGACATAACATGTATTGCCTCAACCGATGAGCAGCCCATGCTAATACACAACATGTTCGTTCAAGCAGTGAATATCTTGTTTCACAACTAGAGAACTTTTTGCTCAAATAATAAATGGCATGCTCTTTCTTACCAGATTCATCGTGTTGCACCAACACACAACCCATTGACCCATCAAGCACTGTTAAGTACATAATAAGTGGTTTTCCAAGAACTGGAGGTACAAGTATTGTTTAATCTTCTCGAAAGCTTTTTGACAATTCTCATTCCATTCAACCTTTTGGTCTTTGTGCAACAACTTGAAAATTGGCTCGCATGTTGCAGTTAGATTTGATATGAATCTGGCAATGTAATTCAATCTCCCCAAAATGCCACGAACTTCTTTTTCCGTGCGTGGAGCCGACATTTCTTGTATTGCTCTTACTTTATCTGGGTCCACCTCTATCCCCTTTTGACTAACAATAAACCCAAGTAACTTGCCTGATCCCATGCCAAAAGTGTATTTAGCAGGGTTTAAACGGAGTCTAAACTTCCTTAATCGCACAAATAACTTTTGAAGGTTAACCACGTGGTCTTCTTCGGTCCGGGATTTTGCAATCATATCGTCCACATAAACCTCTATCTCCTTATGCGTCATGTCATGAAACAATGTCACCATTGCTCTTTGATAGTTGCCCCATCATTCTTCAATCCAAAAGGCATCACTTTATAACAAAAGGTTCCCCATTGTGTGATGAATATGGTTTTCTCCATATCCTCGGGAGCCATCTTGATTTGATTGTATCCTGAAAAACCATCCATGAAGGAAAAAAGAGAATATTGAGCAGTGCTATCTACTAAGACATCAATATGAGGCAAAGGAAAATCGTCTTTAGGACTTGCTTTATTCAAATCCCGATAATCAACGCACATTCGAACCTTTCCATCCTTTTTTGGAACTGGGACAATATTAGCCACCCATTGACGATATTTTGCTACTGCTAAGAAACCAGCATCAAATTGCTTTTTGACCTCTTCTCTAATTTTAAGTGACATATCAGGCCTCATCCTCCTCAATTTTTGTTTAATCGGAGCACATTCAGGCTTGAGTGGTAGCTTGTGTTCAACTATCTTAGTATCTAGCCCAGGCATATCCTGATATGACCATGCAAAGACGTCCACATAGTCAAATAAAAGTTTAACCAACTTTTCTCGTTCACTTCCTTTCATAGACATACCAATTTTAATTTCTTTCTTATCACATTCAGTCCCCAAATTGATCACCTCAACAGGTTCTTGATAGGGTTGGATTATCCTAGCTTCCTGTTCCATTAACATTTCTAGTTCTGGGGGAGGCTCACAATTGTCTTCACAATCCTCATCAGCGTGATTAATTGAGAGTTCAAAATTACAAGAAGGGGTTCTAGCGTTGCTATTTTCAACGTATTCATTTTCGTCTCTGCATTATTAAAATTAAGAAAAAAAGGAAAAAAATATGAATAAAGGTTATAACTTTTAAGAAGAAAAGGAAAAGAAACGGTTGGAGAATTCAAAAATGCATTTATTGATAATAAGTACAGAATTGAAATACATGCGCCTTAATTAATTATCCTTATAGCCTTAGGCATAGCAAAAGGAATTGAAATACATAATTACTTTGAGCATGAATTAACAAACACGGGAAACTCGATGATCTTCCAATTGTTGAGGATAGTATTCGGAAGACAAGGGTACACTAATTTGAGGGTATCATCACCGACATGCTCTTCTTCCACCACAACTACTTGGTCAACATAAATTATTCCAGCACTTTGAAAGGTTTGACGAATGTCACAAATAGGAATCTTCTGTGAATGATTTTCCAGACGAGCCATCCTACTTTCCTTTTTTCCTTTCATTGCCTTTTCTTTATCAACTTTGGTAGGTACATATCCCAACCCATATCGATCATTCTTTTCTGGTATATTTAACAATTTCCCCAACTTAGCAAAAACTCCTCCTTCCAACATGGATTTGGTAGACTTCAATGATGTGGTAGACAACTCTAGTTCTTTTAAGTGAGATCCTTCACCCATGAAGACAATATTGGCAATTTCTAATGCTTGAAATGAGGTTTCTATGGCTTCCTCTGTATCTTCAATGTAGCTTGTAGAAGATAGATGGCTCACTATCATATCTTCTTCCCCATATATTATTACCAGCGTATTGTTCACTATAAACTTCAGCTTTTGATGGAGAGTGGATGTCACCGCTCCAGCAGCATGAATCCACGGTCTCCCTAAAAGACAACTGTATGCTGGTTTAATATCCATCACTTGGAAGGTTATCCCAAAGTTATGGGGTCCAATTTGGACCGGTAGGTCAATCTCGCCAATAACTTGTCTCCTAGACCCATCAAACGCTTTCACCACCATAGCACTAGGCTTCATACATGCTCCATCAACAAATAGTTTTGAGAGTGTTGCTTTCGGCATGACATTTAATGATGAACCATTATCAACTAGCACTCGTGCCAAGATATGATCATGACATCTCACAGAGATATGTAGTGCTTTATTATGCCTTGTCCCTTCAGCTGGTAATTCGCCATCGCTAAAACTCAAACAATTGTTAGCGGTGATATTACCGACAACTCCATTAAACTGGTCAACCGTGATATTGTGAGTAACATGGGCCTCATTTAAAACTTTCATCAGTGCCCTTCTATGTGCTTCAGAGTTTAATAATAAAGAAAGAACATATATCTTGGAAGGGGTTTGATTTAGCTGGTCCACCACCTTATATTCACTTTACTTGATAAACTTCAAAGATTTGTTAGCTTCTTCTTCAAGCACCATCTTTTTGCTAGTCCCTGGCCCTTTTATAGCATGATTCATAGCTTCTTTACCCTTTTCCTCATGGTCCTCCTTTCTCTTAGGTTGTTCATGGGCGTATACTCGACCACTCCGAGTCATCCCACCAACTCCTGAAATGTTGGTGACATCAATTTCCTTAGGTTCACAGCTATCACCTAATTGATGATTGGACAAATGAGACGTGACTTCATAATTCCACGGTACCGCCTTGGTATTTCCATAAGGAAAAGGGGTTGGTGCCTGAACAATTATTGGATATGGTCCATTTGGAGTTGCCATAAGATTTTCTTTCCTATAGAGGATTTCCAATGGTCTTGGGAAAGATCTATTATTCTCCATGCACAGCTCTATGGTCGACACATGATCATCTTTTGCACAACCTACCTCATTGTCAATCGTCTCAATCAAGTTTAACTCACCAAAGATCATTTTCATTGGGATTTTCACATGTTCCATACTCTTAATTACACATTGATCTATCTCATTTTCAATGACGTTGATAGAGGAATTTCCGTGGCCCGGCAAGGGATTACTCCCCACATTGGGACTGTCTTCCTTGAAGGTAAGCCATTTTGTATTAATCAATTCTTGCACTTTAGATTTTAGTGCTTGGCAATCTTCGACAGAATGTCCTACAACTCCTGCATGGTACTCACATTTGGCATTTGGGTTGTACCATTTTGGAAATGGTGGTTCCATAGGTTTCATGGGTCTCGGGACTACCATTGAGTTCTGGAGTAGGTGAGGCAACAATTGGCTGTATGTCATGGGGATCGGGTCAAAACGGGTTATCTTCTTTTCTCGATTAATTGGTGGTTTGTATTGATTCGGGATTGGATTTTGGTTCCATTGGTTTTGTTGAGGAAACGTGAGAGGGGGTGGCTAAACCATGGGTTGTTGATAATAAGGTGGCATTGAAGGGTGATATTGGGGGTATGGAGCTGGTGAAGTCGTAGCCACATATGGATATGGAATGTATGGAATTTGGGGTATTGGGGGATGAAAATTTGGAGGTCGATAAGAATTCATGGATGGAAAATAAGAGACTTTTGGGTTTGCCATTACAGTGTTAGCATCCCCTTCTTTCTTCTTTGTGAATCCCATATGGGGCTTCTTTACACCACTCGTTCCACACACAATCTTACCACTCCTCATACCACTTTCTACCCTTTCTCCTATCATGACCATGTCAGAAAAGTTTGATGACATACTTCCAATCATTTTTTCATAAAAGGGCGACTGGAGAGTATCCATAAACATACCAACCATTTCTCTTTCAGATAAAGGAGGATCTACTTGCGATGCCACTTCTCTCCACCGTTGTGCATATTCTTTAAAGGTTTCATTGTCCTTTTTCAGCGAATTTTGCAATTGCATCCTGTCAGGGGCCATATCAATGTTGTACCTGTATTGTTTCAAGAAGGCATCAGCCAAGTCTTTCCACGAACGGATTCGATTACGCTCGAGATGCATATACCAATTTAGTGATGCCCCACTCAAACTGTCTTGAAAAAATGAATGAGAAGCTTGTCATCATGAGCATGAGAAGCCATTTTTCTACAATACATGGTCAAATGATTTTTAGGGCATGTATCACCTTTGTACTTTTCAAACTCAGGTACCTTGAATTTTGAAGGGATTGCTACATCAGGAACCAAGCACATATCAAAAGCATCAAGACCATATGCATTACTACCTTCCATTGCTTTTATTTGCTCTTCTAAAACATGTAATTTTTCTTTCGACTGTGTATCTTCACCAATAAACTGAGGTTGTTGCCAATTTCCATTAGCATCGAAAAGGGGTGCTTGGGGTGCACTTAATGGAATGTTTTCTGAGGGTAGAGTGTTTTGGGGTGGCACGTAGCCGAGAGGAGATGGGATTTGTGGTATGTTTAAGCTTTGGGAATTGATGGCTGGGTGATTTGGGTTATTGTCCATGGGGTTGATGACTAATGGCGGAGTATAACCATGTGGGATACCATACATAGGAAATTGCATAGCTGCTGCACGGAATTGATGGGTAGTTGGGGTAAAGCCTGGTGGGTGAGAAGGAGTGGTTTGGTGTTCTTCATTTGCAGTTGGAGGATTCCCATCTGTATTCTCCTTTTTTGCCAAAGCATGTATAGCCTCTAGGATTCGATCAACCTTGTCCTTCAATTGGTTAACATCTGCTCTCATCACTTCTTGGTTTTGCTCAAGTTCATCCATGATCTTGGAGTTTGCGCGAGTCCGATAAGGGTGTCGAGGAAACAACTTTATTGATTTTTTTTCGGTTTTTTAAATAAAAACAAAATTATGAGTATGGATGAATGGAATGAAGATGAAATTATTTAGTTAATTATTTGTTTTTTTACATTATAGTTGTATGTTGGGGAATCATAAGCTTTCGAGTTATAAGTGAAGAAAATATGGGGATCGATAAACAAAACAAGCAAATCCTTCATTGATGGGAAAAAGAGTACATCACATTAAAAACGACAACATTTATGGTATTTCAATCTCCTCTTTCAATAGGACGACCAATCTTTTCCACCAATTCTTCTGCCAGATTTTTGCAATATTCAACGAACTCGTAGACTTTGACTGGAGTATTGAGTGGATGCATTACTGCATCAATCTCTCTTAGATGCTTTGGAATTTTTATGATTGCTTGATTTGCTAGCATTGCCAATTTTGAAAAACAATCTTTCCAATGCTTGCCTTTATCTTCCAGCTCTTTATAGACCTCTTGATTCTTTAATTGTCCAAGCAACGTCATAAAACGATCCTCCCAATATGTGGTTTCATCCTTTAAGTCATTATAGATTTTTTCTTGATAATCAATGTAATTCTTCAACTCACTAGAAGTCTCCATTTCTATTCTTAGCGCATCTTGATGTTTTGAGAGCAATTCTTCCATTTCTTCCTTGTGTTGCCTCTCATAGTCGGATACCATCTCGTAGTCGGATACCATCTCTTCAAATTCCTTCTTTATATTCCTTTCAGAGCTTGCTGATTTCGCCCATAATTGCTTCCACATATAGGCTTCTTCAATAGCTTCATTCCTTTCTTGCTTCCGCACATCTAATTCTTCATTTGCACCTCTCAAACAATCTTGTATGTCTAGTTTATTTTCCTTTTCAATTTTCAACCTCTTGTTGCTTCTCTCAATAAACTGATTCTTACAAGTGTTTTCTGATCGCAAATTCTCATTCTCTTGGGAGACTTTTTCTAACTTCACTTCTAGCTCTTTTTTCTGTTCTTCACACTTCAACAATAGTGCTTTGAGTTCTTCTTCTTCTTTGTTTGTAACAAGGGTAGGTTCAGGTATCTCCTGATCATTCGACGGTGTACTGTGGAAAGGCAGCTTGATTTCTTGGACCCTTTTCTTTATCCATTGTAGATAGGTTCCTTTGTGCCACAACTTCTACATCGGAGTACTCTTCCTTTTCTAATGATCACTTCCCAAGCTCGACTTATCCTCCGCAACATCGGTGGGTCTACTATACCCGTATTGTGGAAAACAAAAGCTTCTAATGACTTATCATCTGGTTTCTCCAACATAGGGTAGCCAAGCTGTCTCAGAGCTATCATCGGATTGTAGTTAATACAACCTTTGGTTCCCATGAGAGGTAAATTTGGAAAGTCTCCACATTGGCATATTACTTCTTCTACCTCTTGTTCTCTATGATACCATGAAATTATGTCCCCGGTAAGGCTAGCTATACTCTAAGCCCATTCACGGTTATTTTTAATTTCAACATGATACTCTTTCTTGAACATGTGAGACATGAACCAAGTATACAGCACTGGAACACAACACAAAATTGTACCCCCTTTCTTCTCGTGCCGCATGTGCAAAGAGTAGTACACATCGGCAAGGACCGCGGGAACTGGATTTTGTTTATTTTTGTTAAAAGCCAAGAAGACATTGATAGCAGCAAAATCAACAAAATTATCGAGGTTTGGGAATAAGACAATACCATAGATAATGAGAGCCAACACATCTATAAAAGTACCCCATTCTTTTTTAACGGCTAAATCTTGTGCCTTTTGCTCCAGATATTTTCTCGAGAAACCATGAATAGCCCCTTTTTCCTCTTTTTTGCTTGCCAACTCTCTTATGTCGATTTTTAATACTTCAGCAATTACGCTCAAATTTGGTGGTTGCCCAATATATCGATAAGGGTTTCCTTTCTCTAGGGAGTAACCCAATATTCGCACAAATTCTTCTAATGTCGGGGCCAACAGAAAGTCTTGAAAGGTGAAACATCTTAAGAAAGGGTCGTAATATTGAGCCAGTGCCGTGAGGGCCCCTGTTTGCACATTTACTGCTAAGAGGTTTAGGATTTTCCCATATTTACTAAAGAAAATCTCACGTTGTATGGTTTTCATTTGATTGCTGATGTCTCTTAAACTTTTCAAATCAGGTTGCTTGAACTTGAAAAGTAAAGTTTTTCTTTTTTCCGATCCCATTATCCACTTAACATTTGACTAAGGTTTGTATGATTCCCCAAAAAATTCTGAAAATTTATGCAAAATATTTTTTATTTTTAGAAAAGAAGAGAGAAAAAAAATCATGAGATATGAATGAAACTATGTAGAATAATTATTGTGAATGTATTTATATATACACACACACACACATATATATATATATATATATATATATATATATAATTTGGATGTATGAGTTATTTTTGGTTTATATGGATGTTCTTATGATGAAATGGACTATTGGTTTATGTAGTGAAACTCTCACAAGGGTTGCTCTATGATTCTAAATGTGGTTCCTAGAGCCAATAATTCTATTTTCGAATATTGTCAACAACAATAGGTAAACTATTTGGAGTGACGATACCCTTGATAGGATCAAACTCTAGGTGAGATCTTCATGCTAATCAAATAGGATGTACATCCAGAAGGCAATCACTATGCAACCTCGAAACTAAACTTAAGTTTTGTTCAAACCCGGGTATAAGGTTCCATTCATAAGTGTGTGTAGGGTGTAGAATAAACATAATTCAATAACTCTACATTGCTAATAAAACATATATACATGCACAGAAAATAATAATAATAATAATAATAATAATAATGAATAAATAAATAAATAAAATAATTAAATAAATGATTTACTAACTTAAAAGAATATTATAATGACAACTAATAATAAACCCATAAAGTATTAGAAAATGAAAATCAAACAAATATAGAAAGAGTTAAAAATTATGCACAGTTAATCATGTTAGGCTTGACTCTCTAAGGGTCCCCAGTGGAGTCGCCAGCTGTCACGGCCTAAATTTCGAGTGTTTCTCGAATTCAATGGAGTCGCCACCAAAGTTTATTTAAAATAGGGAAAACATTGGGAAACCCTTAAAAAGAAAAAAAAATGGTCTTTGAAACCAAATTTTGAGTTCGGGAGTCGATTATGCGTAGGGAATGTATTAGCACCCAACGACATCCGTTAAAATACGGTTACCTATAATTAATTGTGCAAAATTAGTATTAACTTAAGTATATTTATTTCTCTTTATTATTAAATATGAATATCAATTATTTATTTTTAATGTGATGTTGAAATAAATACGTGTTTAAAAGAAAAAAAGGAACAAAAAAAAAAGAAATTTTTGGTTAATGTGCTTGACAAGAGTGTGATCTTGCTCCTACGTATCTCCCGGTGCGATGGAGAAATCAAAGCTACGTAGTTCTTGGTTAGAAAATGCGGATGCGTTGATTATTTTTAAAAAAATCGCGTTTAGTTATTAAAAGGTTAATTTTTGACGAAAATAAAAGGAGTTTGTTTAATTTGAATTATTAAAAATGTGAATTTTAAGACGATAAAGTTGTACAACTCGTGTCTCAAAACTCAAAGAGTAAAAAAAATGTCGCATTTAATTTAATCCGTTTAAAAATATTTCTATTATTTTTCGGTTTTAAAATTGAGTCTTAAAGCTACCAAGTAGTACAACTTGTGTCTTAACAACTCAAAGATTAAAAAGATGTCACACCTAATTAATCTAATATTTAAAAAAAGTTAATTTTAGATTTATGTATTATTATTATTTTTTTACAAATAATTTTTAAAACTATTAGGTTGTATAATTCGTATTTGTGCTATTTATGGAATAAAGGATGTCATTTTTAAATAACATTTAACAATAACTTTTAATTATTAATTTATTTATAAGTTTTGACTTATTAGTTTATTGTGAAAATGAGACTAAAAAAAATCTCATTTAATTAATCTTTAATGTAGTATTTGTTTGTGTTTTTTTTATGAAATTTGCTATATAGTTATAATCAACAACAGTTTTTTTAAAAAAAAAAAACAAATGAATGGGCCGAGCCCAACTTGACTTTAAAAAGGATTATGTTTTTTTTTTATAATCAATGAATGGGCCGAGCCCAATTTTTAAAGAAAAGGATGGGTTAAACAAAAGAAACCCTAGGTCTTTGCCAAAGGGAAGCGGCTGTTTCAGAGGGAAAAGAAACAGAGAGACGGCCGTGAGAGAGAGAAGAAAAACAAAGGCTGGGAGAGGGAGAGAAAGGAAAGGCTGAGTGAGGCCGGGAGAGGGAGAGAAGGAGAAAGGCCGAGTGAGGCCAGGAGAGGGAGAGAAGGAGAAAGGCCGAGTGAGGCCGGGAGAAGGAGAAAAGGTGAAAGGCCGAGTGAGGCCGGGAGAAGGAGAAAAGGCCAAGAGAAGAAGAAAGGAGACAGCGGTGATGATGATGACAACGACGGCGACAACGGCGGTTAAAGGTTTGATTTTTCTGGTTTTTTTTACTTTTCAATCACAAGATTATTTAAAAAAGCTTTATTAAAAATTATGTGCAAAAACAGGAACAACAAAAAAATACCTTAAATCAGCTTCTGTTTGTTCTTCCTATTCTGCCTGCTTCTTTCTTTTTGCTTTTTTTTAAGTGTTTTTGTTAATGTATTATCTGTTTTGTTAATGGATTTTTTTCTCAATTTATAGAGTAAAGTAATGATTGCTTATGTCTATGAGATAATAGTTAGTCTTAGTTTTTACATAGTTTTTGCAACAAAGACAAGCAACCTTTGCTAAGTATAGAAACCGGTAACGCATCTTTCTGATTGAGTATAGGAGTAGTGAAGATAATAAACTTTTAAGGCAAAAGAAATATGCTGGAAAAGATAGGAGGGCAGCATCCCAATTTTCGTTTTCTATTTTAGAGAATATGCAACTCATCTTTTTGTTTGAGTGTAGATTTAGTGAAAATAATAACTTTTTAAGGCAAAGTAAAGAAACTGAAATAAGGGAATGAGTTGTGAAGCTGTAAACCACAATCTTTGCCTTTATTTTATTATATTTTTTATTTATAAAAAAATAAAAAAATAAATAAAATGTTGATTAATTTCTTAATCTTGATAAGAACATGTTTTCTTTGTTACTGATTAGCCATGTATTCTTGAATCAAAGTGAACAAGAAATCATAATATTAAATTCTTATTAATTAATTGCAGTGAGCAAAACAGGATTGAAAGTTCCAAAACAGGATTGAAAGAGTTCAAATAAACTGCCTGGGAGAAGGAGTAAGGAGTGTTAGGATCAAACTCTGAGAAAGAGTCCATTTATTTTCCTTTGTTAAGTTAATTTGAATTGATTGAGCTTGAGTTTGTATTTTGATTCTGATTATATATTTTTTATCATTATTAAATGGAATGGACAAAATTGAGGTGCTACAGATTCCTCTTGGTTTGGATCAACTCTCCCTCTGGCAGGCTTTCCTCTAGTATGATCCATGTTTCCTTCTGATTTTTCTTCCTTCTGTTCTGGGCCAGCAAACATATCTTCTGGTGATGTTTTGACATCTTGGAACATCTTCTGGAAATTCCAGAATTCATTTTCCTTTGATCTTCTGCTTCTGATTTTTTCATATTCTGATTGTATTTAATTTAATAATTCAAGGTACAAAATGAGATTACATTGAGTGCTTTTGTAACCATCAAAATCCTAAGTACTTAGAACCAACTTGGTTCCAACAATCTCCCCCTTTTTGCTAGTTTATAACTTGAATGACTTGAATTACTCCCCCTCATACCAATCTCTCCCCCTAAGTCTGATACTCTCCTTTTCAACTCATTCTTTGTTCACTCTTTCTTTTCTTCTCTTCTCCTCTCCTTTTCAACTCCTTCTTTATTCTCTCTTTCTTTTTCTGTCTCCCTGATTCTTCTCCTTTTCAACTCCTTCTTTATTCTCTCTTTCTTTTTCTCTCTTCACATTTCCTCTCCTTTTCAACTCCTTCTCTTTTCACTCTTTCTTTTTCTCTCTCCCTGATTCCTCTCCTTTTCAACTCCTTCTGATTTCACTTTCTTTTTCTCTCTCCCTGATTCCTCTCCTTTTCAACTCCTTTTCTTTTTCACTCTTTCTTTTTCTCTCTCCCTGATTCCTCTCCTTTTCTACTTATTTCTCCTCTTTTTCATCTCTTTTCTTTTTATCTCTCCTTTTCTACTTATTTCTCCTTTCTCTCTCTCTCTCCCCCTTTTTGTCATCAGCCAAAAAGTGGTCCTACTATTTTTGTATTTTTGTTTTTCTCTTTACAAAATGCAGAAAGTAAAAACATAAACTAAAAGAAAGAAAATAAAATTATAGGAAATTTAAAAACTCCTAAGATGACTACTTGAGCTAGTCAGATATGGAGGTCATGCTGAGATGCTTCTTAATGAACTCGAACCTATCTTCTGGTAATGCCTTGGTGAAGATATCAGCCCATTGATGATCAGTGTCCACAAACTGGATGCTTAAGGTTCCTTTCTGAACATGGTCCCTAATGAAATGGTGTTTTATTTCAATGTGTTTGGCTCTAGAGTGTAAGATAGGGTTCTTGGTTAGGTTTATGGCTAAAGTGTTATCACGGAACAAAGTGTAGTTGCCACTTATACTTTTCCTTTCCAGCTCTGTATGTTTTCTGGTCTGCCTTTTAGCTGGTTTAATCTTTCTCAAGTGAGCAGGTTGGGTGCATGGGGGTGGCCATTGGCTTACAGTCACTCATCTTGAACTTTTTGAGAAGTTCTTTAGTATATTTTGATTGGTGAATGAGTATACCGGATTTGCCTTGATGAATCTGAATTCCCATGAAGAACTTAAGTTCTCCCATCATGCTCATTTGGAACTCCTTCTACATTAGGTCAGAAAACTCTTTGCACAAAGTGCCATTAGTTGATCCAAATATGATATCATCAACATAGACTTGAATAATCAGAATATCATGTTTAATGGATTTCCTAAATAGTGTATTACCAATCTGGCCTCTATTAAATTTATTCTTAACCAAAAAGTTACTAAGTCTGTCATACTATGCCCTTGGTGCTTGTTTTAAACCATATAAAGACTTTTTAAGTTTGAAAACATGGTCTGGAAAATCAGAATTTTCAAAACCAGGCGGCTGTTTGACATAGACTTCTTCACTTATGTAGCCATTTAAGAATGCACTTTTGACATCCATTTGATACAGCATTAGATCATGATTAGCAGCAAATGATAAGAGAATTCTAAATGCTTCTAACCTGGCCACTGGAACAAAAGTCTCAGTGTAATCCATACATTTCTGTTGACTGTATCCTTGAGCTACAACTTCACCCTTTTCATTGAATTTGTTTATGAATACCTACTTGGTTCCAATAATGCTTCTGTTTGGTATAGATACCAGATCCCAAACATCATTCCTTTGAATTTCATTCAGCTCTTCTTGCATTGCAAGTATCCAACCTTCCTCTGCCAAGACTTCATCAACAATGCTTGGTTCGCATCAGCTTCTGGTTCTGTAACAGCTTCTGATTCTGATGAATCAGCTTCTTGTTCTGATGAATCTGTAACAGCTTTAGATTCTGGTAAATATCCAGATTTCTCTTTTGACTTATCTTGGCTGTTTCTGACTTAATCAGATTTATCTTTTGAAGATTTGTCATGTGTTGCTGACTTGCTTGTATCCTTTACCTTTCCAGGTACTTCTGTTTCTTGTGCTTCTGCTCCCTGCACTCTTTTTATCTTGCTTTGATTTGTTAAGATCAAGCAGTTTGTCATTTTACATAATGCAAATCAAATAAGTTAAAATTTAACTCAATACAGCCAAACCATTCGTTCTGCTTCTGCTTTTGCTCCCTTTGGTTCTGATGAACCTGTACTATCTTTATCTTGCTTTGATTTGTCAAGCAGTTTTTCATATACCATAATATAAATCAATTAATTTAAAAATGAACTTAGTACAGCCAAACCATTAATTCTGCTTCTGGTGGTTTCTGTTTGTTTTTGAAACCACTGGAATGCTGTTTCTTCTGAGTGTTCAATTCGTGTGAATCACCTGGTTCCTCTGAAGTTTTGAAAACCTGCAGAATACTTATCTAGCTTTGATTTGTTAAGATCAAGCTTCTTGTTATCACAGTAAATATTAAATAATAATAGTATTTACAGCAAGATGTAGCCTCAGGTTTACTCTGAAAATCCTCTTGCTTCTGATTTTCAGATTCCTAATATATATGTTCTGAGATTACATGGTTTGGATGAGGGAATTTGAATTCCTTTCCAGGTTTGTAGTCTTGTTGAATCCCACTGGAGAGTTTGAAGAACTCTCTTGATTCTAATTCTTTAATTTCTGTTTTGGCTCATACACCATATTCCTCTGGTGATTCTGGAACTTATGGTGATTCTGATAATCATACTTATTTTGATAATTAAAGTAGTTCTGTTGACCATACCACAACCTTTGATATTGATACCTGTTCAGGTTCTGGTTCTGGTATTGATTCTGATTCTGATTCTGGTTCCAGTGTTGATTCTGGTTCCAGTTTATGTGCCTCCAGTTCTGGTTCCAGTGTTGGTTCTGGTTCCAGTTCCTGTACCTCTGATACTGGTTCCAGTTTTGGTTCTGGTTCCATTTTCTGTGCTTCTGGTATTCGTTCCAGTTCTGGTTCTGATTCCAGTTCTGGTTCCAGTTCCTGTTCCTCTGATACTGGTTCCAGTTATGATTCTGGTTCCAGTTCTTGTTCTGATACGAGTGATATCCATGAAATTTTATGTTCCTCCTATAATTCTGGTTCTGGTTCTGATAGGTATTGTGTTGACCAGTTCTTCTTCTACCAGAGTCACTTTGCTTCTGTTTGGTAAATGTTGGAACATAAACCTTCTTCTGCTTGTGCGTTGCCAACATCCATTGTCCAGGCATCATTGTTGGTGTCTCCTTCTGGTTGCTCAGAATATCTGCAACATAGACAATTTGATCTTTTGGTACCGATAACTGATTGGGTCCAGGTTTGTTAGTTGTAACAGCTCTCTGATCTTGTTCAGATTTTACCATTGGACAAGATAATTCGGAGTGACCTTTCTTGGCACAAACACTACATAAAACATCAGAATGAACAGCTTTATTTTCAGTAAATGTTTCTGTAAAACCAAGACCTCTTTTTCCAGAATTACTGTTTCCATAAATCATAGATAAATTTTTATTTCTTTCCATTCCATTGGAAATAACGTTTTGAAAAACTTGCTCATGCATATCAGATTTACAAACAGTTTCAAAAGTGGAACAATTATTACTTTTCAGAGTTTGGTTTTCAGATTTGAGTCTTGCAACATCAGTTTTAAAATTTTTGTTTTCAGTTGCATACTCAGAATTTCGATTCTTTAAAACTTGGACTTCTTTGGTTAGATTTTCCTTATCTTCCCTAAGAGTTTTCAGTTTTAAAGACCTTTTATTGTTTGCATTTAACAAGTCTTTTAAAGTCTCCATTAATTCAGATTTAGACAAATCAGAAAATACCTCATTATCTTCATCTTCTGATTCTGTTCCAGAGCCTGAGCTATATTCAGAACTTGAGTTAGTATGAGCCATCAGAGACAGAATTGTTTCCTCTGATGTGCTTCCAGATTTGCCAGAATGATTGCTTCGATTATTCTTCCTTCTGCCTGTTTTCCTTCTGGAATTCATGCCTTTATGAGGTCCAGAAGCAGACTTGATGTGAGCTATCTTTGCTGTTTCTGCCTCTTCTTCATCAGAAGATTCTTCCTCTGATTCTGATACATCCTAGGCAGCCATCAGACCTTTCTTTCTATATCTGGAACTCTTCATTTGCTGTTTTCCTTTTTCCAGATTTGGACATTCTGACTTGATATGTCCAGGTTCATTGCATCCATAACAGATGATGTTCTTCTTGTCAGATTCTTCCTTGCTGTTATGTTTCTTCTGGGAACCTCTCCTCTTTCTGTTTTCCCAGATCTTAACCATCTTTTTGGTTAAGTAAGCCATATCATCACAGTCACTGTCACTATCCTCTGATTCTGATATTGCCTTTGCAGCTTTCTTCTGTTTCGACTTCAGAGCCAGATTCTTCTTCTTCTTAGGTTCATCTTCTTCCAGTTCTATTTCATGAGACCTGAGTGAGCTGACTAGATCTTCCAACCTCAAGGTACTCAGATCCTTAGCTTCCTGTTTTGCAGTAACCTTTGGTCTCCACCTCTTTGGCAGACTTCTCAGAATTTTCCAAACATGATCTTCAGTGGTATAGCTTTTGTTTAATACGTTCAGTCCTGATACCAAAGTCTGGAATCTGCAGAACATTGTGTCAATGTCTTCATCCTCTTCCATCTTGAACAGCTCATACTTTTTGACCAATATGTTAGCCTTTGTCTGTTGAACCTGCTTGGTTCCTTCATAGGTCAGAACCAGACTATCGAATATACTCTTTGTTGTTTCTTTATTTGTGCATCTATCAAATTCCTTGAATGTGATTGCACTGAACATGATGATTCTGGACTTGTGATGAAGTCAGTGTAGTCTGATCTGATCTGGTTTCATATCATCCAAGTCTAGTTTCTTAGTTGGATCTTCTAGATCAGTAGGTGCAGTGTATCCTCTGACTACATCTTCCATAATTCAGGATCTTGAGATATGAAAAAACTTCTCAGTCTGTCCTTCCAATACTCAAACCTTTCTCCATCAAATATTGGTGGTCTGTTGATGTTGCCTCCCAATTCTTCTGACATATTGAACCCCTTGGACCTTTCCTCAAACACTGTTAAGTGCTCAGCCTTGAGACCGAGCTCTGATGCCAATTGAAGGTGCAAACACGAGAAAGGGGGGTTGAATTGTGTTTGACTTAACTTGAATATTTTTCCTGTTTTTATACTTTCAAAACAAAACTTGATGTATAATTAAAAACAGGGTTAGCAGCGGATAAAAATAAAAATAAAACTCACAGTTTTTATATTGGTTCACCGTTAACGAGGCTACGTCCAGTCCCTTCACCTTGAAGGATTTCACTAATTCAAACCTTGAATTACAACCTTGCTACTGAACCTCCAAGTAAGTCTTCTCAAACAATCTAACAATCCTAGACTTCTTTGAGGAATGCAGCTCCTGTCTTCAGGCAACCTGACAATCACAGATTGTACAAGAAATCACAACACTATAAATCTAATTCCCAAGTAACCTGCTACCCCTTCTGACTCCCTCAGATTGTAGACTCTACTTTAATAACTTAGATTTAACACACAACACTATGAATCTAATTGCCGAGTAACCTGCTACCCCTACTGACTCCCTCAGCTTGTAGACTCTACTTCAACAACTTAGATTTGACACAGTGGAACGAAAATAACAAGAGTACTTGGTTCTTGAAAGCTGAAACTCACAATAGACTTCTATGAAAATTTGGGTGTTTGCTTTTGGAAGCGTATGACTCTTTTGTGATTTTCCATTCTTGAGTATTCTGCCTTGAGCCTCCTTTTACATATGCAGATTTGGGCCTCTTCCAATGCTTAAATTCGAGCTGAATCTTGCTGGATTCTCTGTAAAAATAACTTGACCAATTGGGCTTCATATAAATAAAAAGACATACCTTCAGATTTCCTTTCAAAATAACTGGCCAATTAAATCTGTTGGTTCCTTCCCGCCACAGCTCCCGAATTCCACAACACCTCACTTTATTTTTGTAATAAATCTTTTTAATCCTTTGATCAAAATAAATTAAATTCTCCACCGTATAAATTTCCTGATTAAATCTGGACCATTGGATCTTCATGCGCTAGTCCACATCTGGACCATACTGATTATTATGCTGTGATCCTCTGATTTCGGCCTTCCCTGGACCACACTTCCTGACCCTCTGATCTTCTGATTTCGGCCATCTTGGATGCGCACCTGATATGCTACAATCCTCTGAATTCGGCCTTTGCTGGACTATACATTCTGTCCCTCTAATTTCGGCCAACACTGGGCCATGGTCTGATTTTCTGATCTGGACCATCACTAAACCAAATAATTAATTTTGAACCACTGATCTGGAAATCTTCCCTCTGATCTAGACTAATTCTAGACGTTGGTCTGGATTAAATTGAAATTAAATATGGACAATAAGTATTTCAGTCTGGGCATTTTACCTTTGATTTTAGATCAGGTCTGGATCATTCTAGAAATCATTTCTTCTTGTCTTGACTTAGTTTCATGCCCTGAATCATGCTCTCTTATTGTCTGGATTAAATCTGGATTGATTCTCTTGTTCTGGACTCATAAACTTAGCTTCTGGTTGAGTCTGGAACAAGTCTGGGCAGTTTAATATTTCACTGTCAGACCATCTTCTGGTCAGAATAACTTCTGGAATAAATTTGATATTTGATTCCTCTTGGTCTGGATCAACTCTCCCTTTGGCAGGCTTTCCTCTGGTATGATCCATGTTTCCTTCTGATTTTTCTTCCTTCTGTTCTGGGCCAGCAAACATATCTTCTGGTGATGTTTTGACATCCTGGAACATCTTCTGGAAATTCCATAATTCATTTTCCTTTGATCTTCTGCTTCTGATTTCTTCATATTCTGATTGTATTTATTTTAATAATTCAAGGTACAAAATAATATTACATTGAGTGCTTTTGTAACCATCAAAATCCTAAGTACTTAGAACCAACTTGGTTCCAACATCCAGAACAAGAGAATCAATCCAGATCTGACCCAGACCATAAGATAGCATGATTCAGGGCATGCAACTAAGTCCATACCAGAAGAAATGAATTCCAGAATCATTTCAGACCTTGTCCAATATCAAAGGTAAAATGTCCAGACTGAAATATTTTTTTTCTCAAGTTAATTTAAGTTCATTCCAGACCAAGTCCAGAATTTGTCCAGATCAGAGGAAAAATATTCAGTTTAATCGTTCATAATAAATTATTTGGCCCAGTGATAGCCCAGATCAGAAGATCAGACCATGGCCCAGTGTTGGCCGAAATCAGAGGGACAGGATGTGTAGTCCAGCAAAGGTCGAGTTCAGAGGATTATAGCATATCAAGTGCGAGTCCAGGATGGCCGAAATCAGAAGATCAGAGGGTTAGGAAGTGTGATCCAGGGATGGCCGAATTCAGAGGATCACCGCATATCAATTTATTTGGTCCAGATGTGGACTGGCGCAGAAGAATCTAATGGTCCAGATTTAATCATGAGGATTAACGGTGAAGATCTTAAGTTATTTTAATCAAAGTATTAAAAAAATTTGTGACAAAAATAAATGTGGAGTAGTGTGGAATTCAGGAGCTGTGGCGGGAACAAATAAAAGATTTGATTGGCCAGTTATTTTTCAAAGAAATTTGAAGATATGTTTTTTATTTAAATGAAGCCCAATTGGTCAAGTTATTTTTGCAAGAGAATCCAGTAAGATTCAGCTCGAATTTAAGCATTGGAAGAGGCCCTAATCTGCATCAATAAAAGGAGGCTCAAGGCAAAATACTTAACATCGAAAATCACAAAAGAGTCATACACTTCCAAAGCAAACACTCAAGTTTTCAGAGAGGTCAATTGTGAGTTCCAGCTTTCAAGAAGCAAGTACTCGTGTTATTTTCTTTCCACTGTGTCAAATCTAAGTTGTTGAAGTAGAGTCTATAATCTGAGGGAGTCAGTAGGGGTAGCAAGTTACTTGGCAATTAGATTCATAGTGTTGTGATTTCTTCTACAATCTGGGATTGTCATATTGGCTGAAGACAGGAGCTGCATTCCTCAAAGAATTCTAGAATTGTTAGACTGTTTGAGAAGACTGACTTGGAGGGTCAGTATAAAGGTTGTAATTCAAGGTTTGAATTAGTGAAATCCTTCAAGGTGAAGGGACTGGACGTAGCCTCGTTAACGGTGAACCAGTATAAAATTTGTGAGTTTTATTTTTACTTTATCCGCTACTAACTCTGTTTTTAATTATACATCAAGTTTTGTTTTAAAAGTATAAAAACAGGAAAAGTATTCAAGTTAAGTCAAACACAATTCAACCCCCCTTCTCGTGTTTGCACCTTCATATAGATATACTAGATTTTCTAATTTCATGTTAATTAGTGTTATCAATTGTGAAAAACTCAATTAATTGTTGACACATATCAACTAGCTCCAATTAAAGAACATTTCGTGTATGTTTGTTATACTTTGTGAAATTCAATTTGAA
Organism: Cicer cuneatum; assembly: GCA_037974295.1. NCBI lineage: Eukaryota > Viridiplantae > Streptophyta > Magnoliopsida > Fabales > Fabaceae > Cicer > Cicer cuneatum. The sequence continues at coordinate 56,725,116 of JBBPBO010000004.1, read as the reverse complement.
TATAATTTGATTTATGTGCTTTGATTTATTTGAATATAATTTGATTTATGTGCTTTCATCTATGTTAGTATATATTCTTCTTTTCCTTTCTTTATATTTACGTTATATTTATTAACTTTTTGTGTTATTTCATTCAATTTTTCAGTTAATTGTATTGAATTGAATGGATAAGAGTTGGATATCCTACAATCCTAACAACTCTCTTAATAAAGAGAAGTATATTAGAGGAGTTATTAATTTTCTTGATTTTGCATTTGCAAAATGAAACGATGGAAAAATTTTATGTCCTTGCACCAATTGTGTCAATTGCAAGCGGCGCTCTCCGGTGGATATTTACAAGCATCTAGTCCATTTTGGGTTTCTAAAAGGTTATGTTACTTGGGTCTTCCACGGTGAACAAGTTAGCTCGTCTAGTTCTCAAAGTGTATCTCAAGTAGAAGGAGAGTTTGACCATGACATAGATACATTGATTCATGATGCCTTTGGAATACATCCAACTAATGAGAGTGATGGTGCAAGTTTAAATGTGGAGGAAGAGGATCCCAAAGTATTCACAGATGAACCCAATACTCAACAATTTGAAAAGGATAATAATTTGGATAAGTTCTATCAGTTGTTAAATGAGGCAGAGCAAAATCTATATCCTAGTTGTAAGAAGTTCACAAAACTATCATTTATTGTCCATTTATATCACTTAAAGTGTCTAAACGGGTGGAAAAACAAAAAATTTTCCATGTTGCTAGAGCTTTTAAGGGATGCATTCCCAGAAGAAAATACATTGCCGAAATCTTTTTATGATACAAAAAAGATTATTTGTGGATTAGGTCTCTCATATGAAAAAATTCATGCTTGTCCAAATGATTGCATATTATATTGGAGAGATTTTGCTAATGCTCATATTTGCTCAAAATGTGGTATGTCCCAATGGAAACTAAACTCTAATGACAATGAAGGTAGAAAAAAATCCCTGCAAAGGTTCTTCGTTGGTTTCCTCTTAAACCTAGACTACAAAGACTCTTTCTATCATCAAAAATAGCTTCTTCTATGACATGGCACGAGGATGGTAGAACAAAAGATGGGCTCATGAGACATCCAGCTGATTCTTTCGCTTAGAAAAATTTTGATTGTCAACATCCTGATTTTTCGTGCGACCCTCGTAATGTTCGACTAGGTTTAGCTTCTGATAGTTTTAACCCTTTCAAAACCATGTCAATTTCTCATAGCACTTGGCCTATTGTTTTGATTCCTTATAACCTTTCTTCATGGATGTGTATGAAGCAACCTAATTTTATACTTTCATTGCTTATTCCCGGTCCAAAAGGTCCAGGAAATAAACTTGATGTCTATATGCAACCTCTTGTGGATGAACTAAAAGAATTGTGGGAAATTGGGGTGAAAACATTTGATGCATGCAAAAAAGAGTCATTTCAAATGTGTGCTGCTATCATGTGGACTATCAATGATTTCCCGGCATATGAAAATTTGTCTGGCTGGAGCACTAAAGGTCGATACGCTTGTCCATGTTGTGGTTTAGAAACTGCGTTTAAGTGGTTTTGTTATAGTCGAAAGTTTTGCTACATGTGTCATCGTCGTTGGTTAGAGCCTAACAGTAAGTGGAGATACAATAGAGGAGAATTTGATGGAACCCAAGAGTTTAGAGCACCACCAGAGCTACCTAATGGTGCAAGTGTCTTAAGATAATTGGAAGATCATGGAATAAGAAATGGGTCACCATGGAAAAAGAAAACCATTTTGTTCACATTGCCTTATTGGCAACATAATGTTCTTCGTCATAATCTTGATGTAATGCACATTGAAAAAAATGTTTGTGATAACATTATTGGAACATTTTTGCATTTAGATGGAAAATCAAAGGATAACGATAAGGAACATTATGACCTTGTAGACATGAACATAAGAAGTCAACTACATCCAACAATGCATCCAAGTAAACGTAAAAAATATGTGCCTAGAGCTTGTTACCAAATGACATCGATGAGAAAGAAATATTTTTAGAAGTTCTCAAGAACTTAAAAACCCCAGATGAATATTTTTCTAATATATCTAGATGTGTGCAAGTGAAGCAACACAAGATATTTGGTCTAAAAAGCTGTGATTTTCACCTTTTAATACAAGAGTTTCTTCCTATAGCTATAAAAGGTTGTTTGCCTGACAAAGTGAGTTTAGTTATATGTGAATTTTGTCATTTCTTCAAAGAATTGTGTGGCAAGATTCTTAATGAGCATAATTTGGAGCACTTGGAGAATCGAATTGCCAAAACATTGTGCCGGTTAGAAAAGATTTTCCCTCCATCTTTTTTCACTATAATGGTACATTTGTTAATTCATTTGGCATATGAGGCAAAATTTGCAGGTCCTGTTCATTATCGATGGATGTATCCCATTGAAAGGTATTACACATTTTTTCAGTCATTTAATTTCATTCTTGAATTATTAAGTAAAATTATGTTATCTTATTTGGTGACCTAAAATCTCCTTTTTAGGTTCCTTTTTACTCTAAAGTCATTTGTACGTAATCGAGCACATCCAGAAGGATCTATTGCAGAGGGTTATTTATCTCATGAATGCTTGATATTCAATGTGAAGAAAAGAAAAAGGGCTTCACGGATATCCCTTGACAAGAAAACATTGCTGCTAGCACATACATATGTGCTTTTTAATAGCCATAATGTCGACTCCTTTCAAAAGTAAGTCAATTTATTTTTATTTATATTTAGTTACTAAAATTTGGTTTGACACCTTTATATTAATTATAATTTACTAATTTCTCTTAATCTTTTTACATAGAGAACACATTGATCTTATTAGGAGACGAAATCATCGATTATCTTCTTATGAAGTTGACAAAATTCATTGTCGATCATTTTCTGATTGGTTTCGTGAATGAGTATGTGTTAGAAATCATTTTCATCCCTAATATAGAATTTACAAATCATTTTAAATTTTAACAATTTGCAATTATGGTAGGTTTCACGGTTGGAAGATCAAGGTAGTGCTCTAGTGACAGATGATATCAAATGGCTTGCACGTGGTCCACTAGAAATAGTGAGAAAATATAGTGGTTATATTATTAACGGAGTTAGATTCCATACAAATAAGCGTGAAAGAGGCTTAAAGACTCAAAAATTGTGGCATTGTCGTTACTGTTAAGACAAAAAGTTATGCTAGTTCAAGAGATAAGCACCCGAAAGAAGGGGAGATCAACTATTATGGTGCACTAACAGATATAATTCAATTAGATTATTCTGGAAAATATAAGGCATTATTGTTCAAGTGTGATTGGGTTGACATAAATAAAGGTTGTAGAATTGATAATTTAGGCATGACATTCGTCAATTTCAATTATCTACAACACACCGGGAATGATGTATGCGATGACCCATTTATTTTGGCCTCTCAAGCCAAAAATGTATTCTATGTGGAGAATAGAACACAAAATGATTGATTTGTTGTTGTGCATGCTAAAGTTAGAGATGTGTATGACTTTGGTGATGAGCTGTCCAATAATGTAGATCAAGAGAATGAACAAGTCTTGCATTATATAAATGACAATGACTTGATTAGACCAGAAGTTGATGATAATCATGATATCATTGAAGTTACAATATCCATGGAGAACATTCTCCAAAATGATGAGGGTGGTGATGATATAGAGGATGAGACTGAGGGAGACTTCAAATATATAGACCAAATTATTTATCAATCCATTTATTTGACTTCTTATTTATTAAAGTTACAAAGGTGTGTAGTTATTTTTGCTCACTACCATTTTATGTGTTTCATTTTTTGAGGTAGATTATTATTGTCATCGTTTATTTATTTTTACAAAAATTGAAAACTAATTTGGCTTTGGCATATGTAGAAAGTACCATGGGGAAGCACAGAAGGAAGTTGAATACTACTCAAAATCGTGAATCACAAGACGAAGGGCACTCAATTGATGGCTGTAATGAACTCAACCAAAATAACCACTCTATGTCTGAAGAGGGAAGTCATGTTGAAGCTGAAGGTAAATTATATTTGTTTCTATTAGTGCTCTTGCAATTTCACTAGACTTCGTGTGGTTGTATTGATCTAAGACAATTGATATTGAGTGTTTTTATGGTTTGCTAATAAAAGTATATGATTTAGGTGAAAAGAGAACAAGAGGTTATACACACATGCTAGATGTGTGGGACATGCCAGACGGAGAGTTTATATTGGTGGATGTAGATTCTTTTGGTAATCCTATTGGTTGGGAAGGAAAAACTCTATTAAATGCAATAGGAAGTTTGGTAAGGAGATCCCAATGTGCTCCAATCAATTATGTTAGCTGGAATAAGATGCATGAGTCTTATATTACTGATATGATTGAACTTATTCAAGTGTTGTATAAGTTTTTAAAAGTTCTATTTCATTTCAAGTTTTATAAACATTTTTTTGCAATAATATGTTTAATGAAATTTGTGTTTTATTAATTATTCATATGATAGACAAAGTTTCGGTTTGTTCCTGAATTCACCGAGCAAACTAAGAAGATACTAAAGGATAACATGAGGGTTAAGTGGAGGCAATTCAAGTATCATTTGAATCAAAGGGATATGACAGTAGTAAGACAAAAGCGGAAATGGCTGCCTACATCCCGGACACAAGGATTGATCATTCTCAATATGGTGCTTTAGTACATCATTGGTGTTCCAAGAATGGACAGGTATATGTATAATGTCATTAATATTTCCGCTTTAAAGTCTTTCATTTTTTATATAGCCCCTTTCGTATGATATAGGAATCATTTTTTATTTTCTATCATTTTTAGCACATAAAAGTATATTATTTCTTTTGACAATGCTGAAATTTTTATCATCGAAACATTGCTGGCAAAATTTCACTAAACAATGCACCCATAATATTTTTACTTCAAGATCGATTGATTAAACTGATTGAAACAATTAATTCTACATTTATGAAATAAGAAGAAAAAAGAGATTTTTTTAATTATGGTGAGTCAATTGGAAGCATGTGAAACAAAGATTTCCTATCCGAAGGACCAAATAAATACTATGTGAAACAACTAGTGTCAAAGACTTTAATTAGTGATTTTAAAAAAAAAATAAAAAGTAAATGTGTTAATTATTATGGATCTTGTCTTAGAGATATATGACTTTAATTGGTTTTGATTGTTGACTTTACTTATTCATTGGATATAGAAAATAAGTAACATGAACAAAAAGCGTCGCACAAAATATAGGACATACATTGCATGGGAACCAAGAATCTTCCATGATTAATTCATGAGATGGTTTGTCTCTTTTGGTGTTTTTTAATTAATTTCTCAATATAAATATGATGGTTGACATTCTTGTTACTAATGTTAGACGGCAAAAGCTAGAGGAAAGCAACCATCACGAGCACAAATTTACATTAATACTCGAACTTGAAAAGATGGAAGCATTGTTACTAAAAAGGCAGCTGATGTAATTGTAAGAATTTTAAAATTTGATGATAAATTTGAAATAACTCATTCTCATAATCTTACTGTCACAATTCAAAAATAGATTGTGTGCCTAATTTTATATTCTAGCTCATGTTATTAGCTTTCATGAATTAGTCTTATTGTGCCTAACTTTCATAACTTCAATGTGTTATGTAACTTTCTTTTGATGTATAATAACAAAAGTCTTATTGTGACAAATATGCATGATGGATAATTTCAGAATATTCTCTCTCTCTTTTTTAGGTTAATTTATGTTGTTTCCAGGTTAATGCAAATTTTAAGACAATGATCTTTCTTTTTTTATTCCTAAGTCGTCCATTAAAGAATGCAAAGTTTCAAGTTGTTAAATGTTGTAATTGACTATGACACTTTGTGTTAAACGTAGGAAGAACTAAAGAAGCATATGGTAGAAGAGGCAGAAAGCTCAAATAATCCTCAAACCACTCAAGATTCTATAAATTGGAAGATTGATATTTACTCAAAAGTTAAAGGGCCTGAAAAAAGAGGACATGTGTGTTGTCTTGGCAAGATTCCTCGACATGCAAGTTCTAGCTCTAACTCTCATGCTAACCATAGAGTTAAAACATTGGAGAATTTGCTTGGAAATCTTGTTTCCGTTCTCCAAGTACGGTTTTCTGAAGATCCACAAATTAATGAGGTTTTACAAGTTGTAGCTGAATAGGTATAATATATATTCATTCATTACCATATTATTCTTTTATTATTATTTTTGTTTACATACAACACAGTACTTCTGATTATGATCTGTTGCATATTTTGTTGGCCATGCATGATGCAACAATTGTCAAACAATTTGAGTCTGTTCGCTTAATTAAAGCTTTCATATCACATTTGTTATATTATAATATTCTGAAAAGAAATATTAACTAAAAAGTAGGTATATTTAGTCTTATTTATTGTTTTTAAGTGAATATAAATATTTTTTTGAATAGGTGAATGGAGATAATGAAGTTCCCTTGTGATCAGGTTCTCTTCTTCTCCTCATCCTCCAACTCTGACTCACTCCGATACACGTTACGCAATCATTTACAGTAAGTTTCTTCTATAAGTTTTATTTTTCATTATTATTATATTATATGTGTTATTATTTTCATTTTAAAATTAATATCGTGTATGATCTTAATTACATTGTTTTAAATTAATACCATACAATTGCTTAATTGGATCTGTTTCAGCTTTATACTTCATTTTAACTAAAACCCTTTTCTGGGTTTTGTTCCTTGTGATCAATTTGCTTTATATTTTATTTTTTATGTTTTGAAAACAGATCTTGTGCATTTTTTTTTTGTGCTTAGTAGGAATAAATGAGTTTTTGTTTTTTTTTTTGGTAATGTAATTGTATTGTGTTTAGATAACTGGTAATAGATTGAACAACTTGCTAGGTAATGTGTTTGATGCAAAGTGATATGAAAATCTAGAATTATGTATTTTGTTCCGTGGATTTTACTTTGTTTTAACTTTGTATCTTAGCTGTAAATCATGGCTTTAATAGGAAACTCTCACCTGCAATCTATTGGGCGTGTTATTATGGTATAATTATTTTTTTTTTAAAAGTGAATATCAATACAAAAATAGTGTGATATTAAAATATTTAATTTGAAATATTTCTAAGCATCATTTGTATTTACTTCCATGCTTGCTATCAACCCACAACACAATTAAAGTGATTATTGCAAAATTTTCAGGGTGCAATTCTTTTGATTGGTTATTGTTACAACAGTTCAGGTTAGTAATTAATCTATTTTCCTTAGATCATATTGTGACTGGAAGTTGTGTGTTAATAAGAAACCAAATAAATACAATTTACATCATCATGTAGATCAGTAGATCTTGCACCATCTTCATAGAACCAAGCTCATATTGTCATGACCGTTCAGCCATTCTCATATTTTTAACATATCTATGTAAAATGTAAAGAAAAAAGTAGCACACATCACTGCATAATTTAATAATGAATATGTTATATTTCATTAATTGGCATTTGCTTTAAAATTCTAATGATGTTGATGTTGACTTTGATTTGTTTGGTCATATGGCAGGGAGAGCTAGTAATGATATTAAGGATTTAAGCAACCAGCTTAAATATGATATTTGTTTGGTCATACGTCGAAATCGTTTAATAAATTTTGGTTATGTTTTGCCTGCATATTGGTTTTCTTATAAAATTCTTCAATAATCGACATAACTTCACAACACACCTTGCATTAATGCCAGTCAATGTCCATGTGTTAACGTGCTCGCAATAATTCATCCTTTTCTATGGCAGCACATAAATGCCATGAGGATACACTTTTCATTTTCAGACAAGATCATCGTGTCTCATCATGAGGGGGACATTGCTAGAATTTGACTCAAAGTCCTTCTCTAACATCTCTACAATTATTTTTCACATGCCCAAACTTTCCACATTTCCAATATTTCAGAATAGTTCCATGATTTTTCTTCCCATAAGCCCTACCCTTAGCAACCCATACTGAGTTTAATGAAGTGTTTTCCTCACTTTTCAACCTTCTTTGTTCAAAAATAATTTTGATGGCAACTTCTTCAAAACTCAAAGTTTCCTTCCCATATATCAAAACAAGTTTTATATTCCCATAAGAAGGTGGAATATACCATATGAGTCTTAACGCATTATCTTCAATATTCACTCCAATGACTTCTAATTCAAAGACAATACTATTGAAAATACTTAGATGATCGGATACATATTTTCATCCATGCATAAATTATGAAACTGCTCCTTCAACAACAACCGATTTGAGATGCCTATTCCTTGATATAGCCTTTCAAGTTTCTTCTAAAGCTCTTTGGTTTTTGACTTGTTTTACACATTTGTAAGAATATTCTTAGTCAAACACAAATGAATTGCACTTGCAACTCTCAAATCTAATTCCTCCTATTTTTCGTTGTCCATTTCAGAAAATTTTACTTTTAGCACCTTGTAATTTTCAACAAATCTTTGACTTGTATTTTCCACAAGCAAAAATTAATTTTCCCATCAAATTTCTCTATGTCAAACTTGATAACACTTGACATTGTAGTGATATGAAAACTATAAATTGTGCCACATGTAGGTTCCCAAGAAAGAGAGGTGAGTCACGAAAGACCACTTAAGTATTTCCTTAGCCAGAACATTGCCTAAACAACACTTGTACAGTATCAAAGTTCTTTTCTGATGTGAAAGATGAGACAATATTGCAACCACAAAGCATATTAAGTACTTAATACCCTACAAAACCATAATTCTTTTCGATGTAGAATATCAAACAAAGTTGCAATCACAAAACATACTAAGAACTATATTTCTATAGATCGAATCAAATGCTCTGATACTAGATGTTGGGAAAAATAAACAAACATAGAGAAATTTAAATAACACAATCAAACACAAGAAAATAACGTGAAAACTCCAAAACCGAAGAAAAAAACACGACTAGAAAATAACACTATGTGAAAACTATCACAACACATAAATTTCTCTCAAATACCTCATATCCCTAATACAACCACATTCTCCAAAGAGACTATCTAAATACCTCGCAAAACTCTAAAACAAGAGAGAAAGTAAGAGTTAGATATAAACTTAAAGTATTTTTGACTAGTGTGAACTATAATAAAAACTAGAACGCTATATATAGCTTTAAACTCGATTTTCCTTTACAATTCCAAGTAATGTGTGACAAATCAATTTCCACCAAAATTCAACATATGATACATTATTTTGACAATAATATTCTAAATTTGTTTTTACTCAATATTCAAGATTTCATTAAATCTAAAATTAAACAATTAAATAAATAAATTATATTTATATATGTATATATAACACTCAAGGGGGAGGCTAGGGTTCCTGTCTACACCTACCCTTCCTATTATCAATTTCATTTGAAATATGAGTTTTCATCTTTCAATTTTGAAAATATATTATTTTTAACTTTTTATCGTTTTAAAAATGTCATTTGTTATTTTTTGGCGAAACATAAAAAAGGGACCAAATAGAATAAAAATGACATATTTCAAAAGTTTAAGACCAAAAACACGTCATTTATCAAATAAGAAACCGATAATGTATTGTATTTTATGAAGTTTTGAGAAATAAATATACATATATTAAACAAATTATAAACATATTTTATATGAGCAACTCGTCATCAATTTTCTTAAAAACATGTTTCTCAATATAAATCATTAGGTGTCTTCTCAAATGTCACTTTTCAAATTAAGGTTCAAAATGAAAATGAAGTGAACAACTAAAAAATTATAAGAAGATAATTTACTATAAATTTTTTGTTACACCTTCACCAAAGAGTAGGTTCCCCTTCGTATCAAGGACTACTTTAACATCATCCGGATACGCAAAAGAAAGGTAGACTAACATTAAAACCATTCTATTATTTTAAATATATATATATATATATATAATTATATTATTCAAATGTTAAAAAGTTCCGATAATTTATTTCCTTTTGGTAAAAACTTAATCATTCATTTATTTATTTGAGTAATATATTCATATGAGTTATATATTTATGTCTGTTCATAATACATAATAAAAATAAAAAATGAAAGAATTAATTAATAAATAATTTCTTTAATTTTTACGAAAAGTGACATAATCAATATCATAAAATATTTTTAAAAATGTAAGTTTAAGGGGTATATTTTTTACAATGTATTTTACATTGTGAATCAATTATATCTCACAAGTAAATATTGTTAGATATTTGGTAATTTATGATAACAAAGTGACCCAATAAAGAGATATAATTAGATATCAACGTAAGACTATTTTATTTTATCAAATGCATGTTAATACCCCGCCTAACTTAAATTTTTCTTTATCTTTATTTATTATAAAGGTGGTTTAGAGTCATTTTTTTATCTGATATCATCCATCTAAATTATTTAGTTCTCTTCTTTTATTTAAATAAGTAATTTTTCACTCTAATTTATTTCTTTTTTCAAATTTTATTTATGATTTTGTTGTCTGAATGTGATGATTTATTTATTATTGTGGTATGGTGTTTTTTGTTTTTCCATATTAGTGCGTTGTTTATAGAGGCACATGAATCGTGTTTTTGGTACCCTATTTTGAGCAAGGGGTTTTTATGGAGGTTATCATCAAATTCAACATCCTTTCAATCTTACAAATGACTTGTCAACACATGATTAGAATAGTTATGAGCGAACACAAACGAATATTTTTTTAAAGATAACTGACATTAAAGACAGTAGATCTTGTATTATTCTTGACCTTTGACCGGTGAAAGACATTAGTTTGGTTATTAAAATTAAGGTTTGTGTTAAATTATTTTCATTGATTTCTACAATTTTTATCGTTAATGTAATTTTTTGTTTTCTTAATCATTAAATCTAATTATACTAATTTTTTTAGTATGAATGAAATTTATTTTTCTTTTAAAAAAAAAACCTAACCTCAAAAGTAATTGTAAAGTCACTATTCTATGTTATCTTGTGAGCATTAGTTCCTTTTTCTTGTATGTATTAGACAAATGCAGAGTCTAAGCATTTTAACCCTGAAGTTGTAGTTTGACATGAGATGTATATTTTCTACTAAACTAATTTTAGAATAATTTACGATGGCGTAAAAATTTTTTTACATACATTCAATTATATCATAGTGTAACTTTATTTAGTTAATTTTTAAAATATCTTCACAAAAATTTATATGGGATGATTTGATAATTATATATATATATATATATATATAAATTATATCCGAACAATTTCAGCATCATTTTTTCTGATGGTAACTAGCGTGAAAAATCAATTATTAACAATAAAATTAATTGTAATTTTTGTTTTGTTTTAAAAGATGTGATAAATATTACTATAAATAACTCATACAACTGCAAAGTAAAACTACCACTAATATCAATATTTTATCGGTTAAGCCGGAACCGGAACCTAAAGAAAAATTAATGGTAGCCTTTACGTGATATATGTAACGTTTAAAATTAGTTACACATTTGTGTTTATTACTTTATTTTTTGTTCTATAATGTTTACTTTAGTGTGGGCAAGGTTGACATTAGTTAGTATTGGGCCAGAGCCGGTCCAAGAACGAGGCTTAAAGCAATCTTTGAAATGAGACTATTATACTCAGATTTTTAATTGATTTTTATGTACATCATTTTGAGACACACCATAGTGCATATATTTATAAATAGTTTAGTAAAATAATACACTGTAATTGAACCCAAAAAAATACATTGAAAAATTAAGATATATTATACAAATAATTTTTACATTTGTAAATAATTAAAGTCGAGAGTGTGAGATTTTACCCAAAACCAAAAGTGAGAGGGAAGAGTGACACAGAAGAGAACTACAATCACAATTGTACAGGTCAGCAGCCACACCCAACACCATTGCACATAGCATATATGTCAGAACAACAATCATGTTAACGTTAACATTTTAGCTTCAAGCCTTATAGCCTTAACCACAACTTTGACACTAACTATTTATATTAATCAATTTTGTTGTTTGCATTATTGAATAATTACCAAATTCCAATACGATTTGAGTATGAGATTAGATTACTAGTAATGAGTTTTGTTATTTGCAATATTGAATAATTAATGCGGTAAAAAATCCCTATGATTTAACAATGAATTAGTTTTTACTCATTAATTCATTCATATTTTAAAAATGGTGTCCACATATACAACACCCACTCTTACTTAATATCACATAGGAACATAATTGCTTACGTCACGACCAAGCACTAAACCTAAATTCCATTTGATGGTCAATGAAATCAAACATCTCCCACTTCCCATAACTTAAGCTGAAATTACAATAGGAAGATAATAAAATTTATTTCTCTTAAGAGCTGCAAAAAAAATATCTACCTTACTTTTTACATTGATTCTATTATAAACATAAAAGAGGATTCTAGTAATTGATCGGAATATGGGTTTGTTTTGGAAAAATGGATAAGGGAATCTATAAGGTGAAAAATTGAGGTGAGAGAGTTAGTGCCATTAAGTGCCGGTGTTGTGTGAAATTGGGGTTTCTTTTTTTTTTTTAAATAATAATAATAACTTTGCTTTTTTGGTCTATAAAAAGCCCATTTTACATTTTGATGGTCACCCACAAACTCACAATTCAGACAAACAATAGATTTGTGTGTGTCAAATTAACTTGTGCTTCCAAAGACAAAGAGATCAATGGAGGATCAAAATGATAATGGTAAGTTTAGTAAGCAACTTCGCAAAATGAAACCATACCTTGCTATATTGTCCCTTCAATTTGGTTACTCGGGCATGTACATCATTACTATGGTTTCTTTCAAACATGGTATGAGTCATTGGATACTATCCGTCTACCGTCATGTTGTGGCCGCTATTATAATAACCCCTTTCGCGTTTGTTCTCGAAAGGTAACTTTTTCATTTTTTTTCTCTCTATTTTAGTGTCTCTTTTTGCTAATGTCGAATTAGTAAAAAAAATAAATAAAAAATAAAAATCACATTGATATATAATTTTGATTGTCTTTGACACTTGAGAGAGAATGATTCTTTTATTCATATGTAATTTATGTTAATAATTTTAAAAAATATCCATGTCTTTAGTTACTACTTTGTGTTCACAATTAAGCTAACAAATTTTCATTTGAATTATATATATTTACAGAAAAATAAGGCCAAAGATGACTCTTCCCATCTTCTTGAGGATAGTAGCACTCGGTTTCCTTGAGTAAGGCTCTTGGGGTTCTTTCCACATATTATATATTCGAATCCTGAATTTGGTTATGTTAATTAGACTCTTCATGGAATATTGGACATTGACAATGTTTTTTTAGTATACATGCATGCATGCATACCTACAATATACCCTTTTCCTAATATATTTATTTCTTTTGAAGTAGCTTAAAATCCATATTCTTTCTTGTTGGGAGAATGAAAGAAAAAATATTCCTAGGAAATAAAAACACTGAAACATTAAAATATAACTAACTTTGTATTTGATTTTTTTTTTATTTCACAATCTTTGACATAGTGTATGTTGTTAAATGACTATTCACTTCCAAACAATAAAAACACACTACTTGAGCCACTTTTACCATGTGTTTTTTTATTAATTACGTTGTTGGTGTGAAGTTTCGACTAATTTTATTGACAATTTTTCTAATTTATTTTCTAATTACTTATTATTTGAGACCGAAAGTTATATTTGAAATTAGATGAAGTATTTTTTTTTTTCCAATTGCTTATTTAGTTATGAAATTGAGAGAAAAACAATAATTTGCGTAATCGATAAACCTCAAACCAATTAGAAATGAGTTTGTTTTGTCTAATTGATCCAAGAAAAAAATGTAAAAATGAGTTACTACTGTCTAATAATGACGCTTTATATTAACCTGCCTTTTGTAGTGGAATCGTCATTATGTGTAAAGTGACCCACCAAGAACTCCTTAAAAAACGCAATGTCTCCCTCGTGTGATTTCATTGCTTGTTTATACGTAACATTATTTCTTGTTGAACCCTCTCATAGTTTAGAGTTTTGTTGAGTTTAGAATCCAACTTCAATCATTTCACGACACGTCATTTTCTTATTAATTAATAATGTCATTCAATACTTTAATTTATTTCCCATCTTAGAAGAAAAATTCAATACATTTCATTTAAAATTAAATTGGATATACAAATGGATAGATGATAGAAAATATGAGAATTACATTAAATGTTGTCATCTTTGTGAAATAGTGATCTACACAGTTTACTAATCATCTAATAAAACTAGTTAACAACTTTTCTCCTATTTAATTTTTTTATTTAATGAGATATAGTATTTTTAAATGCCCAATTCTACCACTAAGGAGTTTGAAGAAAATATGTAGCTTTTAGATAAATAAACAAAAAACTCAAACCGTTATTGCTTAAACAAAATTAAAATAGTAATCACAAATCTACATATCAAAACTGATTTTTTTTTCCCAAGTGTTAAAAAAACTCCATCAACATTACATTTATAAAAAAGTAATGAAAGAGTTTTGTCAAATATCCAAATAATCATTTTTGAATTAATGAGATGAGCTATTTTAATTTCCCTATTGACCTATCGATAAAGATTTCACCAGATCTCCATGACTGTTTAATATTCCCATGAATTAGGAAAAAGTTATAGCACAAATAGATATTTCAAATACAGTAGTGTGTGCAATTTAATTTTATCCTATGAATTGTAAAAAGTTACATTACATTTTTTTCTATAGCTAGCTAGGTTTTGTTTTTTACGGCTAAAAGTACTAAATGCATAAATTGAAAGTGAAGTCAAATATTATAATTAATAACTTTTGTTGGTGAAAAAATCAAACAGGCCAGTGCTAGATCAGAACTTATACAACATGGGAATGAAGATGACCTCAACAACATTTGCATCTGCCACTGTTAATGTCCTTCCAGCTATTACTTTTATAATGGCACTCACTTTCAGGTAAAAGCTTCAATCACTTCAGCACCATCAAAACAAAAATTAAATTAAAGGAAATGATAATGAGTGTCTTGATGACATTGTTTGAGAAACTAAAATTCTAAGTTTTCATTGAAAATTATGTATTTAATGCATTAAAAATTAAAATAAATAATTATTTAATTTAGAATCCTTAAACAATGTCCTTAAAACATACCCTTAAATTGATTAATGCAGCTCGTGTGCTTACAAAAAGAAATTAGAATTATGTTCATGGAAAAAATAATTAGAATCCAAGTTTTTTTAATATGCAATAGTTAGAATCCAATAATTTTGAAGCCACTTTGCATGGGGCCACTAGTGGACGAATGTTGTCTCTTCCTACTATTTTGTCGCATATTCACACACTTTGCAAAGTTCATCTTTAAATTAAATTAAATTAAAGCATGATTTAACATAGTCCAAACTCAAATCAAGTTGAGATAAGCAACACATATTTTTCATTATATGCATATCTAATCAGATTCCTCTAATTTTTATTTTTTTATCTTTTATTTACTTTTTAAGATTTATTCTTCATTATTCCAATCAATCTAATGCAATGGTAATTAATAGTAATATATTATTCTACTAATAAACTAACTAACTAGGTTTTTTTTACTCAATTAATTAACCAGGTTAGAGTCAGTGAATTGGAGAAAATTTCACAGCGTAGCCAAAGTCATTGGAACGGTTATAACCGTCTCAGGAGCTATGGTTATGACTTTGTACAAAGGCCCTGCCTTTCAGATCATAAAGGGAGGAGGAGCAGTCAACCACCATGGCGGCGCCGCCGACTCTGAACCCTCTGACCAAAATTGGGTGATGGGCACAGTAATGCTCATTTCAAGTTGTTGTAGTTGGGCTGGATTCTTTATTTTGCAAGTAAGCATAGTCAAAGCCAATACATCAACATACATATTTTCTCTACTTTAGAAATTAAATTAATCATTGACCATAAATTAAAAAGATGTGAGATCTGAATTATGTGCAGACACAATATAGACATCTCAATCAATCGTACAATCAAGATTACATGATTTAAATTTTAAATCTAATATTTTAGGCTTTTTTTTATAAAAAAATCCACTTTAAAATTTAGATTGTCCAATTGATATACATGTATCTGTATCTGTCTAATGTGTCATTCTAATTAGTGTTAATGGAGTAATTAATTTAATAATTTGTGTTGGTACTTTGTGGAATTAGTCATTCACTCTGAAGAAGTACCCAGCAGAGCTCTCACTCACAGCTTGGATTTGCTTAATGGGTATTATTGAGGGTTCAATTGCGTCACTTATATTTGAAAGGGACATGAGTGTGTGGGTCATAGGCTGGGATTCAAGGCTTCTTGCTTGTGTTTATTCTGTGAGTACTTTTATTTTTTTTAAAATGCCCATGATTAATTTAATGAATGATTCAATTCAATAAACTAAAAATTTGTGATAATTATATAAACAGGGTGTGATATGCTCTGGAATGGCATATTATGTACAAGGGGTTGTTACTAGGGAACGTGGACCAGTGTTTTTAACTTCTTTCAGTCCACTTTGTATGATTATCACCGCTGCATTAGGTTCTCTTGTCTTAGCTGAACAAGTTCATCTTGGAAGGTAAAATGTGTAACATATATTAACAAATTTACATTAACTATAAAAATTAGAGATCAAAAATTAAATTATAATATCTAATTTTGATGTCTCAAAAATCCAATTAAACACAAATTTGGTAATTATTATACACACTAATCAGTTATACTTATTAGTTATTTATAATAGTTAGTTAGTGTCAGGATCATTAATGAAATTTTGAATGTCTTAGACAAACTAATAAAATGATATCTTTGTAATTATTTGAATATCATCATTCTTGTATTTTTTGTTGTAAACTAAATAAAATATTTAGTACTTCTAAAAATATGGAGTTCTAGACGATCGTCCTTCCCGTTTATGTTACTAGCATTTGACTAACTAGTGTAACTAACTACTAACTACTAACTAGTGTGTGTATTCAATTTTTTCTAGTAATCAACAAAATTTAAGATTAAAATATATTTGTGCTAATTAATTTGTGTTTTTTATTTACAGTGTATTTGGAGCTATTCTCATTGTAATTGGTCTATACACCGTGGTATGGGGAAAAAGCAAAGATCGTCGTAAAAGCACAATAGATACAGGGAAATTAAATGAAGGCCAAGATGAATTGCCAATTAAGGATGGTACAAAATCAGAGACAGAAAATTTTGATGGCATTGAGATTAATGTTCCTGCTGAAAAGTTAAAAAAAGGAGCAGCAAAAAATGTTCCAACACAAGCATGATGATGAAGTTCCAATAGGAATAGTGTCATATATAAATTTTTCCTATCTGCTAGAGGTTATGAAAGATTTTCTGCGGTGTGAAAATCTTTTTCAATATCCTACTAAGTAGCTTTACTTTTATTTTTTTACCTTAATGTTTTCTGGAAGTATAATATTGTGAATCAAATAATGCAATAATAATGCTTTTGTCTCTGTTTTTGTCCTTTCCAATAATTTTGATTTTTATTTAATTTTTCTTTTTGCATGTTGAGCTACTTATCTAATGATATGTGCTTTTTAACCAAATATTCTATATGTATAATAGTACCACTGAACGCTACGAATCTTATTCCTAAAAGAATCAACAAAAGTCAAACGAATCTATTACTATTTTCTTGTATAAACTTAACAGGGGAAAATCAATAAAAATTTGTTCGGTAGAATTCATTTTAAAACGTGCTCTATTCGTTCAGAATAAATTTGCAATATTCAATTGATTTGTAAAATAAGCCCAAAAAATAAAAATAAAAACAAGAAAAAGTAAACTAATTTTATAATATTATATTATTATATTTTTATAACTATTTGAGATAATAACTGTATAATGAATGAAAGAGTGTAATTGATTATAATATAGATAGTGCACACGCTCATTTATTTTTAAGCCTATAAGGTAAACACGAAACATTTTTGTTTATTTTATATTTAATTTGCAAGTTGGAAGGGGATAAGAAGACTTACATAGTTAGAATTTAATGATTAATCGATGACGATGATCCTACTATGCCAATTGCCATGCATGAGAAATCATGGTCATTCTTAACTATATATGCAAAATATTCGAGGATTGTTATGGTACAAAATATTGTAGGAATTTACAAGGTGGTTTGTGTGTCATCAGCTCACTAACGTGAAGATTCTAGACAAGGAGAATCAAATAATTCAGATTCCTTGAAACTTACTTCTGTTTCAAAGATCCCCTGCCAAGGACCTACAGCCCACAAGACAAATATTCCAACTAAATAATCATGCATATTACATTATAAAATAATTTTAAACCCAGAGGACTTATTTTAATTAGTTTATGCTTTATAATAAAGTTTCTAACATGATGAATGTTTGTGTGTTGCAATATGATTGGTAGTAGCTCATGATCGATCACATGCATTATTATATTTCCAACTTCCATTGTTAACGCTAAGACCAACAATTTTTACTGTTAGTTGTGTCCGTGTCATCTCCAACTTGTTTGTGTTCCATTGGAAGTTGGCAAATCAACATATCTAGACATATATCCAATACAAAAAAAGAGCTGTATAAAAATAACCTGCAAAAAGTACTATTACATAAAGTAATTTAAGATCATATATACATTGAATTTTGGCATGTAATTGTGAAAATATTTCAGAGTTCTTGAATTTATGTACCATTTTTCGAAATTAGCTAGCAACTTAATTTTTGTTCTATCATTTTAAATGATCTAATACCTTTATCTCGAGTCACCTGTTAAATTGGGGCGACTAGGATTGAGTTTTTCAACAATTTATGTTCAATTAATTTAATTTTTCAAATTATTAATTTATGTTCAACATGTTTACGTTGGTGTTAGTGGTATAGATCTAACTATTATTCTACCAGTTTCACAAAAAGAGACTCATTTGTAAAAATAAATTATCATAAAATAAATAACTTTTGCATTTTATTTTTCAATTTTATCATTTAATTAATATTTTTTGTATTATTTTCAACACAAAATATTTCATTATGCATTTATGATATTAATAATATATCAATGTCTAACAAATATAATTTAGTAAAAAAGTAATATTTTATCTCTTTCATTTATACATTTTTCATGAATATTATATTTGTGCTCAGCACGAGTAAGTAATGATAATTAAATGTTAAAAGTCGTATATTTAACATACTTGATGTTTGTTAACAATATAAGTATTTAACAAATGCAAAACAAAATAAAAGCATGTGATCATAAAAAATGAAGGTTGCTTTAATATTATTGAAAATACAATATTAGTATGAAAAAAAATGGAAAGTTTGTAAGTATTCTTTTCATTATGTATATTTATCACTCATAGTCTACATCCAGTCCCTTCATCTTGAAGGATTTTTCCACTAATTCAAAACCTCTGAATTACAACAGCACTACTGACCCTCCAAGTCAATCTTCCCAAACAGTCTAACAATCCTAGACTTTTGAGGAACACAGCACCTTGACTTCACAAGTCAAGTTTTCTCCTACCAATCTGACAACCCCAGATTGTAGAAGGGATTTCAACACCTTGAATCTAATTGCTAAGTCACCTGCTACTTCTTCTGACTCTTCAGATTGTAGACTCTACTTCAACAATATAGATCTGACACAAGGGAACGAAAAACAAGAGTACTTGCTTCTAGAAAGCTGATACTCACAATTAACCTCACTGAAAACTCGAGTGTTTGCCTTTGGAAGTTTATGACTCTTTTACTGATTTTCGATACCAAAGTCTTCTGCCTTGAGCCTCCTTTTATAGATGAAAATTAGGGTTTCTTCCATGATCAAATTCGAGTTGTATCTGTCCAGATTCTCTTGCAAAAATAACTTGGCCAATCAGGTTTGAGCTTTATGCTTGATCCGAACCTTTTTGCTTCAGATTTGTTCTGAAAATAACTTTGGTCAATCTTGTTCTTGTTTAATTCTGGACCATATCTTTCTTCCCTCCAATTGCTTTTAAATTCCCTCCAAGACTTCAATTTATTTTTGTATCAAATCCCCTTAATAATTTGATCAAATTTCTATCAAAATTTAATCAAGTCTTTTTCGAATTTTAATCAAGTCTTCACTGATTTTCATCATGATTAAAATCTGGACCGTATGATCCTCTGATCTCGACCAACTCTGGACTATGTAATCTGATCTGCGCCAATTCTGTGATCCTCTGATCTCGGTCAACACTAGATCATGATACTTTAATCTGGACCATTGATCTTTTAATCTGAACATTTACCCTCTGATCTAGATCAAGTCTGGACTTAGTCTGGATTGAATCTGAATTAAATTTGGACTTATGATATTTTAATTTGGACCATTGATCTTTTAATCTGGACATTTATCCTCTGATCTGGACCAAGTCCGGACTGAGTCTGGATTGAATCTGAATTAAATATGGACTTATGATATTTTAATCTGGACCATTAATCTTTTTATCTGGACATTTATCCTCTGATCTAGATCAAGTCTGGATTAAATCTTATATTCACGACCAAGCTATCTTCTGGTCAGGATTAAGTCTGGACCAAGTTTGACTTATGTTTCCTTTTGGTCTGGACCAAGTCTCCCTCTGACAAGCTTCCTTCTGGTCTGGACCAGATCTCCTTCTGGACTCTACTTCCTTCTGATTTGGACCAAGAAAGATATCCTCTGATGATGTTATTTGTCCTTTGATGTTTTGCCTTTGATGACATCCTCTGATATCTTCTGGAGGTGTATCCTCTGGTGTCATTCTCTGATTTTATCCTCTGGTGTCCTCATCTTCTGCTTCTGATTTTATCTTCTGGTGCCATCATCTTCTGCCTCTGGTGACGTCATTTTCTGGTGGCATTTTTCATTATTATTCTAAGTCAAAAATAAGATTACATAAAAGTACTTTTGCAAACATCAAAATTCTAAGTATAGAACCAACTTGATTCCAACAAAATCTTCAAACTCTCTCGTGCTGTGACCTTTGAAACTGCTACCTATAGTTGTTCATGTGAAAACATAGACTGTGGTAGATAAACTTCAATATGATTCAAAGATTGACCTTGACTTTTATTTATAGTCATTGCAAATAAAATTACTAAAGGAAATTGTCTTCGTTGAAATTTCAATAGAATTCTTAGATCGGACGGTATCAACGATCTAGGTACAAACACCTTATTTCCGATGTTACTTCCACATATAATATGCCCTTCAAGTACATATGTTCTCATTTTTATAATGATCAATCGAGTATCATTGAACAACCATAAAGCTTGATCAATGTTTCTCAACAACATCACTGGCACTCCAACTTTAAGTTTCTGCATGTCATTTGGAAGACCAGAAACAATAATGGTATTAAAAAATTCTAGGGTATGCACATCATTAAGGTCGTCCACATCTGGATTTGTTGAAATCGGAGTATCAAAACTCAGATATATTTTTTCTTCGCACATAATTAACAATAACATATAATCATTAATATGATCAACAATAGTATTCTTCTATGCTAATATAGCCTTGTCTACAAAAAACGATGGGTCATTCATATTTTTCAAGAATTATTGGTAAATAGCATGAACAATAGAAGAGATAGAATCACATGACCTTTTATAAGCAAATCATCTCTAATTTCAAAATTGGTATTCTCATCATTGTCTTCACCAATTATATCATACCAATAACTAACATTCATTTTGAGAAGGCTTTTTTTTTTAAGTACATCAGTATCTCGACATCTGGTAAGTAGCCTCATATATGTATGTAATATCACGACTTCATAATAATTCCAAAGGTACGAGGAATTAATTGTAGCATAAACTATATCTTGTCTTGTGGCTCTTGGAATAACTAGAAGAATTTGCCTAAAGTCTCCACAAAAAATAACAAGTTTACCCCCAAATGGAATGTCCAATCGGTCGTTTATATGATTGTAATACGTCTTTCAAAGTCATATTAACAGCTTCGGAGCAATGTTCATGTGTCATAAGTGCTTCATCCAATATAATGAGCTTTGTTTTAGCTATCGATTGTGTCAACGGACTTTTTTATCAATGGAGCAAGTTGAATATTCATCAACATCTAGCGGGATGACAAGCCTTGAATGTGCAGTTCTTTGTCCAGGCATAAGCAAAGTTGAAATCCTACTTGCTGCAGACACAGCCCTCCAAATGTAAATTTTCATGTTCCACCTTAACTATACATGAAAAAGACTCCAGGTTTTTCTTCATCAATTTGAGCAATTATCCTGTTATAATGTCTCTTTGTTTAACAGTCACCGTAGACATCGATTGAGACATTGCAAGAAACTCACTCAAATTTTTGTTATTGCTTTGTAAAAATAATTCAAAATCAAGCGAAACAAAATCTTTTATCTCGTCATATGACAATTTCAAATATGTGATGTGCAATAAATTAAGAAATTAAAAAAATAAAGATATTAACAATATAAATTAAATATTAAAGAATAAACAATTAAATTAAATGTTTGTATAATATAAATGATGATGATGATATAAATTTTTTAATCATAAATTACGTTAATTGTACTATTCCATATCTGGATTTTGAAAAATGACTTTTTGCCTATGCAATATATCATCACTCGTATGCTCCCTTTTTTTGTACACCACATTATTTATAGTTTTGATGTCTTCGTATCTCTAAGGACCTTTGACATAATTGAGTAAAACTCTCAAATAATATATCTCACCATTATTAGGAAGTGCAAAATAAACCCTTCTAATTGAAAATCCTTCTTTAAGGGGACACTATTTTCTTAAAAAATATTTCCAAACAAATCTAAATGAAAATTTTATTAGCTTCCATCCACATTAAAAAATTGGTTCTTTGGATGTTTGGCTTATTGAGAATCTCATCAATTAATTGGATTACTTTCACCAAATTTTATTTATCCAAATGAAATTAGAGTCGCTCAAGAGAAGGTTCTCCGTAGTTAGTGTCAAAACTAAATATTCTCCATGCAGTTTCACATGATGACAAATATGTACAATCATAATACATCTTAATCTCATCAACATATACATCATAGTTTGCTCTATTGAAACTATTGTAAAGGTTTGTTGTAGCTCAGTACGACCTTTATTGACATATATGAAAAGATACTTTATAAACCTATGTTGGTTGCACCACCACTCAACATTAACATGGGCATTGTATTTTAAGATAAATGTTCTATTATACAAACCTGTTATATTATACAAACCTGCTATATGCAAAATACTCTCCCTTTTTAACGAATTTATCATCATCTCTTGTTTTATAAATTGGATATCCTTTTGAATCTATAATCTATAGTGGTAACATTGACAAAAAAATTTGGAAAATATTTTGTGCATTTTTTCCATTTTGCATGCATGAGGATTTTCTATTTTGTGGACCACATCAACCATGAATAATAATAGATGAGACTATTTGGAATAACTCTAAATCAGTTTGTTTGTTAAGAATCTCAACAGATATTATTTTGTCTAAATTATTTGGATGTACAACATCTAAATTCAAGTTGCAGAAATATTAAAATATGTGCATGTGGTAATATGCACTTTTGAAGTAGTCCTTGCAAAATTGTTTGATCATGCAACCAAAGTAGTCTTCTTCCCATAATTTGTTCCATTCTTCTAACAATCTACCAATTTTCTGGCCTGACAAAATTTGTTCCATTGATCAATCAAAAGCATGTTTCTCACTTCATTTTAAAATGTTGTTTTATAGAACTCGTCTCAATGCATTTTCTACACAAAAATTAACAAACCAAATTATTTAAGTATATGATAAATAGAACAATGATAACTTATATAAACAAATAAATAAATTAATAATAATTATATGAGTATGCTGATACGAAGAAAATTTTCTTCTGATATAGACCACGTGAGATGTGCATGATATGCAATCGTGCTTTCAATCACGATTCAATTTAAACCTATAAAGTGGAACAGCTTCGGGATATGGCACCTAATTACCAAACCTATCTCTAATTTTAATGAAAAAATAATTTGAACCGAGATAGGTTACAGTTACCCACGCACCTAACCGAAGGTTATAGAAATCGGGTAAACAAAACCAATCTTATGTGAGGTAGGTATCATAATTTATGTTTTGAACATTATATATATATATATATATATATATATATAAGTATATTAATAAAATGAGTTTTACAGTAATTAAATTTTCACAATACAATAATACATGAATGATCATTATTAAAAGTTATTTAATTAAAAAGGTCATATAATTTTTTCTTTAATTTTAATCATTTATATATAATTGTGTAGTTAAAATTTAATTATTTCATCATCTTATTGTAAAATTTCTTTCCTTTGATATATATATATACACGGGGGATGCAATGAGAATTATTGTCAGTTTAATGTTCACCGAATGAATGGGTATATTATAGAATGAATTGGTGTAGCATTTATGATTGCCTTAGAAATTGAGTGGTTGATTACATAATGTGAACAGATGATTTACTTAGCTAATGATTACAAAATATGAATAGATGATTTACTTGCCCAATTATTTTTATCACGTTGAAAAGGAAGAAGAATAATGTAATGTGAACAAAAAAAAATTGTATAAAAGCATTAGATTAAAAAAGAAAATATATAGATGAAATGATCTATTATAAAAAATAAAAAAAAAAAGTAATTTCTTTTTGAAATCTTTTGCCGTCGTAATATCTTGTTGTAAGTGGTGCTTATGTCATGTAATTCCATTTCCTCTCATCATGGAAAAACAGAATCAAATTCCATTAGATTCCGCGCAACTTAGGCACTTGTATATATCTTCTCGCTACTTTACAAGTTTACATAATAACATCGCGATACATGTACATCGTTGATCCTAAAATTTAGTCGACTTAAATCAACTTTTCATTCTTTTTATTTTGTTTAAAATTAATTTTTATATTTTTAAAATTTGGATTTTTCTATTTTTTATGATATTACATGTTCAATTATAACATGACAGTGATGTATATAATTAAATTGAATTTATGTTATTAATTTAATTAATATTTTTTATTTTTTTTATTTCACAAATCTTTATTGTCACCTTTGCAAAGATTTATAAAGAAAATGATAAAAACATTTATTTTATTAAATGCATTCAGTTGTGTCAGATCACTACTATGTCATTAATGAACAATACCACATTATAAAAAATGAGGGGAACTAAGCAAATCTCAGAAGTTATAAAAAAAGGAACAAAAACACAATTTTAGAAATAAAAATTTAATAGTTAATTTTGAACAAAATAAATAATTAAAAATACATTTAAAATATTTCTTTTTAATAGGCAAAAACATATAGTCTAATTTAATGACCAAAAATTCAAAATATCAAACTTTCTATAAACTATAATTTTGCTTATGTACTTTCATATTCGAAAAATGTCTGTATGATTTTTTATTGTCAATATTGTTAAAACTATTTTTTTAAAGTATATAACAAAAAAATAATTAAACCATTGATTTCTAATGCGATTACACATTTTATGATCCATTAGATTCCTTGTTTGTCATGCCTTGTATGGCCTCTGTTTTCAACCGATAGCGCGCAGACCCATGCATAGCTATATTTGTGTTATGTAAAAGACACTACCTTCTACTGCAATGATAATTTATTGAGATTTTGTTTACGTAAATTTGCGTTTTTTCTGTAAACTTTTTTTTTAATTTAAATCTGGAAAAATAAAAAAATGAATAAAATATTTCTTTTCTTCATAACATCCTAATACTCAAATTTATATTTTATAGAAAGACTAAAACATAACACTTTTAATTTTTTTTTCATTTTTTTTAATCAATTTTATTGTTTAATTTTATTTTTTATTTATTTAATTTATTTTTCTGCCACATCACTCTTCCTTTTACTACATTTAACGATATAAATGATTTTAAAATTAAATTGAAATTACAGGGTTTAAATTGAAGAAAAAAAACTTTCAATGACGAAAATAAGAAAGGTGAGAACTTATAAGGACGAATCAAATATTTAAACATAATTTATTTTAGTTATAAGTAAGTTGGAGATTGATCCAAAATGAATTTGAATTTTTGGATGAGTGATGAAATACACTTGTTCTATTGGTGGAGAGTATGGTGGCAGAGACCCTAAACTCCTCATCGGGGTGATGTATCTGCACATGCTCTGACGATCAAGTTAATTTTTGTTTAAGTTTGAGAGGTTTTTAGGGTTAAAATTCAGTGTATCTTTTTTCTACATCAGTTGTCTTTTTTATATGATATTTTCTATATATTCTAGAAGAATTCCATCAGAGCTATTAGAGAAAAGGTCCGTAATTCTTGGATCACCTTCTAATACATGACATATGCCCTTTTTATGTGAGATGATCATTGTCATCTAGTGATTGTGATTACGGTTTGATTGTCATCATATAGTGAAGGACGAGGGTACAAGTGAGCTATTGTGGTCTATCGAATCTAGATTCATTTGTTTTGTAGTGAGTGATTCTAACTCGAGAACCTTCCATGATCATGCGTCTTGGGTCGGGTGATCCGAATCCGGGCCATTAGAATAGTGAATTGGATCACTTTAGTATGAGTTCGTCCTAAAACAAATGTAAATTACTTTATATTATAAAATGAGTTAACCTATAAATTTAAACATAAAAATCACGTTTATAATTAAAAATAATAAATTCTAACTTTAAGATAAAATTAACTTTAAAGATATAGTGTGCATTTGAATTGGCCTCAACCATGTCGGATACAAAATTTTAAAATTTTACATTTTAATATACATAAGATTCAAGATCTGTGAAGCTACTAATTATCTCGCGTAAAAAGACTAAATACATCAACTTTATTAATGTTTATATAATCCTTTTAGTTTTATGTTGAAAATTATATATATAAAATAATTAGTTTTTATCCAGTGGTGATAGATTCTTACTGCCGCAATAATTTAGATTCTAACATGATCATAAATAGTTATGACACTAAACGATGGATGATTGGATTTAAGGTCTCACTTTTATGAATTTCATTTTTCATTAGTGCTACTTTATTTTCTCGAATGTCCTTTTAAAGCAAGGTTAGTAAACGTGATACACTAATATTTGCCGTCCATAGTTATCTAGCTAGTTCACACACATCATTGCTATGTTTTCCTGTTTGGGAATTCTTCTTAGGACAAGTGGTCGACCGTCATTTCCAACTTATTTTTATCCCATTATTTTGAAGCTAGAAACCAAATATTGCTTGCAAGTTAGTACTATGTAGCTTAGTGGCTGGTAGGTCCAAATTTCCAAGCTAGCACTTATCAAATTTGCCAATCCTTCTATCACTTTTGCTCCTCCCTTTAATAAACTTTCATATTCAACAACACCTTAATTTGAAACATGTGAGATTTATTATTTAGAGTGTCTATTTGTTATTCTTTTTACGTAACGGAAGTACTTGTACAATCATAAAGTAAGGAAGGGAAAACATAGTCATATGAAAATCGAACTTCTTAAACATTACTATTAACTTTGTCCCTAAATATATGATTATTTTGCATAAATCACTAGAATTAATGAAGTTTAACGTAATATTAAATTTTATTAATTAATAATTTGTATCTTTTTATAAGTTTACAAGAGAGAATTAGTTATTTTTTTACATTAAAAAAATAATTAGTTAATATTTTTATTAGAATATTTTTATTATATATTTTAGATAAATATGTAATATAAGTAGAGGTATGTGTTGGTAAATAAATATTTAATACAGATGAAAATTTAAAAAAATGTCTATAAAAATAAATAAGAAAAAATTCAAGAGAATCTTATATTTAATAATAAATGTAGTACCAATTAATTTAAAAGAGTAGATAGAACTCCCATCATAAGTACTTTAATTTTACTCACACGTTGTACATACTTAAAACTATAATCACACTATTTGTTTTTAATTATTGATTAATCATATTAAAAAATTAAAATACACAAATAATTCATTATTAAAAAAATGTTTAAACAATTAAGTGTCTTTCTTGAGCTTTTTTGAGTTTCACTTCCACGTGAAAATCACTATTTATTTTTATTTTTTTACAGAACTAATATATTGTTTATTCATCAATGTAGAAGTAAATTAGACTTTTTCCAATAAATATAAGTATTTTCATTTAATACCACCAAGTTCACCATCACTAGTACACTTTCTTAAATTAGACTTAGCTAATGATCCTACAAAAATAATAATAAATTATTTTTAAATTCAATTATATTTACGTACTGATTATTTTTTTTAGATAGATCATTATTATTAATTCTTTAATTGGGTAAAAGTTTTTTTTAATAAGCAAATATTATCATTGGAAGTACCTGCTACAACCTCTTACAAACAACCAAGAGTGACTTTTAGACAACTCAAAAGTTCGTTAAACCAATAAATGAAGTCCACAAATTTACCTACCTTCATAATAAACTAGCTCTATGAGATCAATTTTACTTGAAAAATGATTCGATAAAAATCAGCTATTCAAAACACAATCTAGTTACTTATTAGCCAAAGGGACCAGACTACTACATACCAGATCATATACCTCACCTACTTTAATTTATTTTCACTAAAAAATGCCCTGGAGAAATTTGGAACAGAAAATTAACTAATATTTTTATTAATGTCAAAGTAGAATTTCCTTTTTATTAATTACAACCAAAATAAACTCATTCACCTAAAAAAAGAAATTAAGGAACTAAAACTTAAACATAATAAGATATGGTCAAACCAAAAAGAGATCTAGATACATGCATAACAAAAATACAAAAAGTAGAATTGAACTGTATATTACTAAATTAGCACCTACAAATAATAAATTACATTGATATTACGATTCTTAATTTAAGTTATTGATAAGATAAAAATAAAAAAATAAAAATTAAGATTAATAAAAGAATAAATTAATTACATCAAAAAATTATAAAAATTTATGTAATTAATTAGATAAACAAATGACTAATATAAAATAATTGTACAGCTAGTTATAGCCAACTAAGATATCTAAAAAAAGATGCATCAATTATATATTGGAATTTGGAGGACCCTATGCTCTGACCATAGTTAAGGTGTGCATTGCTTATTGTACACAATTAAAGCATGCATGTCCCATATAGAAAGAAATTGAACGCTACTATACCTACCAACTTTCTTACTAAAGAAATCTCATCTTTTTGACCAAAATAAATATCAGACAGCTTTTTAGAGTTTTAATATAGATAATAATGGATTTAAACTAGCAATAAAAAAAAATACTCCCTTCAACTTTATTTATAAACAAAAGTAGACAACAAAAATAGATCTATTTTGTCTAAATTCAATTTTTATTATTTCACTTTTTCTAAAGTGAGAGGAAGTAATGGATTTAAACGTCAATAAAATATAAATTTTCCAACATTAGCATACCTATTCACAAACTTGACTATTGTACATGAGCACTCCAATAGCTATGCATTAGACTAAACATATCATTATTGTTTGGGTTACTTTATTTGTCATAAAGTTTATGTTTCGTCGGTAACCATCTTCTTCATTATAAAAACAAAATGAGAGGTATATTATTATAGATTTTGGACATACAGATTAAAGTTTAATTTTCATGTACCAACTGTGAAAATTGTAACACTTGGTTAATTATGATAAGTTAATTATGATCAATTATGTGTGTGATTTAAATACTTGTCATAGTTATTATAAAAGTTAAACATTATTAATAATCTAACAGTTGTAATTGATTAATAATATAAAAAAAATTTACACTAACAATATATAATATATATATATATATATATATTAAATTCTATAACTAATATAAAGACACACTTTTTCAAAAATAGTGACACTAATAGATATTTTTCATTTCTGTTGAGAAATTAAGAGGATCCCAGCTTATGTTCTGTGGAAGGTTATTTAATTTGAATTAATGCAATGTATAAGAACATATTATTTTACCATGTTCAATTAATTTCAAAATATAAGAGTGAAGTAGCGTGACAAAATGTTGACTATCATTAGTTATCAGTGTAAAATTGGTTAAGTTGGTCTAGAAAAACAATACATATCCTCTAAACTCATTTAATTTTATATATTTATAGTAGTTGAGAAAACAATTCTTAAAAGCTAAAATGACATAACATTTTTCAAAAATATAATTAATTAATTGTTTATTCTTTATACTAAAAATATTAAGAAAATCATACATAGAGAAATTAAATAACATAATCAAACACAAAATATAACATTGAAACTCCAAAGTAGGAGAAAATATTTACGATTATTGTTTAATGACAACAAGAGAATAATATTATGTGAAATTTTTTAAATTTTTCACAAATGTGTATTATATATTCTCAATACATTCACATTCTTTAAACTACATGCAAGACTTTTTCAAAAAATAAAAATTATTTCAATCAAACTCCAACGAAAATGTTACTATTATATAATAAATTATATCTTTTTATTACTCTATTATTATTATTTTATTAATACATAGTCTTTAATTAAGTGGCAGAGTCACATTCAAGTTAATAATATCGATGTCTACTCTTTTCAAAAAAAAAAATTTTGAAGAAGCTCGTTAAGTTTTTTTGTTAGTCAAAGCTCTTTAAGTTAAGCCTTTACAGATTATTATTGATATGATTGTACGCACAAAAAAGGGCTTCCGTGCGTAATAATAGTGATATATGAATATGATAGTTTGCTAAACCAATCCACTTTTTCATTTAAATACCATTGGTCCGAAGCTAGCCATGAGGTTACTAAAAAATAATATATACCACTTCAAAAGTAAGAAAAAAAATCGATGTTACATTTTATATAATTACGTGCACTTGCACCACTAAAAAAGAGACCAAGATAGAAACAAACAAAGAAAGTAAACCTTGAATAGTTTAAATTTGCAAAAGTTTATGACACTTTTATAATGTGATTCAAAAGAGACAACAACTTTTAAAAGTAGACAGAATTAAATACAATCAAGCCATAAGTTAGTTTGGTGGTGTGAGGGAGTTAGACTAATAAAGAGGTCTAGATTCAACTCTAATAAAATTAACAATTAATTATTAATAGACTACTTTTAAAAAAAAAAATACTTGCAATGTAAGCAAGCACAGCTATATGAGCATATTAATAGAAGGTTGAAAGAAATTAACGATATTCTTGTGCATATGATCCCCCAAATATACTCCATCTTGTTTAGTTTAAAAATTTAGACCGGATACATTTTGATTTTTATTTATATTTATTACCAAAAGATAGTATTATATAAATTGCACTTATTAAAATATTAGAATTTACTTGGAAGGAAGTTCTTGGACTTGCTTATATTTTAGAGGTGTAATGGGATGGACTTGGAAGGCCCAATTCTGAAGTTTACTTGATGCGGCCCAAATAGAGCATAAGTCCAATTGCTCTAAGTTCAATAAAGCATGATCAGAAACCAAACCCGCAAACATAGTTGTCTAGAAAACAATCTGATAAACACCTATCATATATGACAGCTTCTTTTTCCACCTCTATTCTCAAAAACCTTCAAAACACACTTTTGAATTGATCAATCCTGAAAACATTAAGTGAGAAAAAAAACTACTATAATATATTCATTATAGAATGATAGTCCGTATATATATATAACAATACGCTCAATCAAGGCTTACGACCACTATAAATAGGAAGTTGACCCATGTATACTAACTCAAATACATTATATACGTCATTAAATTTTGTTTTATTCATCTTACCCTGACATATTTTATTGTCTTGACAAGCATCAGTCCCTCTTAATATTCATATCCCACAGATATTCATACCCATTAATAAATTAATAAGATTACTGTATTGTAATATATTTTATTTATGTGTTAATATATTAATACTTTTCATGATTGAATTGTGATACAATTTTGTTTATGTATCAATGTTTTCATGTGTTAATCCTTTGTTTTTACAAAGGGGAAATTCTACATAACTCAAAAAAATTGCACATACATATTTCTTCTATTTAAAAGATAATATCCATTGATATTCGCATATACCTAAAAACCCATTAAATATTCATTTGACAGATACCTACACAGATATAAATACGACACATGATTTTTATCCAACTAAACAAGTAACGAATTACTAATATTTGTGCCCAAAAATATCTATTGTCATCCCTAATCTTCGACAAATCTTGTTCATTTTGTGCATTTTATATTCGAACGGTATAACTTTAATTTGAATGCTAACTCGACCAAAAAAACATTCAGTTTCAACCAACCAGATGATATTTTAGGTTCAGATTCAATAAGATATTCTTTTAAGTAGAAACATAAAAAAGAGTGGAGGTGCACAGGATTATACACAATAATAAAATGCAAGCATTTAGACAAATATAATGTCTTAAGTAAATCAATTTCGTTTCGAATTTCAGCATGCCGTGGATTACTAAGGAAGTCAAAAACAAGTTATATGTGACGTAAATTTCAGCAAACGCCTTTGTTTTTCATCGCTGTTGGTCACACTGCCACTTAAGATTGAAATTGAAATCAGGCAATCTCACCGACAAAAAGTTCTAAATTTAGACCCAGTGTTTAAGTTCCTATCCATAGACCAAGAGGAAACTAGGTAATATTCTTCAACTAGCAACAAGCACTGGCCATCTGACAGTAACAATTTGGAGAAAAAACGTAAAAAGAAAAGGGAAAGGAAAAAAGGAAGAGAAACACATTACGATACATTACATTATACACCATCACTTCCTAATTAATTGTAGAAAAATTCACCTTTTAATTATTGCAGAATCTGCCCAAGTTCAATCGCTGTCCTCTTCATCTGCATGAATGAGAGAATATAAGAACAACCACTTCCAAACAAAGCAAAGAAAGAAGGAACACATACATGTTGCCTACTCATCTCTTCCTCTTTATTTAAGAATTAGCTAAAACTTTGAAGCTAAACATGGAGCTAAATTGGGTAACAGATATAGGATATAAAGATCTAGAAAAATGAAAGGCAAAGATAGGATACATTATCTGTGTGTTCAGCATATTGAGGTTGCTAATTAATTACAAAAAAATTCAGTGATAACTAAACACACATGTCTTAAATATTTTTCAACCGCATGTAGATACCAAAAGGGAGTTTAAAATACGAGGCATAGCTCAAAGATAAAAATGTGGGAATCATTTGATAAATCAAATTTCACTTCCTACTATCCGTATTGCTTCAAACCTGTCCAAGCAATTAATCATCAACAGACTAGTTATGCACTGCAAAAAGCACTAGAGAACACATGATTCTAGAATCAATGATTTCGGATAAACCAACAAAATGAAAACAATACAGCGCCTTAAACTATTTTAAAGAGACTAACCATCATTAAATTCTTCACTCTGACTTCCATCATCATCACTACTATCCTCCTCTTCTTCATCTTCTTCATCCTCTTCATTATCATTCACTTCATTATCATTCACTTCATCACATTTGTCATTATCACTACCTTCAGTATCTTTACCACTAGTTTTCACAGGAGTCTTGGGCTTTGGCTTTGGCGGTGGAGGAGCCGCAAAACTAGTTGCTACCCTTCTACGTGTACTTGACACAATATTACTCATATCAATACCCTCAAGTTCCTTGGCTCTCTCCTTCTTCCTTTTCACTTCTTTGATTTCTAAGAAAATGAGAAGAGAGAAAAAAGGGGAAAATATGAACAATAAATATAAAGATAGAATGAAACCATATCAGAGGCTGTAGCATCTGCATCCTAAATGAGAAAATGCAGCAGACATTAAATTCCGAATGACCCAATAAACAGGGACTATTGCACAAACACACTCAATATTACAGAATGGCCCTTTTATTTGACAAACAACATATATTAATAAAAATGTCAAAAATTTATATTTGGTTTGTGATATTAACATTTCACTCCACAACATACATACTGAATGAACTTAAGACCCTAAAGATGTCACATAGATCATGGGATTGATTTAGTTTAAATTGTAAAGGTACAAATTAAATATGTTCATAATATATTCACAAGTACTTCAGCTTAGTTTCTAACATATGTAAATATATATCCAGAACTGACTGCACAAAACATGCTTGGATCAAACTGGAAAAGCTTTCAATTGTTTGGGTTGTGTGAAAGATAATTGGGCACAGCTGATAACTTCCTTCAATAAAGGATATGCATATACTATTCAATCAGGATGTAAATAATAACTAAAATCCCTGGATGAGGGATCACTAACAAACAAAAACTCACCCTTTTCGGATGGATTTGAAGACAATCCTTCTTTAGATAATATTTCCTCCAATTCTTTAATTAGTTGTCCTTCCCGTTTGTTTTCAGGAACCTGCTTGACTTTTTTATAAATAACAGGAGGAACGCTGTGACAGAAATACATAAAATCAAACAATCATCCTCAACAAAGATCCAGGATCATAGGAATCCAAAATAGAAAATCACCTCATCCCACAGGCTTTAATAACAGATTTCAAGTGCTCCACACGTTTACTGTACACAACAGGAGTTGAAACTTGTTTCTTCTGAAGTTCAAGGAAAAAATAATGTGATTTAATTAATTATACTAAATACATTTAACATTGTAGAAATTGACAAATAATAAATAATGTTAGGGAAATCTTCATTAAAACTCACAGAAGGATAACAAGTGGATATTTTGTTATATAAGGAGTTATTAATCACATTCAGCTAAAAGATCATGCCTGTTCAATAAATATGACTATGGCCCTAACTTTTAAATTTATAGCAAGCATTCATATTCAAGGATGGACCCAAAAATTCTGAGTAGTGGAGGCACCATATTTTTTTTTTAAAGTGTTGTCGCATGTAATGTTATAGTCTCTAAATTTATCAAAATTAGAAACACATTCTCAAATATTTCTTTTGTTAGAAGTGTTAGTTAAAGACATATTTAAAGACTAAAATGAATGATAAAAGACATATTTAAGTTTGTTTTTGTAATTTTAATACATTTAAAGAATATTATAACACTCACATTTATTTAAAAAAATCAAAGCATAGTGGAGAAACAATCTATAGCATGTCTTTTTTTTTATCATATAATTTTTTAGTGTATTAAATATTAAAAGTATTTATTTTTCAAAACTAAGTGCAGGCCATTGCCCACACTTGCTTGGGAATAGGTCCGTCCCTGCTCATATTTGCAATCAGCACATAATGACCAATAATTTAGTATAACCTGCTTAGTATTTTCTGCTGATGAATGGGACTGATCATCTTCAGAGTTTTTTCCATCATCTTCTGCATCACTATTATCTTCTGAGGCTTCTTTATCAAGCTTGACCCTTTTCTTGTTGGGTGATTTGGTCTCTTCTCCTTTACGCTTTTTGGGTCCAACAGAAGCCTTACCTTTAGGAACACTTGTTTTTTTAGGTTTGACTTCATCTTCCTGACTCTCTTCCTCTTCACTCGCCTTATCTGAAGTATCAGAATTCTCTTCAGTACTGACCTTTTTAGTGGCTTTGGAATCAGGTTTCTTCTTAACAATTTTCTTAGCACTTTTTGCAGGCTCCGGAACTTCAGAAGACGTTAGTACCTTTACATTTAACATAGACTTGCTAAGAATCAAATTGTGAATTTTTGTGCCTGTTATGTGCATCAATGAAATATTTTTGACAGATTTTAACTCACCTCATCAAGCTGTTGCCTTATAAATTTCTTATAGGGATCC
This sequence comes from Cicer cuneatum, assembly GCA_037974295.1. NCBI lineage: Eukaryota > Viridiplantae > Streptophyta > Magnoliopsida > Fabales > Fabaceae > Cicer > Cicer cuneatum. The sequence continues at coordinate 56,689,342 of JBBPBO010000004.1, read as the reverse complement.
AGACTAAATTTATCAAGTTTAAGATCTTCCTCCAATAGTCGGCGAAGACCGGCCACAGTTACTTCGCTGAAATCACCAAATGAAATGTACTACTTGTCATATCTTAAGAACTATAGCCAAAGAATATGTGGATGTTACTATATGAATCAAAGGTAAGAACAGTGAGATTATGTGCATTGTCATAAAGAGAGGTCAGAACAATTAATAATTGGAAGAATCAGCAGCATACTCTGCATTAGCCTTGAGGTATGAAGATCTTTTTATTATAGCTTTCTTAATCAGGGCCTCATTAGGAACTACTTTTTTTCCATTGCCTTCTGCTTTCTTAGTTTCATTTTTAACTCTTTTTTGTTCTTTAAGCAGGCCTAGTACTGGAGAATCTTCCATTTTCTCCTCATCTTCGGTGAGATCCTTTTCGTCTTTAGATTGACGTTCCTCCTTTTTCCCTTCCGCCTCTTGTGTACTTTCACCCTTTTCCTCTTCCTCCCCCGACATCTTTGAGGCATCATCATCACCAACCTCTTCTAAGCACTAGCAGAAAACACTCATTCATATAACCAAAAAATTGAGTATTCTTCATCACATCAGAATTTAAAATATTAAATCAGATGCAAATTTTTATTATAAAACAATTTATAATCACTATAGGAAATTAGTAGTAAATTCTATTATACTTGAATTATGTCAACCAAAGTTAGGTCACACAAAATAAAAGACATTGAAGGTCCAGCTTAAGTAAACAGAATATAACAATTATCACCCATAAAGCCATTTTCAGTCTTTCACACGTCATGTAGTTCTTAAAACACACACAGAAAAAGCTAGAAAACTAAGGTCCGTTTACTTTGTGAAAACATTGTGTGTTTTCATTTAACCTTGATGAGAAACTCTTGAAGTGAACTATTGTCACAGAAAAGTTGAAATGTTAGTTAATCAAGAGATGCATTTCGGCACATAATGAAAATAGTTTTTTGACATTTTCATTGTTTCTTGAAATGTAGGCAATTGTTTACTTCGAAAGTCTCTTACCTCCTTATTAACAAGTAAAGTTAACACAAATTTTCAGAATTGAAAATACAAAATGAAAACAGAAAAAAAAAATTCACAAAGTAAACGGTGATGAGAGGCTCTTGAAGTAACTAATTGTCTTGAAAATAAGATGAAATGCTAGTTAACAAAGATGTATTTCAGAACATAATGAAAATAGTGTTTTGACATTTTCATTGTTTCTAGAAATGTAGACGAATGTTTACATCAAAAATCTCTTTCCTCCTTATTAAGGGGTAAAATTAACACAAATTTTCATAAATAAAAATAGAAAAAATTTCAGCACCAGCAGAAAGATAACCAAATAGATAAATATAAGAGCATGTGGCAAGCTAAACCCCAGTCAAATGTTAAAACAATAGCAACGAAAGCAATTAATTGCTAATATTATGCTAAAAAAAAGTTAGTCGTTGAAAGCACAATTGGTGAGTTTGGTGTGATGCCCTAATATTAATAACTAAGATTTATCCATAGTATTAGATTGAGATTAGGGTTTAAAATGAAACCTTTTCCAAACATTGCTTGATAAACCTTTTGTGTGAATCCAAAGAATACTCCTCAAATCCTAAATCTTTCTCGAGCAATCTACGGACACCTTCAAATGTCAAAGAACTGCATTGGAAAGAAGAATATTAGAAAGAGTGATAGTTGGTTAGTTACAGAGAGAGTCGTTTCGAGAAAAGAAAAGAAAAGAAACAAACTCGGCTTGTTGCTTGAAGTGAGGAACGCGAGAGAGCATGGCAGTTTGAATTTGGGACTCGACGTCGACATCGTCCTTCTTCGTCGTCTCGATATCTTCTGCCATGGCAGCTTCTAATTTATTTGTTTGTTTTGCTTTGATAAATGATAATCGATGTGGTGTTGTGTTGTGTATACTATATTACTAGGGTACACTTTCGGATCTGCACTCGTGTCTAGAATGTACACTGCAAACCAAGTTCACACTTTGAATTTCAAATTGAAACTGAAATTTCAACTGAAACTGTTTGTGGTTGTCTTGTGTTGCGCCGATACCAAATTCCTCACTATTTTGCTCCGCAAATCATCCACTCCTTTTTTTTTTATTATTTATTTATAATAGACTTTAATTTGTACTTAGATCAGTAGGTATGTGTAAAAAAAAAATTTTTAGGTAATTATCGAAAAAAAGTTAATATCACTAATTATTAAATTTATTAATGGAAGATGGATTCAAGGGAAATGTATTTTTAATATAAAATTATTTTATATTCACAGTCAATAATAAATTGTTACATCATAAAAAGTTATAGCTGCTTTTAATTAAAAAAAATTATGTAATATGATAAGACAAAATGAATACTCATAATTCCTCTAATTTAGAGTTGTTTATATTGTCAGTTCATTATTATTAAACTCATTAATAATTAGAGTGAGAATTCGTTTTGATTTTATATTTTGAAATATGGAAATCTTTAATTAAAAAAATAGTCATTTTTAATTTTTACATAAATAAGTGAGTCTTTTACAAAAAAATGTCGGGATATGTGAGTCTTTTTATCAATTTTTCCTTTGATCAATTTCTTGTGCCATTTTTTAACTTTGAGACATTTATATGTCACTTCACTTGTGTCATCCAATGGTCCATGTGTAATTAATACGAAAATGATGGACATTTAGGTCCTACAATAACTTTTTTGGGATGATATGATTCCAAAAAAAATTATTTTTTTTTCTTTCTCCATGAAATGGTCCAAATTACAATTAAAAATTAAGTTTAATTGCAATTTTAGTCCTTTAGTTTTACTGATTCATTAAATTTAGTTCTTTAGTTTTATTGATTCACGAAATTGATCAATCTATTTTAACAGTCGACGTTTGTGGTATCTCCTCTGATTTTTTAACTAAAAAACAGCGACGTGACATATTTTAAATATCGTTCATATGATACGACGATATAAAATTATTAACACACATAAAATCAAAATAAAACAATGTAAAATAAAATAATGTAAAAACTTAACTTTCAACTTTAAAAATTTTTCATATTTATAATTTAATTAATAACATATGAATAATTAATACATCTATATTATGAAATTGTATCTCACGTTATTTAAAATACGTCATTTTTTGTTTAAAAATCTGATAGAGAAACAAAAGTTATCGACTTTTGAAATATAAAAACCAATTTCGTAAATTAATAAAAATAGAGTAATTAAAATTATAATTAAACCAAAAGACTACGATGGTTTTTCCGGTTTTAGGTGTGGAATTTTTATGGTTTATGGGGACTAAAAATGAATGTTTTTGTAATATATAATATATTGATAATGTAGTGGTAACTTTTTTGCTTTCAATTACATCTAAACAAACATCACCTTGTTCATTCATTCATACTCGCAAATCCAAAAGATATAACACTACCAAATACTTTTGCATCATAAAAGGAAAGGATAATTGTACCAACCATTACAATTTCAAAATCCAACATACCAAATGTACCATCAGATCCAAAATAAAATTCTATCAACAATTACAAAATTTCAAAATCCAAAATAGTAAGGTACCAACAAATTCAAAAGACACAGTACCATCAAAGTAGAACCAACAAAATAAACTGAAATAGAACAATCTATAGAAAATAGAATGTCAAATGACTAAGTGCATTATGTAATTCCAGAAGTAAGCATGAACTTGGGACTAGAAGGTCCCGTTTGTATAGGTTGGGCATTTTTTGGAGGGTGAAATTGACGTGCCACTGATCAGATTGATGGAGTTCCAACTGCCCAAGATGGGTGGCGGAGGCCTAACCGGAGGAGGTGGTGCTAAAGAAGGACTATAGATAACAAGAGGAGGTGTGGAGATTTGTGTTGTTATTAGAATATGTGGTCTAACAAAAGGAGTTCAGTCGTATAGCACATAATTCCTACATATAGTGAATTAATATAAAATTAGATAAAAGGTTCAATACATATTATTCAAATATAAAACAAACGACAAATAATTATTTGTGACAAACTATCATATTGAGGTTGTGATTGTGACAAAAAACCCTCGTCCTAAGTCATTTTTTTTTTCATTTGACCATTCATCTTTATATTTTCTATTCGGTACTTTATTTCCTTGATTTTGATTTACTAAGCCTTTTTTTCTCTAACCACTAGAGAATTAAAGACCAAAACAATAATTGATATAGATGAAATAATTCATCGTCTTGATCATCCAACCAATGAAAAAAAATACAAAGTAATTATATACCACATTTACTTTCTTTTTTTTCTAACAAACTATACCATCTTTTCTCTATACCATTATATTTGAAATTATATCCATGTTTGAATTAATTTATAAATAAATATTTTTTTTATACCAAAGAAATATCATTTTTCAAATAATTTAATTTATATTTACCATGTAAATATTTTACACAGTTAATTACAATCATCAAATCAATGAAAATATTTGACTTTTACTTAGATTACCCCCTAAAGTCATTAACATAATTAATTATGATAAACTGACAATGTCAAAAAAATTTATACTAACACTGCATAGAAATTAAACTCTTTTTCAAATACTCTCTCGGTTAAAACAAAAAATTTGATTAAAATTACTTATCCTTAAACTAATCAAAATATATATCAATGATTACAGTTTTGACTTGAACAATCATAAGATAAATATTTTTCTTCCAGTTCTTGCTTTTCTTATAAAAATGGGTTGAACGTCAAACTACCATATAATTCACAAGTTTGGCATTGAAAAACAAAACCATCAAAAATGGTTTCGAAACTTTTTATTAAGGAATGGTAGAAAACTCCAGTATATAAGCCCAAATTTCACCAATGGGTCTTGTTAAGATAAATCAAAGGATAACTCACCATTCCTAGTATAAAGAGTATAAATCAAGTCAGGATGGGGATAAGACATCTGGTTATAAAGTCAACGACCACTCCCTTTACTACTATATTCTCAGTTAGCCATCATTAGACACCTTAAAACATAGCCCACTATTTTGAGACTTCTTCTAATACAACAAAAATTCATGATAGCTCATCATCATAAAGGAACAGATGCCATCAAAGGGAAAGAGTTCATTGGGCCATTTGAACATAATGCAAAGCATAGCCTTCTAGATGCATGAAGCCTTTCAGATAAAAGCCTGTTATGAAGCTCCCGTACAAAGAGAACCCTCTGTTGCTAATGCTATCCAGATTGATGCTGATCTTCATAACCAACTTGAGTTTCCCACCAAAGCAGACAGAAAAGCAATTTGATGCCAAATTTTCATTATGCTTGCTACATGTATGTAAGAGATCAAGAGAGACTTAACAGATAAACTCTCTTGATGGACATGACAAAATAAGTGTTATGAGACCGGAAACATTATGAAGCCTTTCTTTTCCTATTGTCTGCTGAGGCAACATTTGATTGAGCCTGGCCAAATACACAGCTGCAAAACGTGCAACAACACAAAGTAACCAATAGATGTAAATGATAACATGGTAAAAGATATTTACCAAGAAGTACAGTTCAGTATCAAGTAACCACATTTCCATTCTACAATTGAGATATCAATAATAGTTACAATCCTAAATGGCTGAAGCCAATTACAATTTGGTTACTCACATTTCCATCCATGTGCATTCCGGTTTGTGTTTCTCTGTTTTAGTAAACATTCTACAGTGGCAAGATGTGAAAGGATGAAGACGGTGGGGTTAAATAGGCATTACATGATGTCGTCCAAAATATAGGACTGAAAACATCATCCAAATTAGTAGGCATTGTCTACCTCATAATGTAGATTTTCTTCTAAATATGCTAACCATTAAATTTTAGATACACTCTTTCACCCATAGCTATAAAACTACATAGAGGAACTTTGCTATTTGTATTAAATGGCAGCCTAACAATAAATGAATAAAAGAAAACAAGTGAAAGAGGAAGATTTCTGTAAAAGTTGGACTGATTACTGCAATCTGCAAACTGATAGTGAACATTTATTTACATTCATTTGATGGATCATATGATCATACATGGTGAAGTTTATGGAAACAGAATGACAAATGGAATGATATGATTTTAGAAAAATAAACACTTACCTGCAGGTTGAACACTTGTCGTGATGCTCACAAAATATGGATAAGCATACAGAACATACATAGCCCATGTCAATTGTTTGCTTATGGCAGAAGCACCTGAACATTTCATACAATTATCTAAGTGTTGGATCTCACAGTTTCAATTACAAACAGAAGAAAGTAGCCCACACAAAAAGAGGTTTCCCTCAGGTAATTAGGTTTCTATATTTAGTGAATTAAGGCTTCAAAAGTTGGGTTATAGCATGTGTGGATAAATATATTGCATATAGTCAACCAATGGTTACATAAAGAGAGTTGCCAAGACAAATGCCATTTTATCTCAATACACAATCTGATATATTCACTGGGTAGAAGCAATGTAGAGAACAGAAAAATAGCTGTGTATTTTCAAAACAACAAAAATTAAAAAGGGAAGAAGAAAAGGCCAATTGGACAAAATGATGATGATGATAGCTTCATTGTAGTCAAAATGCTTCCAGCTACATACAGGAGAGATGGAGAAACAGAGAGAGTACAAATAAAATGAGAAATCTCAAATAGGAAAAAATTAACAGCAAAGGAATAACTTACGAGGCACGAAAGTCCACACCAAGAGATTTAGGAAGCCTTAAAAATGCACGAGAATGCAAATCAGTTGCAAATACTGTCTACACAAACAAGATCACATTATTGTCAGATGTAAAACAAAAAGTAAAATTGCAAATATAAATAATCAGATCTTGATAAATAAATAAAAAACACTGATAATTTGCTTATCCATTAAGTTTGGTAAGAATCTGACAGGCCAATCATTAAAGTTTTTAAGTTTGAGAAACAGTATATAATGATTTATCATATTAGTTTTGCTTTTGCATATTTGCTACATTATTGGGTTGAACAGTTGTTTATGTAGAATAAAATAGCAAGTCAATAGTTTCTTTCTCTTCTACTAGAAGCTACACAATAAACACAAAAAGGAACCCAATGGTTGAATGTTTTTTACTACATTTTACGTTGACCCAGAAAGGATTCCAACAGGCAGTTTGTACCATACAGATACCAACTTACCTTGAAGTGCAACCATGAAAAAACAAGCTCAAATCCCACACCAATAACGGAAAAACAAAATGTCCATCTTGAAGTTCTATCAAATAAAGATTTAACAATAAATTTCAGGACTTATTAGTTGAATAGGTACTAGGTTCATTTTCTACTTTAAAACTAATTCTATGCCAAACAACTTATAGGGAGGAAGATAAGTCGTAACACTAAAATAACATTTCATTCATTTTTCTTGTGTATATTCTAAAAGCATTCAAGTTGATAACCTTTTCATAACGACACCATGATAAATTTATAATGAATTACCTAAAGCTTAATCAGAAGTTTTCACCATCTCAAAGCAAAGTATGAGGTGGCAAGGTGACCATCTTATACTCTGATGATGGATATAACTAAGACATGGGTTTGTGAACAAAGATCACTAGTAACAGCATTATATATTTTGTCTTGCAGTACCACCGGGATTTCTATACAACAATTGTTGTGAAGTCTCATGTTGTACATGTAAACTAGTTCCAAAAATATTGAATTATAAGCAAGGCTAAGGCTGTTAAACAAATCTGATGTTTAGAGAGAGAGAGAGAGAGAATTCAACGAATGTTAATATTAACTAGCAACCACAATAATTTATTAGTAATATATACAGTTAAAAAACAGGTCTACTGACTAACAAGTGCACTCAAGTCCTTGTATAGGGCTTCAGCATAGTGACACACTTCTATCCATCTCAATTTATAAACCATTTTTCCGCCTCCAATTACACAAGGCTACTAATTAATTGAAATATATGAGCAAAAAAATAAACTATACTGCAGATCACGCCATAGCTTCAAATAAGCCAATTAAGACACAAACTTACTGAAAGATATTGAAAAAGCCCATCCATTTGGGGAGGCCTGTAATATATGCCACCAGTTATGTATGAAGCCTGTCATACATGCATAACATTGAGAGAAATGACAACAGTCAAAAAAATGTACTATGCAATATCAACTCATTAAGAGTGTGTGTGGGTGTGGGTGGGTGTTTAATTCAACTACCTGCTGAAGGAATGCAGAATTATTTGAACCCATATAACAAGAATCTACAGGAACCTGCATTGCAAAAATATTACACAAGAGCTAGCTAACATAAAAAACACAAGCAATACTTCTGTGTTATTGCATAGACATATATTGTTAAAATTTTGCTACCTAACAGTGTGCAGACAAGTAAAAGGCCAAAGTAGAGACCAATCAGAAAGGAACAAAGAAAGAAAAAGTGAAGATTCAGTACATACTGAAGAACGCTGAGCAGAGAATATTGCATTCATGATTGCCACGTACCTAAAAATGATAGAAAGCATGATTTGAAGTAAACGAAAATGCAGAAATTAAAAGTGTAAGATGTAAAGATTGTGAAGTAGGTACTGTTCTGGTCCATCAGTAGATCCTTGCAGACATAAAATCTGTACATAAATAATGAAATAAAAAAGTAAATATCCAAAATTTGCAAACTAGAAATGAAACAGTAAAAAAAACAAAGCCAAAATAAGTTCACAGAAAATGAAGAACAGCTGAAAATACTAACAGAATGTTGATTTCTAAAAAAAAAAAAAAAAACTGCCAACATATCAATTTAAAAACAAAATGGCCAATCGTATGAAGGGATTTCCAGGAAGGCGTTTGAAAATCTCATACTCCAGTTTAAATCAATTCAAAATCGACTAGATGTCAATAACCATTCATAACTTGGAAATACCCAAATCAACTTAGACCACATAACAGTTTCTAGAGGACTCTAAATCTTTATTTTAATTTGCTATCACAAACAAGTGAAAGTAAACAACCTATAGATGCAAGACTGAACACAGTACATAACATCAAATAATCAATGAATTCACAAACCCATGGCTAATAAGAAATGTGTTCCAAACAACCAAAATGCCGCAATATCAACTTTCATTTGACACACTGGATCTAAACATCATTTTCACAATAGCCATTCGGCTCTTGTATCACTATCAACCAACAAGGGCACACATTAACACGAGAAAATACTAAAGTTAATCACAGTTGATTAACATCTCCAATTGCAACTTATCACATTCAAGTGTAGTATAAAATTCCAAAAAGATCATAGTCAATCATAAGATCAATTTCATAGTTAGGCAAGAGTATAAACACACCCGAGGCTGAGGATGCATCGGTCCTGAACGAAAAGCTCTCTGTATATCTGATAATCAAATAAGGTCAAACAAAAATCTCGCAAATGCACTACATTACATATTCAAAGTCAAAATCATTTATCATTCAATTTCAGCAACAACAACAAAAGTTCCCAATCACAAACAATAAAAAAAAAAAGAAGAAGAAAACCCTAACCGTTAAAACAATGTGTTATTGTTTTTAATTTCATTAACGAAAACGAAAAATCAAACATCCAATTGCATGAGAAAAATGAACAAACATAAAATGAAGCAGCGAAGAGGATACAACAGAGAGCCATGGACAATGATCCTGATAACAACGAAGAAGGAACTGTTGGCGGTGCATGAGGCATCGTCAATTTCTGATCCCTAGCGAGGAATTCTTCGAGATTGTGTAGAAGATTGGAATAAAGCGCAGGCATTGTACCGTTTGTGGAAGCATGGTTCCTATTGGAAGTGGAATCATAAATGTATCCACATGAATTGCATCCAGTGGCGATGACTACGAGTTGGTTAAGCTGGCCGAGAAGAAGTGTTGAATTGAGAAAAGCGAGAACCTGAAAAAGGAAAATAAATAGAATCAAAATTGGAATAATCGATAACGAGAGTGTGTTATTGTTGTTGATAGTTACTTGAGAGAGGAACTCGGAGAAGTGGAAGGGAAAAGTGGACCAGAAGAAAGGGTTTGTGTCGAGTGTGACGACGAGAAGGCTGACGTCATCTGCAATGAAAGAAAGATGGATGAGTAATTAGTGAGGAATCGGAGATTGTGTATTGAGCGAGGGGGAGGGATTGATGAACCTGCGTAAAGTTTTGAAGGAGCAGAAGTCATTGGTGTTTGCTTTCACTTCAATGGCAGCAGAGCACTGCACAAGGAAGGAGTAATAAGCAACGTAACAGTAATGAAGGCCCAAATTCTCAATATGTAGTTCCAAACTTTATTTTCTACCAAATTAGTTAGGGAATTTCTTTTTTGACATATTATCATACATTTGTTGGTTGAATTAGAATTTAAAACACTATTTAATTATTTGTTTTTTTACATGAAAAAGAAATGTATTAAATAGTTAAATTTGGTACAATACAAAGAAGATAATTCTCAATTTAAATAGTGTTGATAGAATTTAAAGTAAATTTGATTATATTATGGAAATAGACATTTGTAGTTCTCTTTACATGTGAAAATAAACAAACAGAAAAAGAAGACACAATCTTGTGACGGTCCTTAATAACTAGACCAAAGTAGGAGTTCTCAATAGAATTGAACAGAACTCGAACAATGTTCAACAAATCTCCTTCAACAATGATACGACGAAAGCATAAGTCTGAAGCAAACTGAATGGTCAAATGAAACCCTAAAGCTTTCGCTGCATCAGAGTTTGGGAAGGCATAAGTTTTCCAAAGAGCAATAACCAAAACAACGTCAATATCGTCTATAATAACAACACAATTTCCCCACATGTTCTGACTAGGTCCTGCAACATTTACATTGAGCTTATAGAACTCCTGAGGAAGACATGATTGAGTAGTCGAAGAGATAGGGAGATAGGGAGATAGGGTGAGGACTGAGAACGTCTACAGCCTGAGTATTCAACATGGGCTTGTATTCTTCAATAACCTTCGAAGCCTTATAAGTGAACTCTTACACACTTGTGTGTTTGCCTTCAAAACAAATTTTGTTATGAGCAAACCAAATACTATAGCAAATAGACAAAATTAGTTCAGTTATATTAGTGGAATAATTAGAGATAATATTTTCAAGCTATTTAGTAAAAGAAGAGTTAAAGCCAAATTGAATTTCCATAGAGGAGTGAAACCAAACCTGACAAGCCCACATGCATTTTCCGCAAAACACGATCCATGTCCTCCTTCTTCTCATTACATCTCAAGCACAAAGAGTCAGTCAAGATTCCTCTTTTGATAATGTTTCTTTTAATAGGAAGTTCATTATTAAGCATTTTTCAAGTCAAATTAACATGTTTAGTGTAACGCCCCAGATTTTTAGTCCAAAACGTTACTTAAAAATACTTTTAGAAAAATTTACGATAATTTTTTTTTGTAAGAACATCTGACATCTATCCATTTAAATAATTAGTAACAATCACGTTTATTTAATATTATTAAAAAATGTGTATTCAAAGTTAAAACAAAGAAAAAAAAATTATTTTTAACGAAAAGGAACCCACTTCCGTATTTCTAGAATTCGAGTGCATTTTAAAGTTTGGTAACAAAAGATTTAAAAATAGACTTAGAAATGTCACGACAATTCTATTATTACAAAATTGTCTTGAAAAACTCATTTGTACCCCACGTTCGCCGCACGTTAATATTCATCAACTACTCTTGAATCTCCTCGAACTCATTAGTACCTAAAATGTTATTGTAAGGATAAGTTTTTTCCATCATCCACATCAAAGCAAAGCTAAAACATATAGAAAAATAACACAAAATAAATAAAAGTAAAAACTTCCAATTTAAAAAAGAAAAAATGTGCAAACCGGTAAATTGTATATCAAATACATATGTATAATGAATGCTCCTAAAACTATATGATCCGGATATAAATCTGTCACTAAGGCAACTTCCACACAGAAAAATCACTAATACCAATGAGAAAAATAAATATGCCACTAAGACAACTTACACACAGAAGATCACTCATACCAATGGGGAAAATAAATATGCCACTAAGGCAACTCCCACGAAGATGCATATACCATGACATGATGATATATTATCAAAGAGATATATTTCCACTCAGTCCAATAAGAATCATGTCATATGCATTCAAAATCACTTTTTAAAAATCATCATCTTATGCACATATCACTAAGATCACATATCACACATCTATATCATGAGTATCAAATATTCATGGACAAATAATCATAAAAATTATAACTTTCACCACATGCACATAAAAATCGAAAACTTGATATCATACACACCATAAAAATTAACACTTTAACATATATAACAAGAAAATTCAAACTCCAACTCATATACATCATAAAAATTAAAACCTCATATATATAACATAAAAATTCATATTTTACTTCATATCTTTCATAAAAATTAAAACTTTATCATATATAACATAAAATTCCTTGCTTTACTTCTTAAATAAAATCGTATATTAGATATTGACTCAACACAAAGGATTCGGGTTTCATTATTTAAATTCATTGGTCTACATTTTATTCCTTTCAAAAAGCAAGTGATCACAATTATTAATTTTATGTCGTCCAACTAACAGTCTAACTATAATTTGTGTGGGGAAAATCCCTTACTTTGCCCATTTTTTTTTCATAGTACAAAGCTCTAAGTCCTCACGAAGTTGTTCTCAAGAAAAGAAATTCCAAGGTTTTGATGAGCAAAGAAAAGAAAGTGTGAAGGTGATGGCGGCTAGGGTTTCGGTATTCCTTTCCGCTTATTATTACTTATTATGAAAATATTGTGGACTTTAGAGAAAATTTAAAGTGGAGATTATTGAGTAAATAATGTTGGGCCCAAATAAAAAATAGAAAGGAGAAAATATTATTTTATTTATTTATTTTTTTCTTAACTTGATCATACAAAAACCAAGCCATAACCTCCAAGCCCAAATTTCTATTATGGGTTGGGTCACACTAAGCCACAAACCCTTATCTCAAATTCTTCTTGTACTAAAAAAACATCTATATATATATATATATATATATATATATATATATATATATATATATATATATATAAATTCTCTACTGATTAAATAATTATTACTAATAATTTTATCAACTACAATAAGTCGAACAAGGCAAATAACTATCACACCTAAATTAATATTAAAAAATATTTATATTTATATGTCTTAATTATTTTAAATAATAAATTTAGAGGATGTTACATTTAGGAAGATTTCTGATGTTTGATACAAAGATAAGCACATTTGACAGAGAAGATACCTATCTTGTTCAACCCCTCACACTAGCTGATCCATTTGGAATTAATACAGAGAGGAGGAGTTGGAGCATTTGATCTGCATCAAATAGCATAAAGATTTCATTTATCAGGTGCGAGTTCCAGATTCCTCATCATGCATAATAATTTTGTTTATATATTAATTTTTTTAATTTATTATTATTTTTTTGTCCATAAACAGAGTGGTAAACACCAAAATTTACACAACTGCAAGGTTTCATGTTCGAATCCGAAACATGGTGTCTAGCATAACAATATCGGTATTTGTCAATCAAGTTACGTCTTACGAACTAATTTTACATTTCTTTTGTACAAATAGGGGCCACAACCCAAAGAGATAAAACTACAAATTAATTAACTAGGATAAAGATACACCCCTACATGAATATGCAACACTTGAGGAGGGGGATGGTTGTATACTACCATTCCCAAATCATGTACGCACCCCAAATTAGACAGAGTGTTAGCACACCTATTTGTCGGTTGGTACACATGAGCTAAATTAACATTCCATGTAGAATCATAAAGAATCTTGATCATTGTCATAAACCTCCAACCTTTGGCCTTTCCTTCTCCTATCATCTACAAGCTTCGAATTCGCTGAATCTAGTTGCACCTCCAATTGTGTGATACATTTGTTTAAGGAAGATGAATTGCATAAGTTAACAAGCAAGAAGTCATTCACATCATCAAAGTGTAAGAATCTCAAAAAGAATATATCATATTTCAATCATTCAAAAGAAAATTATTACATCTTCAAGATAACATCTTCATGAAGAAGATGATCAAATACATTCATACAACAATCAATGATCACACTATGCTATAAATCAAAAACAAGATCATTTAAAAGAAGCAAGATCATTCTGGACAGCAATCTGAAAAAACAAAGATCATTATGGAAAGCAGTCTGAAAAAGAAAACGAAGATCATTCTGGACAGTAGTCTAAAAAAATGGAGAATGTTCTGATCGTTAAAACTGAAGTCTGGAAAAACGGAGAATGTTCTCCTTTTCACAGCTTTAAATCCAAGAACGTTCTGGTTTTGACAGCATTAGTTCAAGAACATTTTGGACAAAGATTTCATTAATAAAGATCGTTCAAGGTTTCAAAAATACATCAATCTACATGGAAAAACATCAGTACTGATTACAAAGGAATAGAACTGTACACTCAAGATCATTTTGGACAGATTCACTCAAAGAGGATCAACAAACACAACGCAAAATCATCAAGAACAAACAGCCTCGAGATTGATCTCCAAAGTGATGAGTTGTGAGCAAGGACACAAGTACATTGTACTTACAATATTGTGCATAAAGTACTGCATCACTGACACAAGTACAAAGAAGCATGACATACAAAAAGCTGCCAGAAGTTCAAAATCCAGTAACTCATACAAATAGAACGGAGAACGTTCTCCAAGCTTTATTACAACAAAAATGCTTAAATCATCCTTTAATGAAAAGAAATCTCCTACAATTTGCAAGTACATTTTCAATATTTCACAATGAATATACAAAGCTCACAATAGCAATAAAATCACTCTAAAAGATCAAAGGTTAAAAGGCATGACTCAAAGCAAAAATGACAAGATCATTTTCCATGTTCAAGAACAATCATTCTTCAGCTTCTGAGTTATGAATCAAGAACGTTCTTGAATATGAAACACCAGCATAACTTTGAGACATTTATACTCTTGATAAAGAAACCTTCAAACAATGTCCAAAGAAGATGACAAAGAAAGCATCATATCTAGAAGTTCTGCAGAAAACAACAAAAACGAAGAATGTTCAGTCAAGAACATTCTTGGTGTGAAATTTGACTTTTTCCACAATCTAACACATGACAGCTGAACCTTTTCCAACAGTCATATTAGTTGTCATGAACCTCCTTGAAGCCTATAAAAGGAACCCCAAGCTCAAGGAAAAATTAGAGCTTTAAGTACTAAGCAATTCATTATTCACTTCAATCATACTTGAATTTCTCTCACTCACATACATTGAATCAGTTCTGATTTTCCTATTCGATTCCTGGAATCATTCTCATGTATTTCTCTTTCAAAGAATCAGAACTCAAACAAGTGTAGAACCTTCTCAGATTCTGACAAAACACTTTAAATCATATCATTGTAAACTCAATGCTATAGTGTGAAGTATAGTTTTAAGTAAGCTTGTAGGAAATCCTTTTATGATTAAAAGGTGAAATGTAAAATCCTATCTAAAGATTGATAGGTGATTTGATTGAACTCCTTTTTGGGTGGAAATGATTTGTTTTTGTAACAAATCAAGGTTGATCTGAAACAGGGTGTGTAAAACCAAGATTGCTCTCCGTTTTAGCACTTAGTGAAAATCTCACAGTTATGAGGAATGGACGTAGCCCGAGTTGGGTAAACCAAAATATATCTTTGTGTGGTATCTCTTCCCTTATCTATTTACTTTCAATATGTTTGATTATTTAGTTAAATAGATAAATTAAATTGTTAATTTTAACTAACCAAGAATGTTCTCCGTTTTCTGGTTAAAACCAAGAACGTTCTCCGTTTTTTGTTTTCACAACCAAGATCAATCTTGAGTTATATTCTTAAGTTTTTAACAGGAAATTTTAAAATGGCGAATTTACAATTCAAACCTCTTTTTCTTGTAAATTGACATTGTTACTTCAACATTGACTTACATTTACCTTAAACACGAAAGTTTAAATATTCACGACGTAAAGAAAACTTAAAATATTCATATTTTGTAGGGACAATTATTTTTGTTATGTCCTCCAGTGCGACAAAAACTACATTTTTTTTATGTTTTGTGGAACTAATGCATTCATCTTGTTATGTATTATAATTGTATTTGGTCTTCATTTGGTAACTCTTTTATTGACATGATTAAGTATAAGTTCGACCAGGAAATGACTCTCAATAATCTTCAGCTCCACGAGGATGGAACTCATGCCTATAAACTTTGAAGATATAGTCTAATGTGTATGTTAGGACAATATAGGTTGCCTAAATACATGGCAATGAGCTCACGAAGCAATCACATGCGAGCAAGGCAATCTTAGTTTTTGGAATTCTACATAGTCACACCATAAAATATTTAAACTAACTTTGTATATCATTATGACAAAGAAAACACAAACTGACTCTTCATATTTATAATAACTATCTACTTCTTTCTTCTTTGTACTACTTGATGTGAATCTTAGATGAGTACTCACTTTGACACAACATTTTAAAATTGTTGGAGTGTGAAGTTTGAATTAGAAGTCTCACATTGAATGGACATGAGTTGAGCAACATATAAGTGAGAGTGACTCATATATCCAATGTCTTATGATTTTAGGTGAAAACGTAGTGTTTAACCGATTTGTGTGTTTGTTTTTAGTCCAATGTTGTGATTCTTAATATTAGGTGGATTCCCCTTGGGACCTAACATATTAGAGTTGATGTTTTAATCTTAGAAGAGAATGTTGATGTGTCAAGTACATGTGTCTAAATGGAAAGAAAAAAAATCGTTTAAAGTGTCCTATGTGAATCAAAAGTGAGATAATCTATATAATCAATATAAAAGTGAGATCATATGCTCTCTAATTTGATTTCATGCCATGCATTCAAATTATAAGCAAATATTACAACTAATAGAAAAACTACAAATAACATAAGAAATGGCTTCACTCAATTGAATAGAAAGAAGGTGTATATATATATTATAGATTAAATGACATTGTCGATCCCTTAAATTATTTTTTATTTCACTTTAACCCCTTAAATTTTATTTAAGTAAAAATTATTTTTTATTTCACTTTAACCCCTTAAATTTTATTTAAGTAACAAATATTAGACACTTTGGTCTCTCAAATTGTTTACTTTCTATTTTAGTCCCTTACTATACAAAAATTAAACATTTTGATATTTAAATTACAAACATTATACACTTTAATTCTTTCCAATAGTATCTATTATTGTAGCTTAAGGAACGGAATTATCTAATTTTTGTAATTAGAAGAAACCAAAATCTTTAATGATTATTCTTATCGGACTAAAGTGGAACAATTTGATGGACCAAATTGTTTAACATTTTTAATTTAGGGAACTAAAATAAAATAAACAAAATTTAAAGAATCAAAGTAAACTTTAAAAATAAGACCTAACAAATAATTTAGCCTATTAATTAATATTAAAAACAGGAAAATAGAACTCAACCTTTTTCCATCCACCACCAAACTAGATCGACAAAATTCAGCAAGAGAAAATTCTACACATTATTAGCCTATTTCATTTTCTATTACCTTCAAAGGAGAAACCCAAAAAAGGAATATAACTTTATAACTAAAAAAAATAAACTGGAATGAAAGGTCGAGGCTAATGTAACAACATCCTTCACCAACATTTGCATTAGGTAATAAAGTTATTTAAGATTTGACAAAAACCAAGAAAATCAATCAACTACCAAAACTAGCATTAGAAAAAGGAAGGTCGAGGCTAATGTAACACCCTTCACCAACATTTGCATTAAGTAATAAAGTTATTTAAGATTTGACAAAAACCAAGAAAATCAATCAACTGCCAAAACTAGCATTAGAAAAAGGAAGAAATAGAATAGAAGAACACGTTTGAGAACATATGTGATTACAAAGTGTACACAATGGCACCGCCATCAATATCTTGGAACTTCTATGAATGATTGATAACATATTATACACCTACAAATACTGTCACTGGATGAACAAAATAGTTCAGCAAAGCACCAAGTAATAAAAGGTTAAACTTAAGATTAAACCCGAAATCCCGTAGTTTTCTAGATTCACAAAGAGTTCAAGAGTACAAATGAATAAGAGCAGCTACAATAGATAGGAGGGCTTGTGATAAAGACATAAATTAAACCCACCATAAAATTGAGAAGATTACAATGCCACAGGGATCATCAACTTGACGAGTAATAACACAAGCGCAGGCATCAAAGTCGATAATGGCTTCACCAAGGAGGATGCAGCAGACGCACCAGAAGAAATCCCACTAATAGGGCCATTTGCAGGAGTAAATCCTGAAACCCCTGTTGAAGGCACCACGGACGATATGGGTGATCCCCCACCAGTTCCATCCAACTGCGATGATGGCGATGGTGCCGGTGCAAATTCTGATTCCTTCTCAACAGATGTAGGCGGAGCGATAAGAGGAGGGAATTCCTGTTGCCCTGCAACATTATTTAAAATATCTTTAGCCCTTTGAAGGCATAACAGAATATGCGACTTAATTAGTATCAACATTTTTTACGGGATTTCGGGAAGAAAGGGGCAGATCAAATTGGGAACATCAACAAGTTGCTGTATCATACAGCAAATAGAAAAATTATGATCACATTTCTACACAATACCAAATTTGGATTATAATGCCATCTATGATACACATTGCTATCTTTCCTAGCTCCTTCCATCACTTAAATCTGCATTGTAATGCTACTCAATTGAGAATCTCACTCACTCTAATTTCTAAAATTAAAGACCATGACACTCTAAGTTGACACAAGTTGTTATCATAATGAAATTTTAGACATTCAAAGCATCATCTATTTAGAATAACTCATGTTCAAGTAGCGGAATAGAAGATCTAGTGGTATTGAATCTGGCCACCTAATGCAAATTGGGTCAGCTGGTATCTCAGTAGATAATAATTCAGAGGGAAAAGTAAAAAAAATGATGAATTTAACGGTCAAGAATGCCATTATGCAATGTATTAGAGAGCTTTTATCCCTAAAACGTATATATTTGGCTGCAGCACACTAACCTGGACATCGAGGCTGAAGAGATGGGTTCAACCTGCAGGGAGGCAAGAAATATCAAACGAGCTTAAATTCAAAGACGAGTCCGACAAAATATACATTACTAAAATGTCTCAATGACAAAAGCAGGAACGCAGAGGCTAAACATACATCGTCGCTATGGTGCCATTAACAATACCATCATAACTACAAGTAGTCACATTGCAACCACCACCAGTCTGTTGCATGGTAACATTCCCAAGCATAAGATTGCTGTTTTTACATTGCATGCTTGAGCAAGAAACAGCTAGAGAAGCCGGCATACAGTACAAACTGCAGAGAAAATAACAAACCCAAATACACCAATAAGTCACGTAGTCTTCTCAATCTCAACAAGGGTCCGTTCAACACACGATCAAAATGGAGCAAAAATTTCATGGATCAATTTATCATTAAAAAAATAAACTAAATTGAAAACTTAACACTGAATTTTTCACCAACATTTTCAAACGTTTCTTTCAAACTAAAATGACCCTACAAGAGAATCTAGATTAATGTATAATGAGAGTAAGGTTGGATTGCAAACATAAAAAAGGAAAAGATGCTTATTAGAGAGCACTAGTTACTTTAAGTTTCGGGGTCCACAGCTACATTGCACACAATGTCCTGCTGTAATTGCATAACTTCCATTGGGTACAAGCAAGCCAAAATCAGAAGCATATTTAGGAAAATTCGAAGCACAAGCTGCAAAAATTAACAAATATCATCAATTAAATAGCATCATCACATTCAAACCATAAACAATTAAACTCAATAAAATAAATTATAGAAAGTATATAAAGAAAACTAACAGAATTTGAAAAGATTATACCCGGAATAGGAATAGCAAGGATATCACCATCAGAAATAGCAGTAGTTCCCATAGCATTAACATTCATCAAATCAGTGAGAGTAGTGAAATACCTAGCGGCAATAGAAGCCAAACTATCAAGTGGTTGAACGACATAAGAGAGATAAATTGCAGGCAAAGAGTTATCAGAACCATTGAAGCAGGTACAGGGAAGAGGAACAACAAGGTTCTGTCCAACATCAAGAACAGAAGGATCGTTAATAGAATTAGCTTCTTTTAGTTGGTCAGAAGAAACCAAACCACCGTATACAGAGTCAGCAATGGTGGAAAGAGTGTCAGAAGGACGTATTTTGTAGTTTGTGGAAACGGATTTGCGAATTCCATCGACGCAGGAGCAAGAGATTGGGATTTTGAGGTAGAGTTTTGAAGGGAGGATGTGGTGTTCTACGTCGGGGTAAGAGATGTCGATGGCATTTGCGGTTAGGAGAGAGATTGGATCGATTTGGAAGAGGGAAGATACTTCGGAGACTTTGAGGTCGGTGTAGAGAGTGTAACCTAGTAATGCGTTGCATGTGTCGGAGTTTGTGCATGGTTCTATGGTTGATTTTGAGGTTACGGTTAGTAAAGCTTGGAAGAGTAAGAAGAGGGAGAATGTGGTTTTATGCATTGTTAGTGTTAGGTAGGTTTTGATTGAGAGAGAAGGAGAGGGTTTTAGGGTTTTCTAGTTCTTTCTCCCTCTCTCAGAAGTAGAAGAAGAACAGAGAGAGAGAGAGAAGTGTTGTGTTGGGGAGAGGAAAAGGAAAGTATAAGTTTGAAAGAGAGAGTAAAAGGGAAGTAGTAGAAAACAGGTGTGTTGCAATTGCATTTGCATATGAGAAAAATTGAATAAGACGAGTAGAGCCATAAAACTGGTCACCTAGTCAGATCCTCGATCAACGTTACTTGCCTCGCTGGACTGTTTTGTCCCTCTGTCTGGCCGAATTATTCATACTTTCATTTTTTTTTTAAACTGTACTTTTACCATTTAATTTTTTAATTGTACAATTTCTTTATCTAAAATAATGATTTTTACTCATCACATTTGTTATCTTTCTAATTTTTTAGTCTTTTATGTATGTTTCTTCAATTTTGCGGTGACTTGGCATGTTCAACTATATTCTCACATAGATATAAGTATTTTTTTGTTCAACTATATTCCCATATAGATATAAGTATTTTTTTTAAAAATAAAAATTGTTAGGAAAATAAAAATAAAAACATAAAATTATTTGAATAAAAAAGGTCATTAATTTCTTAATTTTTTTTTCTTCGTCCAATTTCTTAGAAAAACAAAAAATTGTTAAGAAAAACTATTGGAGAAAAATAATGTCTCTCACTTCCCTTTCACCCTCGTTCACGCAAGTTATTTCTCTATAGTAATAATGTTTGTTGACCATACTACTAAATATTTTAAATTGGTTTTCACATAAACGAGCATCACATGTTTGAAATTGCATCTCACGCGACCTGGTAGCACTGGGTAACATGTCGAACGCTGAAGGCTAAATGGAATTAAGTCGAGAAACCTGACGGGTGAGTTTTATGGATCGAGTTCAATTGCGTCAAAACTCACAATCAATCCATAATTTAGTGAAGTGCAAGACGAATTGGGTGGTTTTTTCTGGCACATGACAGATAACGAGGTCCGTCATGGGTTTTTTCCTATGCGGTAGAAGGTACCCAATTTTTGGAGGGTGAAGTGTGGTGGTGAGTAATGGGTTTGTGACTGAGTGAATGGCATGAGGGTGACTGTTAGGGAGTGTGGATAGGGTGAATAGAATGAAGGTTGCGAAAAGAATAAGTGTGAAATGTTGAGAATGTGGTAAAAATTTCAATTGAATTTTGGAATACACTATCAAAACAAATAAATGAGATGAAAAAGAAGAATAAAAGTGAAGGTATTAGGGATTTTTTTTTGTTTTTTCCTAACAAGTTTTTTATTTTTTTAGAAATGCTGAAATCCTTGTTGGTAACTCTGAATCCACGTCGCAAAACCATAAATGGGTTAAATGTGAGGGTCAAAATCGTTCATTTTAAATTAAAGAGACTAAAATCGTTCGATTGAGAAATTAGATGGGTCAAAAGTGCAATTGAGCATTTTTTAATGACAAATATTAAATTACAAAATCAAACAAGTTAAATAAGTATCACTTACATCATCCGTAAGAATAATGCTTAAAGCATAAAATGAATAATCCACTACAATACAGTCAAACAAGTAAGAAGAGTGACTATTATTAGTTGTTTATATGTGTGTATATATATAATTAAGGTGAGAGGATAGTGTATTAGCTTCTTAAGAGATACCTTTAAATTCACTAAAAGATTTTTTTTTTCTTTCCTCTAATAGTGTTATAACTTATTTTTAAATACATTTCTGGTCTTGTTGAAGAATACTTTTGCTTGAGTTTTATGTTGTCAAAAAAGAATTTGATGTCTTAAGGTCTTCCCTATCTTGATCGAAGCACCATTCTGTCATCCTAAAATTTTTGCAAAAAATAAAATAAAAATTGGTGCCATCGTGTTGATAATCGAAACATTACTATTTAATTTCTCTAACCATAACTTGCTAATTTTAGACAAAAATTTACTTCATATACTATGCTAGGTAAACAATGTTGGCGACTTTTGACACGACCAAACAATCTTGTTTCTAAGCTTTTCAGAGCAAAATATTATCCAACGAATGATTATCGGACACAACTCGAGTTATGTTTGGCGAAACATTTGGAGTGAAAAGTTTGTGGTGCAAGAAAATATGCACTATATCGGTACAAAAGCAAAAATTATTTCTTGAAATGAGTGGTGACTGAAGGTGCAAACACGAGAATGGGGGGTTGAATTGTGTTTGACTTAACTTGAACACTTTTCCTGTTTTAATACTTTCAAAACAAAATTTGATGTATAATTAAAACAGAGTTAGCAGCGGATAAAAACAAAAATAAAAAATCACAGATTTTATACTGGTTCACCGTTAACGAGGCTACGTCCATTCCCTTCGCCTTGAAGGATTTCACTAATTCAAACTTGAATTACAACCTTGCTACTGACCCTCCAAGTCAGTCTTCTCAATAGTCTAACAATCCTAGACTTTGAGGAAAACACCTGTCTTCAGCCAATCTGACAACCCTAGATTGTAGAAGAAACCACACCACTATGAATCTAATTGCTAAGTATTTGCTACCCCTACTGACTCCCTCAGCTTGTAGACTTTACTTCAACAACTTAGAGTTGACACAGTGGAACGAAAACAACAAGAGTACTTGCTTTAAAAAACTGAGACTCACAATTGACTTATATGAAAATTTGAGAGTGTTTGCTTTTGAAGTGTATGACTCTTTTGTGATTTTCGATGCTAAGTAATCTGCCTTGAGCCTCCTTTTATAGATTCAGATTTGGGCCTCTTCCAAGCTTAATTTCGAACTGAATCTTGTTGGATTCTCTTGCAAAAATAACTTGACCAATTGGGCTTCATATAAATAAAAAACATATCTTCAGATTTCCTTTCAAAATAACTGGCCAATTAAATCTGTTGGTTCCTTCCCGCCACAGCTCCTGAATTCCACAACACCTCACTTTATTTTTGTAATAAATCTTTTTAATCCTTTGATCAAAATAAATTAAATTCTCCACCGTATAAATTTCATGATTAAATCTGGACCATTGGATCTTCATGCGCTAGTCCACATCTGGACCTTACTGATTGTTATGCCGTGATCCTCTAATTTCGGCCTTCCCTGGACCACACTTCCTGACCCTCTGATCTTCTAATTTCGGCCAGCATGGATGCGCGCCTGATATGCTGAAATCTTCTGGACTCGGCCATCTATGGACTTGCACATTCTGTCCCTCTGATTTCGGCCAACACTGGGCCATGGTCTGATTTTCTGATCTGGACCATTACTGGACCAAATAATTATTTCTGAACCACTGATCTGAAAATCTTCCCTCTGATCTGGACTAATTATGGACTTTGGTCTGGAACAAACTGAAATTAACTTGAACAAAAAAATATTTCAGTCTGGACATTTTACCTTTAATTTTGGACCAGGTCTGGATTGATTGTGGAACTCATTTCTTTTGGTCTGGACTTAGTTCCATGCCCTTAATCATGTTATCTTATGGTCTGGGCCAAATCTTGATTGATCCTCTTGTTCTGGACTCATAAACATACCTTATGGTCAAGTCTGGAACAAGTCTGGACTGTGTAATTTTTCACTATAAGACCATCGTCTGGTCAGAATAACTTGTGGAATAAAATTGATATTTGATTCCTGTTTGTCTGGAACAACTCTCCTTCTGGCAGGCTTTCCAATGGTATAATCCATGTTTCATTCTGATTTTTATTCCTTCTGATCTGGGCCATCAAAGATATCTTCTGGTCATGTTTTGACATTCCTGGAGTATCTTCTGGTCATTCCATAATTCATTTTTCTGGAATCCTTTGATCACTGCTTCTGATTCCTTCAGTTTCTGGGGCATTTAACTTAATAATTCAAAGTACAAAATAAGTTTACATAGAGTACATTTGTAAGCATCAAAATTCTAAGTACTTAGAACCAACTTGGTTCCAACAGTGACTAACCCATATCCATAGTGAGTTAGAAAATTTGACAATAGCTCACGTCATTAACATGGATTCCAAAACTTGGTATCTTGATTTTCTTTCACAACACTTCCATCCATACGTGGTAACAAAAATTTGAAATATGCCCTTATTTCAAGAAATGGAGGAAGATTCTAGGATTTGGTGGGTTGAGAAGAACAATATGTACTCGGGTAAGAATGTGTATTAGTTATGTGCATATGAAATTATCGATAAACACGACATTAGAGTGGCGGAAAATTAGTAGCTCACGTGGAGGTTGCAAGTCATTCTAAAGATCAAGAATTTAGTATGGTGTATTTGTCAAAGTTGTTTACCAACACAACACTGGCTATGCAATAGAGGGGTGGATATTGTCCCATTGATTATGCACAATGTGGTGCGTGAATGGAAGATACTTTGCATATCATAACAACATACATGAACAATATGCAAATATGAATTAACTGAAATAAACGGTGTTGTTGCTCATAATACTGACACAAATTGATTGATTTTGCAACTATTGCAAGAGTTTAGTAAGGCGTAGTCGACCATGTTTGCAACTCATAGGTTGATCATTTGGAATCAATTGAATAACAAAGTTTGGAACCAAATCACAAAGCCATCTCAATAGGTAATTAAACGTGCGACACACTTGTTAGAAGATTGGAATGCAACAAATCACTAGCGAAATGCTACTATTCAGCCAGTAGCAATGGTAAACTCTTCAGACAACCTTGAAACATGTTGGGTATTAATGTGGATTAGGCTTGCTCCGAAAAGATTTAAGTGTAATATTGACGGATTTTTTCGACACTACTCAATCGAGCGAGGGTATTGGCGCTTGCATTTGTGACGAGAACGAACATTTTTTCTAGGCAAAGGCATAACAGATGACTCATTTGTGCTTTGTTGATATCGAAGAAGCTTATGGTTTGCTATCGGCGCTTAGGTGGGTTCATGAGTTAAATTTAGGTCTTGTTGATTTTGAACTTTATTTCAAAACAATTGTCGAAAAATTCAACTACAATGCCCTAGATGTTACAGAACTTGGTGGTGTTTCGAGTGAATGTAAGCACATGTTTCATTCTATTTATTCAAACTCTCGTATTGAATTTATTCAAATGGAAGCAAATGAAGTTGCTCGTACTCTAGCTCGAGCAACTCCATTTTTAGTTATCTTCCAACTTATGATTGTTGTATTGTTATAAATGAAATGAACTCACTGGAGTAAAAAAAATCTTACTAACTTTACAGACCATATTTTTTTAAGTTAAAAATTAGTTTTAAAATAAACACTTAAGAGAAAAAAATAGTAATAATTGCTTTTTTTATGATTAAAGAGTGATGGAATTTGAGTTAAATAATAAAATATAAATAAAAATTATTATTGTTTATAAAAATATAAATATCTCCTACTAAGAAATTTTTTTCATACATTTTAATAATAGTTATTATTGTTTTTAAAATAGTGTTATGTTTTCAAGAGATTTTTATCCAATCATTTTTTATTTTGTCGTTGGTATGACTATAGTTTAACATTGTGGGGTACAAATAATGAATTAAGTTGGACTTTATGGGTCATTTGTTGAATTTAACATTAAATTATATAAATATTTTAGATTTAAATAGACCTTTAATCCGATCAATTTCAACAAGGTATGAGATCAATAAGGACAAAATAATAAAAAGACAACAACAAATTGATCACAAGACAAGTTACTAAATAGTAAAACCTAAACATTTTTTTAGAAAAAAATTAATGAACAAATGACTCATAATACCAAAATTTTGAATCAACAATTCACCAAAGAGTAGTACTGTCTTAGAAATTAATCACTAATTCACTAAATAGTGTCATTGTCTTACAACTTATTGCATAATTCACCTAACTATTCTAAACCCTAAGATAGAAAGTGATGTAAGACTCTTTTATTTTATTTTTAATGACAATGAATGTTAGTTCATGAATAAAAATATAAAATTTATGAGTGAAAAATAATATTGCATGTCTTTTAAAACTTTTAAGATGCGATCGACAATTAAAAGATCAATCCAAACCTTGTCTCCAATTTTTGCATTAGAATCATATCCATTCTATTGCTTATAGGCCGCCACGGGTTTATGGAGGTGGAGTGAGTTTTGTACATACACCCATAGTTGTTGGGTTAGGAGTTCCAAGATAAAGGGGTGTTTTCGTATCATTACAGTTTGCTTTTATGATTTGTAGACAACCCTTTGTGCCCCACGTTTAAGCTATGTTGGTTGTTATGGTACGTGTATAGATTTCTTGTTGTATTCACATTTATGTGCAAAATACATTAGCACGGCTGTATTATTTTCTACTTTTGTGGTTTTATTTTATTTTTTGGGTACATTACACAAATAGAGTTACTTTTATATAATCACAAAATCAAATGTACAGTGTTATATATAAAATAAACACTTTTTTAAACATTAATAAAAGATAAAATAATTTTTTTATTATTATAAAAAATGTTTTTCTGTGTGGGTCTACGCATTATATATTTAATCAGTGGCCATGCGAAACTTACTCTACACGAAGACACTGTAGATTTAGCCTGTGTTTACACTTTACAGCTCAACTTTCTATATATCATCACAATTCATTTCTTGCAACATTTATGCTTTTTAGAAATTTATTATCCTCTATTTGTTAATCTGTTTTAGGCATATCAGCAATCAATATCAATTATTAATTGAGAGTGAACGGACTTCATTTGCAAGCAGTGCCAAACCACAAGTAAACTGTAAATTGTTGAAGAGGTTTTGTATAAAAAAAATTGTTGAAGAGGCCAAAATACAAATACAAATTCAAAATCATACATATATATCAAATAGATACAGAAATCCTAAAATAAATTGTCTTTTGAGTATTTTTTAGGAAGTCTTTTCTCTCTTTTTGAACTAGAGAATGTTAGGTTTGGTTTTT
Organism: Cicer cuneatum; assembly: GCA_037974295.1. Lineage (NCBI taxonomy): Eukaryota > Viridiplantae > Streptophyta > Magnoliopsida > Fabales > Fabaceae > Cicer > Cicer cuneatum. The sequence goes on along the minus strand of JBBPBO010000004.1, from coordinate 56,661,861 downwards.
GTTTTATATAAAAAAAATGTTAATAAACACTCGTTAAGTAGTCAAATATAAAAATATTTAATTAAAAATTTATTGAAATATGTTTTTCAATTTTTTAAAAATTTGTTACATGGTTAGGATTTGTCAGAGATGAAAAATGTTAAACTAAAGAAAACTAATTGTTGCATTGTGGAATATTTTTAAGAATAAATACGTGTAAAACAATAATTAAGAAATAAAATATCAATAACAATGTAATATTTAATTTTTTTGTATGGACATAAAATCTGGCGTATTTTTAGATAATATATTTTGAATAACTTTAAATAATATATTTTAATAAAAATATTTTGAATTTAATTTATATATATTTTTAGTGTAAAAAAGTGTTACAGTATTAATAAATAGTAAGCGCTATATTATTAAAAATATTTAACTTTAATATAATTATTTAAAAAGTCATACAAATAAATTATTATGATTAATTGACAGATCTTTTTCAATAAAAATATATAAAAATTAAATTCAAATTGTTTTTTGGTTTTTTTGTATTTTTAATATAGACTTAAGTACCCTAAAAAAATAGAAAATAATAATATATGTCCCAAATATTAAAAATTTATCTTAGAGCTTGTGCATTTTAACATTTGAAAGTCCAAATTTCATAAAAAATTTATATTTTAAATATCTTTAACGTTTGTCTTAGAACACACGTTTAACATGAAAAATAATATAGACTCTAAGAGTATGAATGAACAAGTTACAAACAAAAAACAAAAGGAAAATCACATATAGCCTAGGGCGGGAACGAAACCGCATTCCCTCCAAATTTCTCACGCCAACTTCAACTCATAATCACTCTACTATTTTCTCCCTCCACCATTACCCCCAATTTCCAAAACCCTAATCCATCAATTCAACAATTTCACTTCTACGTAATGACCGGTCCCGTCACGGAGCTCAGTCCCTCCGGCAATGCTGCCACACCGCCAGAACGCCGTAGTGTCCGCCGGAGATTGGTCCAATCGACGCTCTTCCCTCACAAGCCACCAGAACCCCGCAACAAACCGGAGGAAAACACCGACAGTGGTGACGAACAAGACGAGGATTTCTGCGACACGAAGAATCGCAGGAAGAGAAAATCCAAAGCAAAAGTAACTCCCGTAGCAAAAGGTTCCAAGGTTCGCCATCTTCTATATTCGTTTTTTTCTTTCTTTCTGTATTTCTCATTTCAATTTTTAATTCTATCATAGCGTTATGCCAGCTAGGAGTTATGACATTAAATTCATACAGTATTTCATTTGAATCTAGTTTTTATCTGCGTTATAGAGTGCCACTCCAAAGAAAAATGCATCTGCTAATGGAATTACGGCGTCAACTTCACGGAATGTTTTGGCTGATTTCAATAAGGTTGATACATCCGTGCCTGATTTGCGGTTAGAGGCAAAATTGTCAGCGGAGGTTGGTGTTGATTTATGCATTGTCTGTGTTTGCTATATACACAGCTATCTTGCGGACTAGGGTTATTGTTGAATTTTATGATTTGAATTGTGTGAATTAGCAACATATGATAAACATTTGCATGCTGTAATTGTAATTCAGTGAAGATTTCAGCCTGAAACTTTTATTAACATAGCTTGGCTTTGATACTTAGCTACTACCTAACAATCTGTGACTCTTTTGTGTTTGTTTCTTTTGTTTATTGGTCAGGAAAATTCCAGGATGTTTGCTGGAAGGCAAGTACATCCATTTTTTTCATCATGGAAAGCAGCGAAGAAAGTTCAGGAGCTGTCTGAATCAGGAAGTAATTTCTTCAAAGCTAAGAATGAGGATGAAACGATTACCTGTGGTCCTATTCATGTATTTGAAAATATCAAGGTATGGTACTTATGACTTCTTTCTATTCCCTATTTGCTTTGCTTTGATGTGATCAAAAGCAGGTAATATATATGTACTTAATCTCTGGGTTTTGAATTCTGTAATATCACATTTTTTCATTCAGGTGTAAAATTCGTGAATGCAGGATGTCACCTCATCCCTTGACTGGAGAAATTGGACATTTTTGGGAAATACCACCTATGTGAGTTGCAGTTTAGAAAGTTCAGATTCATCTGTTTTGGAGGGTTCTGTCGGATGCTTAAATTTTGATAAGATTCCTGGTACTTCGGATCCACTGGTGGCTTCAAGGTTTCAGAATGCCTCAACTTCTTTGGATAGATTTTCTATATGTCCAGAAAATTTGTCAGAAACATCACCAACAAATTCAACTTTACCAGAGGAGCAAATAATAAGTGTTCAGATGCCAGAAGATGCCAAAATGGTATATAATTTGTTGTACTATTTTTAATTTTTTCTATGAATGCCTCATATACATAACTGTGGCGTGTAGTGGAAGCTAGTTCAGAGGGGGGCAATATATACTTTTACCTAAGTCACCTTTCTTTATTTGTTAACTGTTGACCAAAACATTTTTAGGACTCCGAGGTGGATGAATCTGTTACCTTTTCTGTACAAGCTAGCTATTTTCGAAAGTCAAATTCAGAGTCGCTGAACAGATTTCTTCAAGAAAGGTAATACTTTCTGTTGAAATTTTTCTCTTCAACCTTATATAACTTGGGTGAAAAATATGGGGAAGTTCTCTGTAAATGATCTGGTGAAGAGATGGATGTTTTTTTCATTAAATTCCCAAATGTTAAATAAATGATATCAGGGTAAATAAATGTTTTTGTGTAGTCAATTTCACTGTTTTCTGTGCAAGCCTATGGAAACAAGAAAACAGTGAAAATAAGATGATATTTTTATAGTTAAAATTGAAAACATATCATGATCATCTCTTTATTAAATCTGCTTGATTCTTCCCTTTATCTCATGTACTTGTCAGTTCAAAAATGTGTTTATAATTAAAGTAATTGTCGGAATCTTACAGGACGAGTTTTACGCTTGTTCCATGTAAATCCCAAATTGCTATTGTATTGGAATAAATCTTTTAGCATAATTTTATGAAATTGTAGGAAATTTCCCAACTCTTATATTTTCAATTGTGCTGAAATCAATCCTTCAGTACTAATGCTAAGTCTGTAAAATGCACTCAAGAAATTGGCATGGTTTTGAAATACTAATAAGTGGTGCAACTGTTTCACCCAGTTCATTCATCTTACCGTTGTAGCCAGAAAACAGTTTCATGGATTGCAATTAAGCGACTCTTATGTCTAGCAAAAATGTATGCTCTTACTGATGGGTTGTGCCATGCTTTGTGGTGTAGATATCTTGATAGTCAGCTTTTCCTGATGACAACAATTTATCTCTGTCACCCTCATTTTCTTTTCTCTCCTAGCATGCTTAAGCATGGTAGGATGTACATGGGTTTCATGAGTAGTTCAGGGTTCAGAAGTGGAATTTATTAATAAATAAAGATAATATATTTGCACTCTGTTGGTTTTCTAATGAGTGTGGCTTCGTTTTTTATCGCAGTAAGCTATAGGTTTTACAATGATTTTTTTTCCCTGAGTGGATTTTCCTTGTATTCTATGTTGCAGTATGAGGTCATACTACGTTGGTTGTGAAGATAAGGCAGAAGGCAGCTTATGGACATACAAATACAAGCCAACTAAGGCTGTCGAGGTCAGTTTTTTTAATCAATCTTGCATTTTTTTTTTTTTGAATTTTCATGGTCCTAAATTCTGCTTTCTTGTTTCATGATTATTTCATTGCAGGTATGTGGTAACGACAAAGCTGTGAATTTCTTGAGTGACTGGCTACATCAGTGGCATGAAAGACGTTACAAACCCAGGAAGGAAACATCTAATAGGGATACAAGGGTCATGCAAGAAGACGATGATGATTTTATCTGTTATGACAGTGACTATGATTTGGAAGATATGAATGAAGAGGATTCCCTGCAGAATGTTCTTTTAATTACAGGACCAATAGGGGTGTGTGAAAATTTACTTTGTCAGAACTGTGGCATGCACTTCATTACATGAATTGCCTCCTATATTGGTCATTTATGCATCTGTTGAAGGAAACCATTGTTCAGTAATATAGTTGTCAGTTTCTGAAAACAGTATTAAAATATTGGAGTAGTTTCTGGAAAAGAACCAGATCTTGTGATTAAAGAACCTTTAGATAAAGATTTCTGTCAACTCAAGCAAATAGTTGATGCCTAATTGAAAAAGGGTAAATCAACGTGGAAGTAGCATACAAAAGATCAAACAAAGGGAAAAAATTAAATAACCATAGAACATCGAGTCATTTGAATTATACCAATATACTTTAATGACTGCACATGATATGGGGAATGAAATTTTATTGATTCTTAATGAAGAAAGACTGGCTATTTACTTTTTCACTCAAATACCACGAAAAAACACTAAGTCTGGTTTCTTGTGCCGCCTTTTACAAAACCATATCAGTAATAAATATAGAGCCCCATGCTCTTGAATTTCTCTGCGTTTTATTGAATCCTAGGTAGCAAATCTACATTTACACTTTGTACCATTTATAATGTGTATGGGTCGTTGCTTATTAATGCCCTTTCCTTCCTCCAAGGTTATTTTGTCATCACCCCCTTTGTAATTTATTGTTATTTACCATTTACTAGAGTGGATGCTTTTTTAGTATAAACATTTTGTACTCATATTGGTAGCTAAGGCACAAGTCTATAATTTTGCAGAGTGGCAAGTCTGCAGCAGTCTATGCTTGTGCCCAAGAGCAAGGGTTTGACATATTAGAGGTATGACCAATTATTGATATATTTTGGCTATTTAATTATTTATGCCTTAACCAATACACTTTGGTAATGATATTAATTGATCCTATACATTCTGTAAATAGCCAACTCAACAGCATTGCTGAAGATTAAGCATATTAATTTATTAGCATGATTTGGATTTAGTCTGATGCATTATGTAGTTCGCTCTCTTCTTAGAACTTTGGATTTAAGATTGTCGTTTGCTGCCCAGTTTGAAGAATGGTAATCTGAAACATTGCTTTTTGTCCTAGTGAAGAAAAAGCATTGAGAAGTTATGGTTGAAAATGTTACTTGTATTGTCCAGTTTCTGGCCCAGTCCTCACCTCAGTAGGAAGTTGTTATTACAAACAGCTGTGTCTCTGCACAGTGCATTCACCTTCAAACACCTGTCAACTTATTTTTTAGAATATCTACCAGTGGTTAAAGCATTTATTTTCATATGTATGTCTTTTTAATCATGAATATAAATTTAATGGAGTTTATGGCTTGTGTTGCCTCAACAGCTCAATGCATCGGATTGTAGAAATGGAACTGTTGTCAAGCAGTATTTTGGAGATACTCTTGGTTCACATGGGTTCAAAAGGTTTGTTAATTTGTGCTATCTATGCTTGGTTGCTGATGACTTCATGTTAGAGATATGTATTTACATAAAAACTCTTCAGTGTTTTAACCTTATAGCTTAAGCTTCAGGGCTAGTTAGTTCAAACATGGCATTAGAGCCTCTATGATCAAGTGATGACTTGATCCTTATCACCTTCATTCTTCTAATGAAAATGTTGAACTTCTGCGCATGGTGGGTGAAGTTATGCTAGTATGCACCATGCGTCAAGTTTGAAGGACACTTCTGGGAGCGTGTTAGAGATATGTAAAAACGGTTTATGAATCTTCACCTTACAGTTTAAGCTTTAGAGATTGTTGGTCTATGACATTTTCAATCTTCTGGAGCTGAGTAATTATAACCAACTGTACTTGCCTTATATTATACACACTTTCACTTTTCTGCAATATTTTGTTGGGATTAACATTTCATATTTCACAGGCAATCATTACTTCCGTGAACATAAGAAATTGAGAATGTAGATCCCATTTTACAAATAAATAAACAAGAATGACTAGTGGTTGCACCGCAAAATCATGGGTCTTCTCTGTCTGTTGTCTCTCTGCCACTAGTTGGAGATTTATAAGCTAAATTACTATGATCGCCTAAAGGGTGTGCTAGAGAACAAAATTTATTTCTTAAGGAAGCAAATAGTAATTATCAAACAAGAATGAACTAAGCATGAAAAAAAGGTGTTGTAGTTCCTAGATGTCTTAAGTTATAAGCTTTTGATGTGGGGATGGGCTGGGTATCCCCCTTCAATCTTCACCGAGATATAGAAAAATAAAATGGTAGGTTTAAGTGAAATAAGAGTGCTGCACTTCAACCTTTGACCGGTTCGATGACACAGAGGATCCATTATGTGATTCCACCCGGTTACACTACCAGTTCCCGGTTGGACCGACCAGTCCGAGCCGGTTTTTACAACACTGCTGTGTACCTTGATTCAATCTAATTTTTAGTCGAACCAAGGTATTCATTATAAGAAGCTTTTCTGTGAACATATTCTGTGATCATTTATCTTAATTGATGTTAATATGTAGGTCATCAGACCACACTGTGAGCTCACAGAAGATAACTACAAAGTTGCCCCCAGCTCCTGCTTTGGTTAATGGTAAAGCTGCTGATGAGGTGAATGGCGAAGTAGTTGAACTGATAACCATATCTGATGATGAAGTTCATAGCGCTGGTGGAACATCACAAAAGTTACTTGGCAAGAATAATGTTGTTGCATGTGATAAAGTCCAAACTTTAATCCTGGTTGAGGATGTGGACATCCTCTTTCCTGAAGATCGTGGATGTATTGCTGCCATACAACATATTGCAGAGACAGCAAGAGGGCCAATTATATTGACCAGCAATAGTAAGATTACTAGTTAGAAAAAATGTATTGTTGCTCAAGATATATCTTTTATCAGTTATTCATATTTATGAAGATGTATTGTTGTATAGGTGATGATCCTGGGCTGCCAGATAATTTTGATAAGCTTCATGTTTCATTCTCATTGCCATCGCCAAAGGATTTGCTTTGCCATTTGTACTCTGTATGTGCTCGAGGACTTTCCTCCCTCAAAAGCAATAAAGAAAAATTGTTGCCCAAATTTATATTAATATTATATATTATATGAATGACCTACAGGTTTGTCTCACTGAAGGAGCTAACATCCATCCTCTTTTACTGGAGAAGTTTATGCAATCCTGTGATGGAGATATCCGAAAAACAATTATGCATCTTCAGTTCTGGTTGCAGAATAAAATATTTAGAAAAGGTGCGTCACACAACATACTGTTATTCACTATATTGGACACATGCATGTGTATTGATGTTCAATTAAGACCAGTTATTGTTAATTCATATGTTCAATTTAGACCATTTATTGTTATTCATGTTCTTGTTGTCCTTCCTATTGTCATGATAAGAATTAGTTTCTAGATCAGCATCAAGATGTATCCACCCTATATCCTCATTTTGGTCTTGCTCTTTCTTTTGTCCTTCGTTGGTATATGGTGATGTTCAATTAAGACCATTTATTGTTAATTCATATGTTCAATTAAGACCATTTATTGTTATTCACGTTCTTGTCGTCCATTCCTTTGCCAGGATAAGAATTAGTTTCTAGATCAGCATCAATATGTATCCACCCCATATCCTCATTTTGGTCTTGCTCTTTCTTTTGTGATTCTGTACTTTGTTGGTATATGGTGAAATTGATTTTTGGTTTCCACTTGGTTTTAAGAAGTGAAAAGTGTTCAGGAAAGTGTTAAAGTAATTATGTAAGTAATTTTTTTAGTCATAGTATTAGTATACTACACTGTTAGGATCAGTGCTATTTACTCCATAAATCTACTAGTAAATATATGTTTTCTCCTTTACCTTCTCTCTTCCTTTTTCATTCAGTTTTGACTCCATTTGGCGTTAGATATTTTCACCAAAGATGCAATCAGAAGTTTTTTATTGACAAAGATGGAATCAGAAGTTAACAACTTTAAAAGCTTGTTTGTTATGATGTTTGTGCTTGGGGAATTAATTTCGAAATATATTATTATTTTCAATCCCCTTAATCTTATTACCATTGTAATGGCTTAAAAAACCTTATGGATGCCCCCCTTTTTTGTACAGATGGAAAAGAACAAACAGGCTATGGCTCACTTCCATTTGATCTTGAGGTTGGTCATCAGATACTGCCAAAGATAATGCCATGGGGTTTCCCCTCAGAGATATCTGAACTAATTGAGAATGAATTTGTCAAATCTGTAAATGTAATGGAAGAGAATTCCAGTTTGCAAGAGTTAGTTGAGGAAAAGCTTCTTCGCATAAACGAAAGGCAAAATGATTTAGATGAGCAGTGTATGGAGACTGATTATATAAAAGCCAAGAAGGTGGAGATGATTAAGAGAAATGGGTCAATAACAGATTACTGTGAGTTTGAAATTCAATACAGAACCATTTCTGAGTTTTCAAATTCTTCTGGATCGCCTGTAACATCTTACCTGCAAAATGGTCGAAGGAAACTTGTAGTAATGTCCTCTGATTCTGAGGATGAGGATTCAAATATTCGACACCCCCTAGACACAGATGATGAAGCTAACAAGAGACATTCCTTCAAAGAAAATAATGAATGTACCTCTGAGTTTCAGTTGAATGATAACTGCCCCAGCACATCTCTTCGTAAACTGGTTTGTTCTGAATTGGAGGATTCAGATGAGGAGCATGTTAAATATTCAGAAACAGCTGATGTTACATGCATAAATGAGACATCTAAATCATTAGATATATCTTGTGTACCAGAATCAACATTTGTTCCTGAGACTACAATTGAAGATGGAACAGAGACAATGTATGGAGCGGTGTCTTCTTGCCATCATCTAGAAGTTTCTATAAATAATGAGTTGAAACCATTAACTTCAAGTGTTCGTAGGCGTTTAGCAAAACTGTCACAAAATTCAGATATGTTGATGGATACTGAAATGCCAGATTATTCTCCAAAAGAGGCTTTGCAAGATTTTTTAGATGAAAATATGGAAACTACATCTATCAAGGTGATGGATGAGTGCAGTCGCGTAGATTTCAAGCTAAAGTCAACATTTGTTGAGTCAAGTCCATCCATGGAGACAGATTTGGTACAGAATTTGTGGAAAAAACTCCGTCAAATGGATTTAAGACAGCATGCTATCTCAGAACAGCTTGTTACTTCTCAAGTTGTTAAACTTGCTAGTGGGATGAGCAATCTAATTTCAGAAGCTGATTTGTTTCACAATTACCAACATAAATGTGTAAGTGCCTTTTATATCTGAAATGTTGTGAAAACTCCCTTTCTTTTGATGTCTTTCACTTAATTATGACAATACACAAATTTGCAGGATATTTTGGGGCCCCAAATGTTCGCATCTAATGAAGCTACATCTAATTGGTATAAAGAGGAAACAATGATGTCGACCGTTGCTGTGCATGGGTTTTGTTTTTATGCTAAACATATAGCCGATGTTGGACCAAAGTTGGGTTGTGTGAACAGGATTGATTTAACTTCTGAGATGTTGGCTTCCACGACTAACACTATGGCATTGGGGATATTATCCAGACAGGGTCTCACCAAAAGCACAGTTATTTATACTGGGAAGGAATTAGAGTTGAACAGCCCAATAAATAGTATGAAGAAGAGGTACATAGCCTTCCTTTATTTCACTATGGTTAAGTACACAATTTTACTTGTGAGTTGTGACACTTTTTCTGGTAGTTTTTTTTCTTGTTTCTTTTATTTTTACTATTTTCTGGGCATGTGTTGATGTCAAACCTTATGATGGGAACCTGTAATACAGTGAAAATAAAGCATCTGCATTCGAGGTTGTCCAATCCATTGTTCCTGCGAGAATATCCTTGGCACTGAAAGGTGATATCTTCAATGAATATCTATCTTCATTGCGCCAAATTTCAAGGTCAGAAGCAGTCCGTGTTTCGCAAGGTGTTGAAAAGAAGAGAAGAGGAAGGTATGTGTTAAGCAAATTCGGTTGTTTTCAGCCTTTTGATTGCGATAAGTTATCCAGATATCCTTGAGTAATTGCTCAACCACATGATATTTTAACTCAGGTTGCGGGGTTCTCAACATTATTTGAGCAGATGTACTATGTTATCTCCTAAAGATATAACGTTGGTCAGTGATGGTGATTTGTACAGAAAGATATCTTCAGAATATACAACTGACTTGGAAAGTAAACTATTATAGCATAGGTTTAGGTTTAATAATACAGCTATTGGTTCTCTGATATAGTATTGGTAAATGGCCGCTATAAGCAACTACAAGAACGCCCCTATGATTGCCAAAGGTTAAGCATGTTTGAAAAACTCAAATCACGCTGTCACCTTACAACCATGTAGAAGCTTTGATTTGTAGCTTCATAATATGAAGAGACGAGAGCAGCTAAAGACCACGTAGTTTGTTTTTGCCAATGATGATGTCTTTGGGTTGAGATTGTAAATTAAAGATAGAGCAGTGGTTGATAAAAAGTCCAGGAGGTAGGAATTGACTCAATTCTTAAAATGATTTACTAATCATTTTGTAAAGGTAAATGAGTTATTATCTCTGTATGCACGATCGTTGTTGTTCTTGGCTGTTTCATGTTTATGAAACAGTACAATAAAATAACGTCGCTCAAGTGACCGAGTTCCAAGGCAGTTGTGTTGTTAAATCACATTTTATCAATTTATATGTATAGTCAATTGATAGAAGAATTTTGAATTCAAATCCAAATTATAGCTTACGCAAGCAGGTGCTAACTTGTGACAACTCTAATTGGCATAGTTTTATCCCTCAAGTTTCTTTTGTCATTAATTAATTAAACTATTAATCTTTTAAGTTGCTTTAATCATTATTTTAATTATTTTAAAAAGTAAACAGCATAAATTTCTTACAGTTTAAGTTGAATATTTTCCTAATATATCTGATTTTGCATGATTCGGGAATATTTTTATTTTAAAGGGGCCTCTAATATTTTTTGTTTCATTTGTTATTTATTTTATTTTTGTTCTTTGTCACATGTACTTTCTTTGAGTCTTAATGAACTTAAGGCGGGTACATAACACAATTTAAGTGAAAAATGAGATTGCTTGCATGTGGAAAATTTCTTGTGATTGTTAGAACCTTACAATTTATTGTACCAAACAAAGAACCTTACACCTAAATTTAGTTTTTTTTTTACTTAAAAAATGATATTTATTTATTTAAATTAAAATAGCAAAGTATTTATAAATTTGATAAAATTAAAATGATTAGAATATTTATGAAATCAGAATTAGAACATTGACGATGCTAAAGTAATTGGTTAAATCTATATTATATAGATCAAAGTTAGTATGCCCATATAAACAAAATGAACATATCAAACAAGGTTGTACTTAGTTGGCAAGATAACGAAAAAAATAGGTCCAAACGAAAATAATTTATTTAGATAAAAAAATAGATAAAAAATGATGAAAATGAAAATATCTCAAATTCTATGTTGACAAAGATAAATAAAAGAGCTGAGAGGAGGAAGTTGCTGGGCTTTATATATATACTTTAACTTAGCTCTTAAAACTTAAAAGACAAATAATTAATTTAAGAGTCTTACTAACAAGTGTCTTAAGAGCATTTATTAAGCAACTAAAACCGAAGTTTTACACAAAAAATAACAATTTTTAAATTTCAAAAAGTTAAAAACACAAGTTTCAATATATTTCTAAATGACTTTTTCCATTTTTAGTTCTTTAAGAATATCTTTCACTTGCTAACATTTGCATTAATTTAATAATGATCCCACAGTCTCATTCTTACAATTTTTTTTCTCCCTCCCATACGAGGTTTATCTGTTCATGATTTTGTTTGCATAAATATTTCAAAAAAGCTTACCTAAAATATTATGAAAAAATAGGGTAAATATCTAATTTTATCCTTGACTGTTGGCATTTGTATTGCTCTAATCCTGACTATTATGAAACATTTTAAGAATTAAGAATTTGATGCAACAATCACACAACTATTTTTTTTCCTCATAAATCATTATGTTGTAAAAAAAAAAACCAAAGATCAATGAGTTTCGCAGCAGAGATTGATTGAATTAAAATGGAGATTGACCAGTCTTGAAAACGGAGATCGTTTATCGTTCTCCATTTTCTAGTTTTATTTCTTTTAATCTAAACATAATTGAATATTGCTAAAAAGAACACACACAATTGTTAACCCAATTCAGAGATAAAACTCACACGTCCGAGGGATTGGATCCAACTCCGAATTATCATTTTATGAGATGAAAGGATTACAATGTACTTTCTACGCTCTGCTACTCTGCTATCAGTTTTCTGTATTGTAAAACTGAAGTTCCACACTTATTTTTCTAGTTGCTGTCCAACTACTTATATACAAGTTAGTTACAAAAAGTAGTTATAACTAATTAACTGAAAAACTAACAACCCAAGTTAGATTAGCTTGTAAGTAACCATTCTAAGTCTTCTTAATTGAGTACCACTTTCAACAATTCTCCACCTTGGTACCAAATGAGAAGCTTCAACCTGTGATTCTTCAATTCAGATCCTCTTAGTCCTTGATCTGCAGCATATCCAAACAGTGTTCGAATTTGCTAAGTATGACAGGTTTTGTGAACATGTCAGCTGGATTGTCACTTGCGTGCACCTTTGCCACATTTATCTCACCCCTTTCAATGACATCCCTTATGAAATGCAGCCTGATGTCTATATGCTTGGTTCTTTCATGATACATTTGATTTTTACTCAAATCAATGGCACTTTGGCTGTCACCATTTATGCAAACCGACTCTTGTATGACACCAAGTTTAGTGATCAATCCTCTCAGCCAAATTCCTTCTTTCATAGCTTCAGCAAGAGCAACATATTTTGCTTTTGTTGTTGATAATGCCACTATATGTTGAAGATTAGCTTTCCAATTGACTGTGTTGTTGAACACTGTGAACACATACCCTGTGAGAGATCTTCTTCTATCTAAACTGAAGGTGCAAACACGAGAAGGGGGGTTGAATTGTGTTTGTCAAACTTAATTTCTTTTGCTGTTTTGTTGAATGTTAATGTGAATTATTCGATATATAACTAATCAGATTCAGCAGCGGATAATAATAACATAATAACACAATAACACAACAATTTATACTGGTTCATCGTTAACTAGGCTACGTCCAGTCCCTTCCTCCAGAAGACCTTTTCACTAATTCAAACTCCTTTGAATTACAACACCACTGACCCTACAAGCCAGTCTTCCCAAACAGCCTGACAACCCCAGACTTTTGAGGAACAACAACACATTGACTATACCAGCCAAGTCTTCTCAAACAGTTTGACAACCCTAGACTTTTGAGGAACAATAACACCTTAACTAAACCAGCTAAGTCTTCTCAAACAGCCTGACAACCCTAGACTTTTGAGGAACGATAACAACACCTTGACTCTACAAGTCAAGTCTTCTCCTACCAATCTGACAACCCCAGATTGAAGAAGGAATCTATACCACTATCGGGTTATATAATAAAGGTTTGAAACTTTGCAACGTTGCTTCTAGAAAGCTGTTTGCTGCACTTATTTTTGCAATCTTTTATTGCTTCTGGAAAGCTGATTGTTGCACTGTATTTCTCTCTCGAAAACACTTAGAAAATATTGCTCTTGCACATTTGTGTTTCTCTCTTTTGAACTCTCAGATAACTTTGAATTGAAGCTTGAGTTCTTGTGTTTTTCGATGCTTTATTCTTCAGCATTAAGCCTCTATTTATAGTTGAACTTTAGGGCTTCACTGATGCTTTACTTTAGGAGTGTATTTCGATTAATCTGTTTTGAGAATATTCTGGAGTAGTTTGCTCAGATTTTGTTTTGAGTCTTTTGCTCACTGATGCTTTACTTCTGGAATGTATTTCAATTAATCTGTTTTGAGCATTTTGCTTCGCTTATGTTTTGAGCATGCTTTTAGCTAGATTCTGTTTCTCGAGTCTTTTGCTCCAATTCTGTTTTGAGCATTTTTCTCAGATTCTGTTTTGAGCATATTTTTAGCTAGATTCTGTTTCTCCAGTCTTTTGCTCCAATTATGTTTTGAGCATTTTTCTCTGATAGATTCCTCTGATGATATCCTCTGGTGATCATCCTCTGGTGACGCCATCCTTTGATTTCTGCTTCTGATGACATTCTCTAGTGACATCATCCTCTAATTTCTACTTCTGGTGACGTCATCTTCTGGTGACATCCTCTGGTGACGTCATTCTCTAATTTCTGCTTCTGGTAACTTCATCCTCTGATCTATTCTTTTGGAGAAATTTTTCATTCTTCTTCTAAGTCAAATATGTTATTTTCATAAAATACATTTGTTAACATCAAAACATTAATTGCAAGAACCAACTTGGTTCCAACAATCTCCCCATTTTTGATGATGACAAACAATGTATTTTTGATAATACTTTTTCTTTCTTTTGACTTTGACTACCCCTAAGACTAAGCTTCATTTTATATTTTCTCCCCCTAAGTCTAATGCCTAGATCTAATATCAAATACATCATCTTCTCTTGCCCATATCTCATATCAAATACATCATCTTCACCTCCTTTCAAATACATCATCTTTTCCCTCGGATATTTTATCAAATATTACATCTTCTCCCCCTTTGTCATCAGACAAAAATGATTGAATGAAGAAAAGAGATCCTCTATTTTTTTTTGACTCTTTTTTGTTTTTTTTACACGAAAAATAAAATAACATACAAAAAATTAAACTAAGCTAATAGGTTAGGGATGAAGATAAGATTAAGGTTTTTCTTGATTCTAATATTTTGTACTCTTCAAGTTGATGCTTCATCCAGAGTAGTTGAGAGCTGCAGCCAGCTGCTGAAATGTATTCAGCCTCTGCTGTTGACATGACAATGGTGTGTTGTCTTTTACTGGACCACGAAATTAAATTGTCTCCTAAAAAGGTACAATAGCCACTGGTGTTTTTCTTTCAAGTTTATCTCTAGCATAGTTAGAATCACAATATCCACTAAGTTTGTATGTAAGAGTTTTCTTGTAAAACAAGGTGAGATTGGTAGTGCTTTTCAGATATCTAAGAATTCTCTTAGCAGCAGTTAGATGAGATTATCTAGGATCAGATTGAAATCGAGCACATACACACACACTGAATATGACATCAGGTCTAGAAGCAGTAAGGTAGAGTAATGATCCTATCATTCCTCTGTATATTTTCTGGTCAACTTTTGTTCCTGATTCATCTTTATCAAGTGAACAAGTAGAATGCATTGGTGTAGCCATAGGATTGCAATCACTCATCTTAAACTTCTTGAGAAGTTCCTTTGTATATTTAGTTTGGTGAATGTAAATACCTTCTGGACTTTGTTGAATTTGTATTCCTAGAAAGAACTTAAGTTCTCCCATCATACTCATTTGAAATTCATGCTGCATTAATTCAGAAAATTATTGACAAAGAATGCCATTAGTAGATCAAAAAATAATATCATCAACATAAATTTGAATGATCAGAATATCATTGTCTATTGATCTGCTAAACAAAGTATTGTCTATTTGTCCTCTTTCAAAGTTATTTTTAATTAAGAAATTACTGAGTCTATCATACCATGTTCTAGGTGCTTGTTTTAACCATACAAGGATTTTCTAAGTTTAAAGACATGGTTTGGAAATTCAGAATTTTCAAAACATGGAGGTTGTTTAACATATACCTCTTCACTCAAATAACCATTGAGAAAAGCAATTTTAACATTCATTTGAAATAATTTGATATTATTATTTGCAGCAAAGGACAATAAGATACGAATAGCTTCTAACCTGGCCATTGGAGCAAATGTCTCAGTGTAATCAATGCCCTTTTGTTGACTGTAACCTTGTGCCACAAGCCTTGCCTTGTTTCTGACTACTTCACCCTTTTCATTTAGCTTATTTCTGAAGACCCACTTGGTTCCCACAATGTTCTTCTCTGGTCTTGGAACTAGATCCGAAACATCATTCCTCTTAAATTCATTTAACTCTTCCTGCATTGCAATAATCCATCCATCATCTGCCAATGCTTCACTAACAGATGTAGGCTCAATCGATGAGATTAAACCAAACAAACTTATATCTTTTAATGATGATCTGGTTCTTAAAGAATCACTTCCACTTCCAATGATAAGATTTTCAGGATGAGATGACTGGTATTTCCATCCAGATTTCTCTTCTGACTTCTCATGACTGGTTCTGATTTGATCAAATTCATTCTTTGAAGATGTATCAAATGCTTCTGACTTGCTTGTATCCTTCACTTCTCCAAATTCTGCTGGTTTATCTGTTTTTGATTCCTCTGGTTGTGTTAAATCTGTAATATCAACATCTTGCTTTAACTTTGCAGTGTCAAGCTGTTTGTCATTAAATTTAACATGCATAGATTCCTCTACAATATGAGTTTCAGTATTAAACACCCTATAAGCTTTAGATCTTTCAGAGTATCCAATGAAGATACACTTTTGAGATCGAGAATCAAACTTACCAAGAATATCTTTAGTATTTAGCATATAACAGATACAACCAAATTGTTTAAAATAAGAAATGTTGGGCTTTTTACCTTTCCACAATTCATATGGTGTTTTATTCAACATAGATCTAATAAAGACTCTTTTTTGAATATAACATGCGGTGTTGATTGCTTCAGCCCAAAAATGTTTTGCAACATTTAAATCATTTAACATAGTTCTGGCCATGTCTTGGAGTGATCTATATTTTCTTTCTACAACTCCATTCTGTTGTGGTGTTCTAGGAGAAGAAAAGTTGTGAGAGATTCCATTCTCATCACAGAAACTTTCAAAGAATTTGTTATCAAATTCTCCTCCATGATCACTTCTAATTGACACTATCTTAAAACCTTTTTCATTCATGACTTGTTTACAAAATTTCATAAATACAGCATGGGATTCATCTTTAATTCTTAGAAATTTTACCCATGTCCACCTAGAGTAATCGTCTACTATAACAAAGCCATATTTATTTCCATTTAGAGATGCTACTTTCACTGGTCCAAACAGATCCATATGCAGAAGTTTAAGAGGCTTTGATGTAGTTACGGATTTCTTAGGAGTAAAGGAACTTTTGGTTTGTTTTCCCTTTTGACAGCCTTCACACAAGATTTCAGTTTTGTAACTAAGATTAGGTAGACCTCTTACTAACTTAAGTTTGTTCAATTCTGAAATTGATCTAAAATTAACATGACCTAATCTTTTGTGTCACATTAAATTCTCTTCATTTACTGACATAAGACATTTAACCTCTTGCTTTCCTAGACTAAACAGGTTTATTTTATAAATATTATTTTGCCTCTGACCTGTGAAAAGCACAGATCCATCCTTCTGACTGATTGCCTTGCATGTCTTTTGATTGAATATAATATCATAATTGTTATCACTTAACTGACTTATACTCAACAAGTTATGTTTAAGACCTTTAACAAACAAGACATCTTTAATAGAAGGAGAGTTACCATTACCAACTGTTCCTTGACCAATGATCTAGCCTTTTTGCTTTCCTCCAAAAGTTACTGTGCCTCCTTTGCTTAATGTCAATTCTTGGAACATAAACCTTTTTCCCGTCATATGTCACGAGCATCCACTGTCCAGGTACCATGACTGGTGTTTTAACTTGTTTGCTAAGGACATCTGCAACAAAAACAATTTTGCTTTTAGGTACCCAAATCTGGTTGGGTCCAGGTTTGTTAGTTTTGAAAAATTTCTTGTTTTTTCTTGTATTTAGCATAGGACAAGACACTTTGGAATGATCTTTCTTGTAACAACCAGTACACACTATATCAGAGGAAACAGGTTTAAATATAGGTTTAGGTTTAATTATTGTTTCTTCAAATCCTAAACCTCTATTTCCGTTTCTACTTGTTGGAACCAAGTTGGTTCTAAGTACTTAGGATTTTGATGTTTACAAAAGCAGTCCATGTAATCTTATTTTGTACCTTGAATTATTACATTAAATACCACCAGAAATTGAAGTTTGCAGAGGCAGAAGATGCATCCAGAATGCATCCTGGAATTACCAGAGGATACACCAGGATGTCAAAACATCACGAGAAGATATCTTTGCTGGCCCAAATCAGAAGGAAGCAAAGTCAGAAGGAGACCTGGACCAGACCTGAAGGAAGCCTGCTAGAGGGAGACTTAATCCAGACCAGAAGGAATCAAATGTGAGATTTATTCCAGAAGTTATTCCAACCAGAAGATGGCGTGGCAGTGAAATAATAAACAACCCAGACTTGATCCAGACTTAATCAGAGGGTAAATTAATGGGTCAAGAACAAAGGAATTAATCCAGATTTGACCCAGACCAGAAGATATCATGGTTCAGGGTATGAAACTAAGTCTAGACCAGAAGAAATGATCTCCAGAATTGTTCCAGAACTGATCCAAAACAGAAGGTTAAATGTCCAGACTGAAATATTATTTGTCCAGATTTAATTTCAGTTTAATCCAGACCAAGTCCAGAATTGGTCCAGATCAGAGGGAAGATTTTCAGACCAATGGTTCAGATTTAAGTATTTGGCCCAGTGTTGG
The DNA here is from genome assembly GCA_037974295.1 of Cicer cuneatum. Taxonomy (NCBI): domain Eukaryota; kingdom Viridiplantae; phylum Streptophyta; class Magnoliopsida; order Fabales; family Fabaceae; genus Cicer; species Cicer cuneatum. The sequence continues at coordinate 56,643,461 of JBBPBO010000004.1, read as the reverse complement.
CCGAGATCAGAATATCAAAGCATGGTCTAGTGTTGGCCGAAATCAGAAGGTCAGAATGTGTGGTCCAGCAGTGGCCGAGATCAGAGGATCACAGCAGATCAGTTTTCTAGACCAGGATGGCCGAGATCAGAAGGTTAGAAAGTGTGGTCCAGGGTTGACCGAAATCAGAGGAGCACAGCAGATCACTTAGTATGATCCAGATGTGGACTAGCGCAAAAGATCAAATGGTCCAGATTTAATCATGAGGATTAACGGTGGAGATTTTAATTTATTTTGATTAAAGTATTAAAAAGTTTTATTACAAAAATAAAGTGAAGTATTGTGGAATTCAGGAGCTGTTGGCGGGAAGAAACTAAAGACATGATTGGCTAGTATTTTTGAAAGAAAATCTGAAGCTTAAAAAAGATATGTTTTTTATTTAAATGAAGCTCAATTGGTCAAGATATTTTTGCAAGAGAATCCAGCAAGATTCAGCTCGAAATTAAGCTTGGAAGAGGCCCTAATTCGCATCTATAAAAGGAGGCTCAAGGCAGAATACTTAGTATTGAAAATCACAAAAGAGTCATACACTTCCAAAGCAAAGCCTCAAGTTTTCAGTGAGGTTTATTGTGAATTCCAGCTTTCAAGAAGCAAGCACTCGTGTTATTTTCTTTTCCTTGTGTTAGATCTAAGTTGTTGAAGTAGAGTCTACAATCTGAGGGAGTCAGAAGGGGTAGCAGATTACTTGGCAATTAGATTCAAGGCGTTGTAATTCCTTCTACAATCTGGGGTTGTCAGATTGGCAGGAGAAGACAGGTGATGTATTCCTCAAGAGTCTAGGATTGTTAGACTGTTTGAGAAGACTGACTTGGAGGGTTAGTGGAACTGTTGTAATTCAAGGTTTGAATTAATGAAATCCTTCAAGGTGAAGGGACTGGACGTAGCCTCGTTAACGGTGAACCAGTATAAAAATTCTGTGTTTTATTTTTACTTTATATCCGCTGCTAACTCTATTTTTATTCATACATCAAGTTTTGTTTTAAAAGTGTAAAAACAGGAAAAGTATTCAAGTTAGGCAAAAACAATTCAACCCCCCTTCTCGTGTTTGCACCTTCACTACTGACTCCATAATTCATAGAAGCATATTTGCTTCTTTCCATACCACTATCAAGAATTTCTTGAAGAACTTGTTCATGCATATCAGAATTACTTGTGGTATTTTCAATTGCTGTTGAATTATGATTATTTTTCAGATTTAAACTTTCATCTTTAAGTTCAGCAAAACTACTTTTCAAGCATACATTCTCTGTTTTCAATTCTGCAATATCAGTTTCAAGAATGACACTTTCTGTTTTAAACTCTGCAATTTGATTCTTTAAAACATTAACTTCTTCTGTTATATTTGTATTTTCTTTCTTAAGAGTTTTCAGTTTTAAAGATAATTTGTAATTACTGTTTAAAAAATCATTCAGAACAGTTATCAAATCAGATCGAGTGAATTCAGAATATACCTTAATTTCATCATCTTCTGATTCTCTTCCAGAATCAGATTCTGTGTTGGATCCAGAGTTGGTGTGAGCCATCATAGCCAAATCTGCTTGTTCATCTTCAGAAGATTCATCAGAATCATCCCATGTAGCCATCATGTTTTTCTTCTTAGTTCTGAAATCTTTTCTCTGGTACTTCCCTTTTTCCATATTTGGACATTCTGACTTGATATGTCTAGATTCATTGCATCTGTAGCAGATGATACCTTTCTTGTCATGTGTATCATCACTTCCTTTGTTGGACTGATTGGAATATCTCTGGGGAAATTTATTCCTTCTATTATGCCACATTTTTCTGAATTCCAGGATAAGAAAGCAATTTCTTCTTCCTCTGAGTTCAGACTTTGATCGTCTGAATCACTATTTTATGATGTTTCTTTCAAAGCCTTCTTCTGCTTGGATTTCAAGGCTAGAGTTTTGTTCTTCTTCTTGGGTTCATCTTCTTCCAATTCAATTTCATGTGATCTGAGGGAGCTGATTAATTCTTCCAGCTTTAGAGTATTCAGATCTTTAGCTTCCTGAATAGCAGTAATCTTTGGTCTCCACTTGATTGTCAGACTTCTAAGTATTTTCCTTACATGATCAGCAGTAGTGTAACTCTTTTCTAGTACCCTTAATCCTGATACTAGAGTTTGGAATCTGGAAAACATAGTTTCATTATCTTCATCTTCTTCCATCTTGAATAACTCGTACTTCTTGACTAGAATGTTAGCATTTGCTTCTTGGACTTGCTTACTACCTTCGTAAGTCAGAATCAGACTATCATAGATGCTCTTTGCTGTTTCTCTATTAGTGCATTTGTCGAACTCTTTGAACGTGATTGCATTGATCAAGAACGTTCTGGATTTGTGATGCAACTTGAACATTTTCTTCTGATCAGCATCCATATCTCTTCTGGAAATTTTAATACCATCAGCATCTTCTGGAGCAGTATAACCATCTTCCACCAAGTCCCAAAGTTCAGGATCTTGTGAAATAAAAAAACTTCTGAGCCTGTCCTTCCAATATTCAAATTGTTCTCCATCAAACAGAGGTGGTCTATTGATGTTTCCTCCAGTAGCTTCTTCATTGAATCCGGACATGTTGATCCCTTGGATATTTCCTCAAACACTGTAAAGTGCTCAGCCTTGAGACCGAGCTCTGATGCCAATTGAAGGTGCAAACACGAGAAGGGGGTTGAATTGTGTTTGTCAAACTTGATTTCTTTTGCTGTTTTGTTGAATGTTAATGTGAATTATTCGATATATAACTAATCAGATTCAGCAGCGGATAATAATAACATAATAACACATCAATTTATACTGGTTCACTGTTAACTAGGCTACGTCCAGTCCCTTCCTCCATAAGGCCTTTTCACTAATTCAAACTCCTTTGAATTACAACACCACTAACCCTACAAGCCAGTCTTCCCAAATAGCCTAACAACCCCAGAATTTTGAGGAACAACAACACATTGACTATACTAGCCAAGTCTTCTTAAACAGTTTGACAACCTCAGACTTTTGAGGAACAACAACACCTTAACTAAACCAGTTAAGTCTTCTCAAACAGCCTGACAACCCTAGACTTTTGAGGAACGATAACAACACCTTGACTCTACAAGTCAAGTCTTCTCCTACCAATCTGACAACCCTAGATTGAAGAAGGAATATACACCACTATCGAGTTATATAATAAAGGTTTAAAACTTTGCAACGTTGCTTCTGGAAAGCTGTTTGCTGCACTTATTTTTGCACTCTTTTATTGCTTCTGGAAAGCTGATTGTTGCACTGTATTTCTCTCTCGAAAACACTTAGAAAATATTGCTCTTTCTCATTTGTGTTTCTCTCTTTTGAACTCTCAGATAACTTTGAATTGAAGCTTGAGTTCTTGTGTTTTTCGATGCTTTATTCTTCAGCATTAAGCCTCTATTTATAGTTGAACTTTAGGGCTTCACTAATGCTTTACTTCAGGAGTGTATTTCGATTAATCTGTTTTGAGAATATTCTGGAGTAGTTTGCTCAAATTCTATTTTAAGTCTTTTGCTCACTGATGCTTTACTTCTGGAGTGTATTTCAATTAATCTTTTTTGAGCATTTTGCTCCACTTCTGTTTTGAGCATGCTTTTAGCTAGATTCTATTTCTCGAGTCTTTTGCTCCAATTCTGTTTTGAGCATATTTTTAGCTAGATTCTGTTTCTACAGTCTTTTGCTCCAATTCTGTTTTGAGCATTTTTCTCTGACATATTCCTCTGATGATATCCTCTGGTGAACTCATCCTCTGATTTCTGCTTCTGGTGACGTCATCTTGTGATGACATCTTCTGGTGACATCCATCATAAACCTCCAGCAAAATCAGAGTCTACAAATCCTTGGACTTGTTTTGGTGATTCTGAACTTTTGCTGTATTCCAAACGCAAGCTTTGAGTTCCTTTTAAGTACCTTGGAATCCACATAACAACTTGCCAATGATTCATTCCTGGATTTCCCATAAACCTGCTGGTGACACTTACAACATGAGAAATGTCTGGCCTTGAGCAAACCATAACATACATGATGCTACATATGGCACTTGCATAAGGTATAATCTTCATGTCTTCTGCTTCCAGATTTGTGTTTGGTGACATGGCTGAAGAAAGCTTGAAGTGAGCTGCTAGTGGAAAGCTAATTGCCTTTGATTCATTCATATTGAATCTATTTATAACTTTCCCAATGTAGCTCTCTTGGGAAATAATCAGTTTTCCTTGTTCTCTAATTATGATGATTTCCATTCCTACTATCCTCTTGGTTGGCCCCAAATCCTTCATCTCGAATTCTTTCTTCAGCTAGCCTTTTAACTTTCCTATTTCTTTCATACTTTTAGATGCTATTAGCATGTCATCCACATATAACAACAAGTAAATGTATATGTCTTTTGATACTTGTTTATAATACACACAACTATCAAAATACTTCTAGCATAACTTTGACTAAGCATGAATGAATCAAACCTCAAATACCATTGTCTTGGTGATTGCTTGCCCATAAAGTGACCTCTTTATTAGGTAGACCCAGTCTTCCTTCCCTTGAGTCCTAAAGCCATCTGGTTGTTGCATTAAGAATGTTTCATTCAGATCACCATGGAGAAATGCAGTTTTGACATCCATTTCCTCTAACTCCATGTCAAAGTGTGCTACCATGGCTAGAATTATTCTTATAGATGCATGCTTGACTACAGGAGAAAAGATTTCTTTGTAGTCCACACCTTCCCTTTGAGTGAATCTCTTTGCTACTAGTCTTGCTTTGAACCTAGGTGGTTCAACTCCTGGAATTCCCTCATTCCTCTTGAAAATCCACTTGCTGCCTACAATCCTAGAGTTGGTAGGCTTAGGTATGAGTTCCCAAATGTTGTTCTTTTTCAGTGATTTCAGCTCCTCAGTCATAGCTAAAATCCATTTGTCTCTGTCTTGAGACTTGACAGCTTCATTGTAGTTTCTGGGAGCTTCTTGGTTGATTTCTTCAGCAGCATGTAATGCATAGCTGATCATATTTGCATAACCGTATCTTTGAGTGGGTTTTGATGTCCTTTTTCTCTGTCCCTGATGAGGTTATAATCATCTAATTCTTGTTTTGGAAACATATCATGTTCTGCTAGATTTGTATCAGACTTGTCTTGCTGTTCTGAAACGGAGAACATTCTGGTTTTCTGCTGTTCTAAAGCAGAGAAAGTTCTGGGTTTCTGCTGATCTTTCTCCATTTCTATAAATTGCTCCACCTCAAGATCAAACCTCTCCCCATCTCCAGTTTGATATATACTTTCATTTCCAGCCTTGATTAAGGACTTATATAGATCATCTTTATGAAATTTAACATCTCTACTGATGATACATTTCCTACTTTCAGGACACCATATTCTATAACCTTTCACACCAGTTGGATATCCAACAAAATACCATTTCTTTGCTCTAGGAACTAACTTCCCTTCATTTACATGGTAATATGCAGCACATCCAAATACCTTTAGATGATTGTACTTTGATGCATGTCCAGTCCATATTTCTTGAGGAGTTTTTAGTTCAATTGCCGTTGAAGGACTCAGAGTTATCAAATAACAAGCTGTATGGACAACTTCACCCCAAAATTGTGCAGGCATACCTGCATTGGACAAAATACATCTCATTCTTTTGAGTAAGGTTCTATTCATCCTTTCAGCTAGTCCATTTTGCTGAAGTGTGTGCCTCGCAGTCCTATGTTTGTTCACACCATGAGCTTTGTAAAAATTAGTGAATTCCTCACTGCAGAATTCAAGACCATTGTATGTCCTTAAGGTCTTAATCCTCCTATCAGTTTTGTTTTCAACCATAGATTTCCAATCTTTAAAGGTTTTGAATGTTTCATCCTTACTTTTTAACAAATAAATCCATACCTTCCTACAATAGTCATCAAGAAATGTAATGAAATACTTGTTACCTCTATGTGAAGCAATCTTTGCAGGGCCCCATAGATCACGGTGAACATATTCCAAAATTTCTTTTGAGCAATGTTTCCCTGTAGAGAACTTGACTCGATGCATCTTTCCAGTGATCACAAAATTCAAGATCACCAATCTTATCCCCACCTAGCATGCCTTGTCTATCCAAAATTTGCATTCCCCTTAGACTTACATGTCCCAAACTTTGATGCCACAAGCTAGCTTTGCTTGATGTTTGAACTGCTACTGTTGTCGTTCCTGTCACTGCTTGACCATTGAGAAGATAGATTCCATGATCTCTTTTTCCCTTCATGATTATCAATGATCCCTTTATGACTTTTAGAGTGCCTTTCTATGCTTTGTATGAATAACCAGCTTCTTCCAGCATTTCTAGAGATATTAAGTTCCTTTTCAGCTTTGGAACATGCCTGACTTTTGATAAAATTTTCATAGTTCCATCTTCCAGCTTCAACTTGATTGAGCCAATCCCAACTACCTTGCAAACTGATTTGTTACCCATGATAACCTTGCCCCCATCAGTTTCTTTGTAGTCAATGAACCAATCTCTGTTTGAAGTCATGTGAAATGAACACCCTGAGTCAAGAACCCAATCATCCTCCATGATTTTAGTTGAATTTTCCATAAGAACTTCTGTGCTTTCATATCCTTCAGAGGCTACTGAAGCATTTCCATAATCATCATCACTATTTGATTATTTCTTTCCTTTCTAATCTGGGCATTCTTTCTTGAAATGCCCCTTTTTATTGCATATGAAACACCTCATTTTAGACTTGTCCTTTTCTTTATTCTTGAATTTATTCTTCTGTTTTTGATTCTTCTTCCTTGTTTTGGCCTTGACAAACATCCCCTCACCACTGCCTTCTTCTTTCCCATCTGACTTCCTCTTTAATTCTTTTGATATTAGTGCAGCTTGTACTTCTTCTAATAACAAAGAATCTCTACTATAAAGGAGTGTATCACACAAATTTTCAAGAGAGGTTGGTAATGAATTTATCAACAACAGGGCTTGATCTTCATCATCCCATTTTACATCAATATTTTCAACATTTAACACAATCTTATTAAACTCATCCATATGATCTTCACCTGACCTCCCAGGTTGCATCTTGAAAGTATATAAGTTTTGTTTTAAGTATAAACGGTTCGCGAGTGATTTAGTCATGTATAAATATTCCAATTTAAGCCAAATACCTGCTGCCGAGATTTCCTTTGACACTTCCCTTAGAACTTTGTCTCCAAGACTCAAGATTAGAGCACTATGAGCCTTGTTCATGATATCCTTCTTTTCCTTGTTTGAAAACGTGGATGTCATGTCTTTCTCTCCTCCCAGTGCTTCTGCTAAACCTTGATGAACCAACAACGCTTTCATCTTGAGACGCCATAACCCAAAATCATTCTTCCCATCGAATTTCTCAAGTACATACTTTGTTGATGCCATCTTTCCTGAATCGAAACCGAACTCTTGATACCAGTTGTTGTAAAAAAAACCGAAGATCAATGAGTTTCGCAGCGGAGAATGATTGAATTAAAACGGAGATTGATCAGTTTTGAAAACGGAGATCGTTTATCGTTATCTGTTTTCTGGTTTTGTTTCTTTTAATCTAAACAGAATTGAATCTTGCTTAAATAAACACACACAATTGTTAACCCAGTTCAAAGATAAAACTCCTACGTCTTGGAGACTGGATCCGACTTCGAATTATCACTATATGAGATGAAATTATTACAATGTACTTTCTACACTCTATGCTATCAGTTTTCTATTTTGTAAAATTGAAGTTCCACACTTATTTTTCTAGTTGTTGTCCAACTACTTATATACAAGTTAGTTACAACTAATTAACTGAAAAACTAACAGCTCAAGTTAGATTAGCTTGTAAATAACTATTTTAAGTCTTTTTAATTGAGTACCACTTTCAATACATTAAAAATTAACGAGGGTAAAGAGAAGGAGAGGTAGAGAAAGCATAGGAAACAAACAAGAATTGGTGGGCCCGCTGGTTTTCGACACCATCATTTGAAAACCACAAAAGAAAGGTTTGTGTAGGTAAGGAATGTGCTTTGGGATACCTTTGCATTTCAAGCGGAAGCTTCTTCTTAAAAAATTCAAAGTCTTTTGGGAATCTCATCTAAATTGATTTTCAAGCCAAGTAGAAGATAAGGTTTGATGTTGCTACCAGCATTATTATTGGTGGAGGAACGCTTTCAATAGAGTGATATGAGTTTGTTATGTCTTACTGAGTTAGTCTTCAACAACTTTCTAACTAATAGGAGAGTGACCGATTCAAAAGCCTAGGAGCAGTTCTTGAGAGGTATTGAGATAAAAAAAAAAAAAGTGATTTGCTCACAATTACTTATGATGAAGAACTGAGGTGGGCCGAAATTGGATCACCGAGTTCTATCTGACTGTATATGGTAGAAGCTCATCTTAATCATGATCTATTATAATGTAAACTTCATTTGAAGGATATGGAAAAGGCCAGCATTGCTAATGTTCCTAGGAATGAAAAGAAATTATAAACTCATTTTGTGTTGAAAACTAGATAAATTTGTTCTCTCAAGAATCATGTGAAATTTGAATATGACAAATACACAAATTTTCATGAACTATTAATGAAGCAGAAGTATACACAAATTTGTTGTACTTGAGTTCCAATGAACTAACATTTATCATTCCAAAAGTATTCACATATGCTCAAATAGATGGATAATGGTACCATCAATTCAAATGTTCAAAAAGACAGTAACAGAGGAAACAAGATGTGCAAAAAAGACTATTTCATTGGTAGATATTTACTTAAAAAAATAAGTATGTAAAAAAAGAAAATACAGATAAAAATTTAAAGTTGAAATTTTTTACTCCCTTCGTCTCATAATATATGTATTTTAATAAAAATATTGTCTAAAAATAAATGTGATTTTAAATTTTTAACATAATTTTAATTATTTTTTTATACTATTTTTTAATGATTATTATGTACACAATTTTTAAAATATTATTATACTTTATATTAGTAATAATAAAAAATTTATCTATAATTAAAATGAATAATTTAAAAAAATTTATATTCTTTTATAATTATTATATTTTTTAATATATATACAACAAAAACCGATATCGTTTATCGTAAAAGAGAATAAATATCTTCAAAATTCAAAATGGCCATCGATACAAATTCTTAGAAATAATGATTCTAAGATTCTAAAAAGCCTTGATGTGTCCTGATGGGAGCAGTATTATTTTGTTCTTTTTCATTGCTTTTTGCATGCCAAACCTGCCACTCCTCAACCTTGGCTGTGCTCTCAGTCTCCTTTTGTAACATAGACCCTCATAATTATCATCACAACACACACCCCCCCTCCCCCCACACACACCCATTTTATCCATAGTTCTAATCTATATACTATGTCTCTATTTTTATTAAAACTTCATTTTTAAAATTGCTTTATTCCTTCTAAATTAATTGGGTCGACCCCGATGTAGAGATGCGAGCTTATTTTCTTTTATGTAGAATAAATAATAAATACTATTATAAATTTACAACGCAAAATTCTGCATTTAAACCCGAATCAAAATGTTCGACTTAATATTTATCAATCAAATTAAAATTTAATTAATTACATAAATGCGATATTGTTAATTATAATTGCCAGTTAATTGGAGCATTGGGAAATTATACATACCCACCACCCCACGAATATTATGTCTTGTTGTCTTATTATATTTGCTTTGTCCTATTTAATTTTATTTTCTGATATTCTTCTTTGTCTTATTGTATGTGATGAAAAGATATCATTTGATATTGTAGCAATTCACGAGTTGCAAAGATTGAGAGAATTGACGCTGAACGCTAATTCGTCTCTACTCTCTTTTTCTTTCAAATCCTTTCCTATTTTCAAAGCTCAAATATATTGGATCCATGCATGTCATGGTTGTTCATGCTCCCTTAACTGCCATTTCACGTTCTCAACCTCAAATTTAATTATTTATATTGTACATGCATGATTGGCAAGACAATAAACAACTTTATTGTATGCTTATTTGATAATTATTTTTACTCACCAATTTATAATGTTTTGTTTTTTCTTTAAGTTTATAACTGTTTTTTTATAAGTTATTTAAACGTTTTATATTTTCTTTTATTTTTACTCTCGTCATCTCAATTGAATTTTTTTTAAAATCTTAATTAAAATATAATTTTTGTGTCGTTTTATATTTTTCAGTTAGTACAATGTTAATTTTATCAAACACTTTAAATTAAATTAACTAACTTATTATCAATATGGTAACAATTAACATATATGCTATACGTTATTTTTTGACAAAGAGAGTCTTGGTGTGTATGAGAGACATTAATTTATCAATTATAAATTAAGTTAAAAAATACAAAGAAATGATTTTAGCAAAATAAAAAGTTAAACTAGTACATGTACTAGCTTGTGTGAGTGGAATGAAGGAAAATGAAAGAGGTGTCCCTACTTTCACATTCATAACAATATGTATAAATAACTGTTGCTGCACATATTCATGCTGCATTAACAACTCACATAGTTTTTTAGTGCTTAGTGAGTTAAATACTAGAGACTGACTAGCTAGGGAGTGAAGAATTGGGTAAGGATGGTCTACTGATTTCAGTATTTTCAATTATTGATCCACCAATTTAGGATATAATTTTAATGCTACCTGACAACAAAATTACCACAAGACGCTTCTTTCTTAAATGAAAAGTTATCTTGCTACTTACGGCAAAAATAATTTCATTATGTTTGGTACTTTGGTTGTTTTGTTATCAAAATTTGTTTTACCTTTAAATCTCAGTTTAATTAGAAGAAATAAATAATAAGTTTGACATTATATACATATTGAAATATTTACACTATATTTTTCATTAAATTTAGTTGACAAATATAGATTTTTTTTAAATAAAAAATATAGTATAAATACAACAGATTATGATTAATAAAAAATAGAGTTGTTTATTCGGCTTTTAATTTATATGCCGTTTGAGATTTGGTTGTTTTTGTTGTTTACAAATACAGATTAATACACTTGAAACTCAATTTTTACTAAATCAGTTTTATAAACTCAATTTCATTCAAAAGTTTGATATAACATTATCACATGATACCAGTCTTCCCTTAATGATGGACTCGGAAAACGAGGAAAAGGAATGAAAGAAGCATCTCGACTCTAAAAATATGTATTTTCATCTTTTTGGAGAGTGTATGCTATATGCTATAAATATGGAAAAAATAGTTAGAATTTAAGTGTTACTGATCAGTAATACATCGATTATGAATGAATGAAATGTTTAATATATAAGAGAAGTGATTCATGTATTTATTGTCGTAAAGTTTTGGATAAAAATATAGTGTTATATCTTTTAAGAATCTTAATGTTTAACTCATCGTTGGTGTTGCACTTTCTCGGACTTCCCAACAAATTTTTTCTATTCTTAATTCATATGAGACTAATCACTCACAATTGAATTCCAACAATCTACCTCTCAAATGTGACTCTTCCAATAAACCAAACTATGACTTTGATATTGTTTGTTGGAGAGATTAGAAGAAAAGTTGAAGGAATATTTAGATTTGCCTCACTTATGCTCATTTGTTCAGTTATACTCATTTGTTTTCATATAAATTTAAATAATATATGTACATAGTTTATTTTATAAATACCATTGATCTCATGTCAATTACATGCATTTCACATTTATTATTGAAAATATAAAGGTGTATGTGTCATTTGAAGATAATGGATAAATGTGAGGAATCTTTTCATAAAAAAAGTGGTGATTAATCATTTTAAAAATAATAATGTGTGAGCCATTTAAGTATATTTTATAAGAGATTGGTATAATTCCTCTAAAATCATAAACCAAAATAAAAGATTAGGCATGACCATATAATATACACTTGCGAGATAACCTATTCCAACTTTGACGAGGAAATTAAAAATGACGTCTTTTGAAATATTTTTTAAAAATTTAAATATTACTTTCTTTCTTTTATAACTAGTGTTATTTTAGTAAAAAAAATATTTTAAAATAAATATCATTTACAATTTTAACACAACTTTAACAATGTTTTTCCTACAATACCCTTTAATAATTATTATATACACAATTTTTAAAATATTATTAAATTTTATATTCATAATAATAAAAAATCTACTAATAATTAAAATCAATAATTTAATAAAATTATTTATCTCTTTATTTTAATTAATATATTTTTTAATATATATACAAAAATCATAAACAATATTTTACAACGACACAGAGTGAGTATATAGCAATATTTTATTTAAAATGGATGGACAATTATACGGTTGTAATAAAATCAGTGTTATATATTACAACCGTTTATACAATTTTTTTATAAAATTAGATTTGTTCCGCCTAACTTTAATAAAACCGATTTGTAATTCTTATATCTATTTGCATTAGTGTATGTAATGTATGGTATGAAGCATATAATATTTTGAATTTTAATAATAGAGTTGAGTTGGTTCAGCGAACTGGGCGAGAGCAATTATTTGGAAGTACAAAGTTCAGAGATGATGAAAGCACTCAAATAGTGATACCAAACAAAATACAAAACCCAATTCACGAGGTTCTCTTTTCCTTTCTGACACCCTTCCTTTATTTATTACCATTACTACTACTACTACTCCTATTTAAATCAAACCATTTTATTTCAAAATTCTTACTTAAATATACAACTCTTTTAAAAAACTTATTTATTATTTTTATAAATATTTTTAAATTTCTTTAAATGTACTTTTAATTATTTTTTACTGAAATAAAATTTTAATTCCCTTACTTTTAAACAATAGACAAAAGACTTAGATCTAATTGTAGTTTTGGTTCTTCAATTTTTATCAATTTATCAAAATTGATTCACCTATTTTAAATGTCGACAGTAGTTAATATATCAGATTTTTGAATTAAAAAATAATGATTTGACGTATTTTAAATAATGTAATATACAATTTTATGATATAGAACAATCTAAATACATTAATTATTCATATATCAGCAATTAAATTACAAATATGAAAATTTTCTGAAGTTGAAAGTTAAGTTTTTATTGTGTTTTATTTTGATTTTATGGGTGTTAATCATTCTACATCATCGTATCATATGACATGTTATTTAAAGTATATCACGTCGCTATTTTTAAGTTAAAAAATAAGATAGATGAACTAAAATTGTCGAGTTTCAAAATAGGAATACCAATTTTGTAAATTAATAAAAATAAGATGACTAAAACTGCAATTAAGTCAAAAACTTAAAATCTTAAACTTTACCAATTGAATTAACATATAACTATAAATAAATTTGTAACATAGTTAATAATATTATAAACTATCAAGTTTTGATTTTTTTTCTATCAGTTAAAACCTTTTCACTTTTGTTGGCTACATTATTTTTTCAATTAAACCTAAATAGATTAAGTAAACTCAATTCACATATTCTAATTCATATATTCTACGCATGCTTAATTTATTATATATATAAATTTAATTTTACGTGAATTCAATTCACGTAAATAACCTATTTGAATCTAACAATTATAAACTTTTGTTTTTTTGTTAAAATTGCAGAAAGTTAGAAACCAAGAAAGTTGGAACGTTTTCCGTTTCAATACTGATCAATCTCCGTTTTACAGAAACGCAGAACGTTCTCCATTTTACTTCTAATCAATCTCCGTTTTAGTTTTCAATCAATATCCATTTTTCTTTAGAAACCAAGAACATTCTTGGTTGAGAAACTCATTGATCTCCGTTTTTAAACAGCAACAGGTATCAGAGCCTGATTTATTCGATTAAGGGAATATGGCATCATCAAAGTATGTACTTGAGAAATTCGATGAGAAGAATGATTTTAGGTTATGGCGTCTCAAGATGAAAGCGTTGTTGGTTCATCAAGGCTTGGCAGAAGCATTGGGAGGAGAGAAAGACATGACATCCACACTTTCAGAAAAAGAGAAGAAGGATATCATGAACAAGGCTCATAGTGCTCTAATCTTGAGTCTTGGAGACAAGGTTCTAAGGGAAGTGTCAAAGGAGACCTCTGCTGCAGGTATTTGGCTCAAATTGGAATCTTTATACATAACAAAATCATTAGCAAATCGTTTATACCTAAAACAAAAGACGTATACTTTCAAGATGAAATCTGGAAGGTCAATTGAAGATCATATGGACGAGTTTAATAAGATTGTGTTAGATCTTGAAAATATTGATGTAAAATTGGATGATGAGGATCAGACCCTACTATTGATAAATTCATTACCAAGTTCTCTTGAAAATATGTGTGATACACTTATTTATGGTAGAAATTTTTTGTCATTAGAAGAAGTACAAGTTGCGCTAATCTCCAAAGAATTAAAGAGGAAGTCAGATGGGAAAGACGAGAGCAGTGGTGATGGACTATTTGTCAGGGCCAAAGCAAGGTAGAAGAATCATAAACAGAAGAATAAATCCAAGAGTAAAGAAAAAGACAAGTCTAAAATGAAGTGTTTTATATGCAAGAAAGATGGGCATTTCAAGAAGAATGCTCTGATTGGAAAGGAAAGAGAGGATCAAATAGTGATGATGATTATGGAAATGATTCAATAGTCTTTGAAGGATATGACAGCACAGAAGTTCTTATGGCAAATTCAACTAAAATCATGGAGGAATATTGGGTTCTTGACTTAGGGTGTTCATTTCACATGACTTAAAACAGAGATTGATTCCTTGACTACAAAGAAATAGATGACGGCAAGGTTATCATGGGTAATAAATCAGTTTGCAAGGTAGTTGGATTTGACTCAATCAAGTTGAAGCTGGAGGGTGGAACTATGAAGATTTTATCAAAAGTCAAACATGTTCCAGAGTTGAAAAGGAACTTAATCTCTCTAGGAATGCTAGAAGAAGTTGGTTGTCCATACAAAGCAGAGAAAGGTACTCTAAAAGTCATAAAAGGATCATTGGTAGTCATGAAGGGAAAAAGGGATCATGGTATCTATCTTCTCAATGGTTGGGACATGCAAGTCTAAGAGGAATGCAAATTTTGGCAATCCAAGCATCGAGCAAAGCCAGCTTGAGGCATCAAAGGTTGGGACATGCAAGTCTAAGAGGAATGCAAATTTTGGATAGACAAAGCATGCTAGGTGTGGATAAGATTGGTGATCTTGAATTTTGTGAGCACTCTGTGTATGGAAAGATGCATAGGTCAAGTTCTCTACAGGGAAACATTGCTCAAAAGGAATTCTAGAATATGTTCACAGTAATCTATGGGACCTTGCAAATATTGCTTCACATGGAGGTAACAAGTATTTCATTACATTTCTTGATGACTATAGTAGAAAAGTATCGATCTACATGTTAAAAAGTAAAGATGAAACATTTAAAACCTTTAAAGATTGAAAGTTTATGGTTGAAAATAGGACTGACAAAAGGATTCAAACTCTAAGGACATACAATTGTCTTGAATTTTGTAGTGAGGAACTCACTAGTTTTTGCAAAGCTCATGGTGTAAACAGACATAGGACTGTGAGACACACACCTCAACAAAATGGACTAGCTGAAACGATGAATAAAATCTTGCTTGAAAGAATGAGATGCATTATGTCCAATGCAGGAATGTCTGCACAATTTTTGGGGAGAAGCTGTCCATACAGCTTGTTACTTGATCAATTTGAATCCTTAACCTGCAATTGAACTAAAAACCCCTCAAGAAATGTGGATTGGACATGCTGCAAAGTACAATCATCTAAAGGTATTTGGGTGTGTTGTATATTACCATATAAATGAAGGGAACTTCGTTCCTAGAGCAAAGAAATGCGAAAAGGTTATAGAATATGGTGTCTTGAAAATAGGAAATGCATCATCAGTAGAGATGTGAAGTTTAATGAGGATGATCTGTATAAGTTCTTAATCAAGGCTGCAAATAAAAGCTCACATCAGATTGAAACTGAGGAGTTTGATCTTGAGGTGGAGCAAGTTACATAAAAAGAGAAATAACTACAGAAACAAGAACGTTCTCCGTTTCAGAACAACAGAAACCAAGAACGTTCTTGACTTCAGAACAACAGCAGACTCAACAGGACAAAATTGTTTCAGCTGAACCAGACCATGACAATTCAATAGAACATGAATTGGATGACTACAACCTCATCAGGGACAGGGAACAAAGAACATCAAAACCCACTCAAAGGTATGGTTATGCAGATATGGCTAGTTATGCTCTACATGCTTCTGAAGAAACCACACACGAAGATCCGAGGAACTACAATGAAGCTATCAGGTGTCAATGCAAAGACAAATGGCTATTAGCTATGAATGAGGAGTTGAATTCACTGGAGAAGAATAACAATTGGGAACTGACACCTAAGCCTGCCAACTCCAGAATTGTAGGCAGCAAGTGGATCTTCAAGAGGAAGGAGAGAATTCCAGGAGTTGAACCACCCAGGTTCAAAGAAAGGCTAGTAGCTAAGGGGTTCACTCAAAGGGAAGATGTAGATTACAATGAAATCTTTTCTCCTATAGTCAAGCATGCATTTCTAAGAATAATTCGAGCCATGGTAGCACACTTTGACATGGAGTTAGAGAAGATGGATGTCAAAACATCGTTTCTCCATGGTGATCTGAATGAAACAATCTTAATGCAGCAAACAAAAGGCTTTTGGACTCAAGAGAAGGAAGATTGGGTCTGCTTTCTTAAGAGATCACTCTATGGGCTAAAGCAATCACCAAGACCATGGTATTTGAGGTTTGATTCATTCATGCTTAGTCAAAGTTATGCAAGAAGTAATTTTGATAGTTGTGTGTATTATAAACAAGTATCATCTAAAACATACATTTACTTGTTGTTATATGTGGATGATATGCTAATAGCATCTAAAAGTATGAATGAAATATGAAAATTAAAGAGCCAGCTAAAGAAATAATTTGAAATGAAGGACTTGGGACCATCCAAGAGAATTCTAGGAATGGAAATCATCAAAATCAGAAAGCAAGGAAGACTTATAATTTCTCAAGAAAGCTATCTTGGAAAAGTCATAAACAGATTCAATATGAGTAAATCAAAGGATGTTAGCTCTCCTCTTGCAGCTCACTTCAAACTTTCTTCAGCTCAGTCACCAAACACAAAGCAAGAAACAGAAGACATGAAGGCAATACCATATGCTAGTGCCATAGGGAGCATCATGTGCGCAATGGTCTGCTCAAGGTCAGACATTTCTCATGTTGTAAGTGTAACAAGTAGGTTTATGGGAAATCCAAGAATGAGCCATTGGCAAGTTGTTAAATGGATTCTAATGTACTTAAAAGGAACTCAAAGCTTGCGTTCGGTATACAACAAAAGTTCAGAATCCTCAAAACCAGTCCAAGGATTTGTAGACTCTGATTTTGCTGGTGATTTAGATAAAAGAAAATCTCTTACAGGATATGTGTTCACTGTGTTTGTAGTACCCCAATTTTTTCCAACTATTTAAAAGTAATTCAAAAATAATTAATAATATGTTTAATAAGTACTTTATAAATATTATTATAAAAAATCTGAAGATCATCATTTTTACAATTTAGTCCAATTTACATAAGTGTTCTCATTTAACACCAAAAATAAAATAAGATAAAATAAAAAAGAAAAATTGTGAATACACTTTCTTTTTTCTTCTTTTTTTACTATTTCTATTGGGTACATTCCTTTATTTTGTTTGCCTTGTTAGCATCCTACTACAAACTTTCCTTTATCTTGCCTTGTTAGCATCCTACTACAAACCTGTTACAAATCAGTTACTTGCTTCATTTCAGACTAATAAAGCTATTACTTGTGCCACTTGTACACTCAAAATCTGATGTTGTGTAAAATTTGCAACAAAATCATACAAAATCCAGAACTTAATTTTATCTAATGAACAGAAAGATTCACCATTTTAGTCTATAAATTGAGTTCGAAAATCAGTAAAAGGGAGAGCATTATTTTTAGAGGAGTGAAACTTGATTTTTTTAGAGAGGGCAAATTTATTTTCCAAAAGAGAAGTAAAGAAAATTAGAGAGAAATTGAGTAGAGAAACAACAATACAATCTCATCTTCAAAATTATTTATTTCAAAACGATAAAAGAAGAAAAATAAAAAAACAAAAGTCATTACCTTCACTCCAACTTCCACCGGTAACCATCGCCGACCACCATCAACAGCGTATCACCTCCTCTATCTTCACCGATATATGAGAATGCATGTGTTTTCTTATTGTCTTCATTTTCATTGCTTTCATGTTGGCTCTGCTTTTTCAAACTTTATATTATTGAAAGATTGGAAGCCAACATTTGAAACCATCAGAGTTGGATTTGTTGGAATATGAAAACTTTGTTTTGTTTTGTTTGTGATTGGTGGTTTGTTTCTGTTTATCTGATTTTTGTGTTTTGGGTTAAGATTTATTTGTTTGGTTTTTATTTTATTTTTAAAGATGTTAAGCTATTGTACTTACTTTATTTCTTACTGGTTGTCGTATAAATAGCTGACCTCATATCTTACTATCCCTGTATTTTCTTGGTTTGACATGCCTGTCATCCCTACTTTATTTCTTATGCGTTGTCGAATAAGCAGCCTCATATCTTACTATCCCTATTTTCTTGGTTTGCTTTTTCGCACAAGGACATGTCTGTCATCCCTATTTTATTTCTGATGCTACACTTGTGTGTTTATTAAGTTAATTAGTAGTTGTCTACATAATGTTATTATGTGAACATTTTTATCTCATTTAAACATAAATAATAATCATTCAATGTAAATAATTATGGTCTTTTAAAATAAATAATTTCATTTAATATAAATAATTATGAACGTAATTAAGTAGCAATAAGCGTCGTTTATTTCATCGGTGAATTTAAACATCATTTTTTTTGTTGTTGCTAAATTGAGTTTTGTTTCTATCACTCATTTAATTAAAAGATATTTTGAAAGAAATTCACATTTGTAAACAGTATTCTTTGGTCCTATTATTAAAATATATTTTGATTTATTTAACATATCAAGTTACAAGTTCATATATCTTTTTGCTACTGTTCTTTTTTTTTTATTGATTTTATTTCGTAGAATCATTTGGATTTGTTTAATATTTAACATCAATTTTTTTTTAAAGAAAAATTACAATCAAATATAAAAGGGTTAATTAGATGTGACATTTGTTAGCCTTTGAGTTGTTAAGATACAAGTTGTGACAACTTGTTAATTCTAAAAACTTATCTTCACAATTAAATTAATAAATATACGAAAATTAGTTTAAAGTTTTTTTTTAGACACAATATCTTTTCATCTTTGAGCTGTTATAACGTAAGTCATACCACTTGGGGTTTTAAAGCTCATATTAATAATCAAAAATATTAAAATATTCTTAAAAGGATTAAATTAGATGTGACATCTTTTTACTCATTGAGTTTTAAGACACGAGTTGTACAACTCGATAGTCCTAAAACTCGCATCTCGAAATAATTGTTCTCAAATCAAGCAAATTTTTTTTCCCTCGTCAAAATAATTTTTTTTTATCAACAACAAGACACATTTCTTTAAAATCAATCAACACATCCACATTTTCTAACCAAGAACTACGTAGCTTTGATTTCTCCATCGCACCGGGAGATACGTAGGAGCAAGATCATACTCTTGTCAAACACATTAATAATTTTTTTCCTCTTTTCTTTAAACATAGATTTATTTCAAAATCACATTAAAAATAAATAATTGATATTCATATTTAATAATAAAGAAAAATAAATATATTTAAGTTAATACTAGTTTTGCACAATTAATTATAGGTAACCGTATTTTAACGGATGTCATAGGGTGCTAATACCTTCCCTACGCATAATCGACTCCCGAACTCAAAATTTGGTTTCAAAGACCATTTTTTTTCTTTTTAAGGGTTTCCCAATGTTTTCCCTATTTTAAATAAACTTTGGTGGCGACTCCATTGAACTCGAGAAATATTCGAAATTTAGGCCGCGATAGTGTTCAACAACACAGTCAGTTGGAAAGCCAATCTTCAACACATAGTGACATTATCAACAACAGAAGCAGAATATGTTTCCCTTGCTGAAGTAGTGAAAGAAGGAATTTGACTAAAAGGATTGATCACATAACTTGGAGTCAAACAAGAGTCTGTTTGCATAAATTGGGACGACCAAAATGCTATTCATTTGAGTAAAAAATTAAATGTATCATGAAAGAACCAAGCATATAAACATCAGACTTCATTTCATCAGAGATGTCATTGAAATGGGTGAGATAAATGTGGCAAAGGTTCACACGAGTGATAATTCTGCTGACATGTTTACAAAGCTGTCACACTTAGCAAATTCAAACACTGTTTGGATATGCTACAAATCAAGTCCATAAACTGAGATCAAAGACTAAGAAGATCTGATTTGAAGAATCATAAGGGCTGAAGCTTCTCATTTGGTACCAAGGTGGAGAATTGTTAAAGTGGTAGTTAATTAAGAAGACTTTGGAGATCAACTTATGATAGTTAAACCAATCTGTTTTGGGTTGTTATTTTAGTTAATTAGTTGTAACTACTTTTTTTAATTACTTGTGGATTGTAACCAACTAATATGAAAGGAAAGGAAGCAGAAAAACAGAGGGATGGCGACAGTGCAAAAACGAATTCTGTTTTGGCAAGAAACTCAAACATTAGAGTGCAAAACTATTGTAATCATTTCATCTCATATTAGTGATATTTCGAAGTCGGATCCAGTCCCAGACGTAGGAGTTTAACTCTGAACTGAGTTAACAATTGTGTGTGTGTTCATTTTAGCATTGCAAGCTTTAATTATGTTTTTTTGTTAAAATTGCTGAAAGTTAGAAATAAAAAATGTTAACGTTCTCCGTTTCAATACTGATCAATCTCTGTTTTACAAAAACGCAGAACGTTTTCCATTTTATTTCTGATCAATCTCTATTTTAGTTTTCAATTAATGTCTATTTTTTTTTTTTGAAATCAAAAATATTTTTGATTGAAAAACTCATTGATTTTCGTTTTTAAACAACAAAATTATAATTCAGTGGTAGTTAATTTTTAAATTATTATTATATAATGATGGTGTAGATTATTATTATTATGAATATTAATATTATTAATTATTATTTATTATTTAATGCTGTCATGTCCGGATTCTTTACTCCTGTCTGAGTACTCTGAAAAAGAGTGAATGAGAAGTAAATAAACTTTTTTTTAATCTATTAAAAAAGTTGGTGCAGTACAGTATTACTATGTTTCCTACGGATCTATCTTGTTCATAAACTCTAATTAATAACTAACTGTTCGAAAGAATTTAACTTCAAATATAACTCGATTTTATTCATTTTTGATCCAACTTTAAATTATTACTATCATGTTTTTCTAAAACTTATATGGATAAAATATCCCATTCAGTTAGTATGTTGTTAATTTCGTTGTCAAATATGTTATTTGTTTATACACACCACAGGATGATAGGATTTTGGACTTTACATTTAATTTATGGTGTAACTAGGAAATATAACAATTTTTTTACAGAAATGTAACAAATTCTGATTTTTTTACTTTTTTTTTCTTACATTTTTTTTAAGATAAAATTTATTGCATTAATTGTATTATCATATATTTAATTAATTTACATTTTTTCATAATCAACAATAAATATTCTATGATAAAAATACTAACGAATTTTCTTCTTATGGAGTAAACTTTTAAAAATAATACTCAAACATTAATAAATTTAGGATTATGTTAATAAGTATTTTTCTTATATGTCATGTCATTTTTAAACACATTTGTTAAAGACTTAAAAAAATAAAATTTTATGAAGTATATTTATTATTTAAAATTTTAAGATTTTATTGCACAACTCCCAATATTATATTTTTTTTAATAAGTATTGGTTCTGTTTGTTT